>VZQC01003726.1:1233837-1294626 GCA_009823505.1 Rhizomys pruinosus | reverse complement strand
ATGTATTCATATTTTAGAGTAATATAAAATTAAAGGAGGAAAATGTGAATTCCTAAACATAAAAAAAAAGACTGAGCACTTGGGAGGCAGAGGCAGGCGGATCTTTGTGAGTTCAAAGCCAGCCTGGTCTACAGAGTGAGTTCCAGGCCAGCTGGGGCTACAGGGAGACCCTGTCTCAAAAAGACCCCCCCAAAAAAAAGACTGAGAGAAAGATGGAGGACAGTTATGGCAGAGTGTATGATCTGGGGTGGGGTTGGGGGAAGGGAAAGGAGAACATTTCTAAACTGAACTGAGAAATGATGTCTGAAATACACAAAACATCAATATAAGCATTATTTTTAAAAAGGCTAAAAATCAGCCTTACCATTTGACCCAGTCATACCACTCCTGGGCCTATACCCAAAAGATTCATCCTATTGAGAATTACATGCACATCCATGTTTATTGCTGCTCTTTTCAGAATAGAGAACAGCTTGAAGCAACAGAAGTGTCCTTCAACTGATGAGTGGATAATGAAAATGTGGTACATTTACACAATGGGGCTCTATGAAGCAGCGGTATAGAAAGATGACATGAACTTTGCAGGTAAATGGATAGAACTAGAAGCTGTTATGCTAAGTGAAGTCACACAGACTCAGAAAAACAAATGATATATGTTGTCCCTCATTTGTGGATCCCGCACCAAATTCTTATAAGTGAGTATATATCCTGTAACTGCAGGAACCAGGAAATGAAAAGGAACTATAAAGGTAAAGGAAAAGAGGGAACCTGAGACAGGCTAGCAGATGGCAGGTGATACTAAGGGAGGGGGGGATAAAGTCAGGGTATCTAAATGGGAAGTGGAATCCAAATGGGAAATAGAAGGAAAGGGGGGTAATAAAAAGGGGTTGGAAAGGAGCCCAAGAGAAGTGGGGCCATAAGACACTGGAAGTATCAAGAGAGAAATGGGGATACTTTAAATGGAGAGGACATGGAGAAGACATGGAGGGAGGGCTAGACTGGTAAAGGGAGAGAAGAGAGATAAATAATTCCCTGCTAGGGTGAAAAGAATCTGAAAGAATCATGTAAGTCTAACAATCTATTGAAAAAATAAACACAAAATACCTCTACATGAGTCCATATGGAAAGATAAAGGCTGCACATCAAGAAACAGTACCAGACAGGAGAAGCCTTCCTTTGAGTTGCTGGCCAGTTCAAGAGACTCCCAAATTTACACAGGCTATTGCCCCATCCCTTGATTGCTTCCCAGAACCTGAAGGTAAGATCTTATTGGACATACTTTGGAGACTGGATCTTGAGCGATGGAGCTGGATCTGAACTGGAAGCCACCTCCTCTGACGGCTAATTCTCATAGCTGTGGAGAGTACTATGCAAGACACTAAGGGAGATTATCAGTCGATGGTCTAACATCAGCCTCAAGACAAAATACCCACATCGATGACCAGCACAGCATATGACATTGGTGCAATAGAGGCACTTCTATCTTGGGGGAAATCAATGGCTAACCAATTGGACCTAAAGCCCACTCAGTGGAAAGAAATTCATGTGTGGTAATGTTAACATAGCCAGATGAACACATCTGGAGTGGTCATAGATCCTAGACAATTCCACAAGGTAGACACATTCCTAGGCTAAGGTAATATTTTACTAACTCCAAAAGAAATATCCTTATATTTACAGACAAATATCCCAGACACCACTCAAAGAAGAAACTTCTTTTGCTCCAGATGAGAATAGTACAGAGCTCCACAACTGGACACACACAGACATGGTCTGCGAATGGCTCATGCTTAGGTGACACATCTACAATGCAGCCTCTACACACAAGAACCAAGCAACATAGAACAATGAAACAAGAAGGCATTAACCTCCTCTTAACTCTCGTTAAAGAAACTCCTCCAGCCAGGTATGGTGGTGCATGTTTTTTATCCTAGCACTTGGGAGCCAAAGGCAGGCAGATCTCTCTGAGTTCAAGGCCAGCCCGGTCTACACTGCAAGTTCGAGGCCAGCTGGGACTTTTTTTTTTTTTGTCCTTTTTTGAGATGAGGTCTCCCTTTAGTCCCAGCTGGCCTCGAACTTGCAGTTGTAGACCGGGCTGGCCTTGAACTACAGAGAATCTGCCCTGCCTTTGGCTCACCAAGTGCTAGGATAAAAAACATTGCACCACCACACCTGGCTGAGGAGTTTCTTTAACGAGAGTTAAGAGGAGGTTAATGCCTTCTTGTTTCATTGTTCTATGTTGCTTGGTTCTTGTGTGTAGCGGCTGCATTGTAGATGTGTCACCTAGCATGAGCCATTCGCAGACCAGTCTGTGTGTGTCCAGTTGTGGAGCTCTGTACTATTCTCATCTGGATGCAAAAGAAGTTTCTTCTTTGAGTGGTTCTGGGATATTTGTCTGTAATATAGGATATTCTTTTGGAGTTAGTAAATATTACCTTAGCCTAGGAAGTGTCTACCTTGTGAATTGTCTCAGGATCTATGACCACTCCAGCTGCTGTTCATTCCTGGCTATGTAACATACCACACAATGAATTTCCTTTCCACTGAGTGGGCTTTAGGTCCAATTGGTTAGCCCATTGATTTTCCCCAAGACAGAATTGGCCATCTATTGCACCCAATGTCATATGCTGTCTGAGTCCTGCATGTGGGTATTCTGTCTTGAGGGCTGATGTTAGACCATCGACTGTAATCTTCCTTAGTGTCTTGCTAGTACTCTCCACAGCTATGAGAATTAGCCGTCGAGGAGGTGAGGTGGCTTCAGTTCAGATCCAGCTCCCTCGCTTCAAGATCCAGTCTCCAAAGTTTGTCCTTTCTTCAGCAATATGGAAGCTAAGTAATCCAAGGTTGTTGGGCAATAGCCTGTGAAATTTGGGAGTCTCTTGAAACTGGCCAGCAAACTCAAAGGAAGGCTCTCCTGTCTGTACTGTTTCTTGTGTCGCAGCCTTTTATCTTCCATATGGACTCATGTAGAGGAATTTTTGTGTTTATTTTTTCAATAGATTGTTAGACTTACATGATTCTTTCAGATTCTTTTCAACCCTAGCAGGGGGAATTATTTATCTCATCTCTCCCCTTACCAGTCTAGCCCTCCTTCCACGTCTCTCATTGTCGCTCTCCATGTTAAAGTTCCCCATTTCTCTCTTTTCCTCCAGTGTCTTATGGCCCCACTTCTCTTGGGCCCTCTTCCAACCCCTTTTTATTACCCCCCTGTTCCTTCTATTTCCCATGTGATTCCACTAATGCCATTTAGATACCCATGACTTGTTATCCCCCCCTCCCTTAGTATCACCTGCCATCCTGCTAGCCTGTCTCAGGTTCCCGATCTTTTCCTATTACCCTTTCATACGTGTCCTTTTGCATTTCCTGGTTCCTGCAGTTACAGGATATATACTTCACTTATAAGATATTTGGTGGGGATCCAGCTCAAATGATGGACAACATATGTCATTTGTTTTTTGTAGTCGTGTGAACTTCCCTTAGCATAACAGCTTCTAGTTCTATCCCTTACCTGCAAATTTCACTGTCATCTTCTATACCGCTGCTTATCGAGCCCCATTGTGTAAATGTACCACATATTTTCATTTATCCACCTCATCAGTTGAAGAAGGACACTTCTGTGGTCTTCAAGCTGTTCTCTATTCTGAAAAAAGACAGCAAACAACCATGGCAATGTCGCATGTGACTTCTCAATAGGATGAATCTTTTGGGTATAGGCCCAGGAGTGTATGACTGGGTCAAATGGTAAGGCTGATTTTTAGCCTTTTTAAAAATAATGCTTATATTGATGTTTTGTGTATTTCAACATCCATTTCTCCAGTTCCAGTTTAGAAATGTTCTCCTTTCCCTTCCCCCACCCCACCCCAGCATCATACACTTTGCCATAACTGTCCCCCCCTCCGCTCATCTTTCTCTCAGTCCTGTTTTTTTTTGCGGGGGGAGTCTTTTAGACCGGGTCTCCCTGTAGCCCCACGCTGGCGCTGGACACTCCACCCTTATACAGGCTGGCTTTGAACTCACACACGATTCCGCCTGTGCCTCTGCCTCCCACAGTGCTCAGTCTTTTTTTTATGTTTAGGAATTCACATTTTCCTCCTTTACATTTAATATTACTCTAAATATGGAATACATACTTTCCACTACGTTATACCAGTAATTCCAAAGTCTTGAAAGTAACTGGTGGATTGATTTTAGAGCCTGTTAAGAGATTTACATGGGAATCCTGCGAGCTATACCGTTTCAAAATACGAGGGCTCTGCATCTGCAAGACCGCAGCTGGGGCACCGCAGGGTGTGACCCTGTGTCAGCCAGGAGAATCCTGGGAGCTGAGGTTCGAACATAAAGGCTTCTGGCATCTGCCAGAGCAACTGGGGTGCAGGGTACCAGCATATGGGCTAAGCAAGCAACTCCCCCCTTCCCCACCCTCACCAAGTGAAACTCCAGAGAGAGTTTCCCAGTAAGCCCTACAACCAACTTAGATGATCTGACTGGCAGCAGAGGGAATACAGTGTTCAGAAGGTGTCATCTGTGTTAGGTGACCCACCCCAGTTCTTGCAGTAACAGAAAGGCAGACGGGACGAGTGAAAATATACTTCCAATATATTAAAAAATTGAAAGACTTGAAAACCTAGACAAGTCAACACTCCATAAATAAGGAGAATACAAGGAAGGCACCTGAAGGAAATCAAGGAACGCAACTCCTTCAACAAGGTGAAGAGGCTTGACATCGAATATAGAATATCATGCAAAAAGCAAACCACATGCCAAGAGCACAATGAAAGAACAATACTGGGACACAAATGCAGAATAACTCCACACTTCCCAAAGTCTTCAGATGCCTGTTGGAGAGCCCCTACAATGCCCTCGGATCTCCCTAGAGGTAGCCCCAGACGCGATCTTAGGACTAACAATCACGATGTATATTCAAAGATCAATAGGAACTAAGGAGCGAACGAGAAGAAAATTCCTACTAAGAAGAAAAGGACCTAGAGGAGACTCAAATGACAAATCGAAATTTCAGACAAGAACTAAACGAGGAGAAAAAAATGGGCCAAATGCTCCAGAAAGAACTAGTAGGGGAGAGAAAGTGCAAACTCTGGAAGGAAAATGGAAACACTGATTCAATTAGATTTCTCCATGCTTGAATATTTGAAAAAGGGCAAACCAACCGCAACAGCAACACAAGGAGCTACAAGAACAAGATTGAGAAGCGCTCCAAAAGAAGTGGGAATACTAAATAGAATAAAGTTTTTTTTTTCTTCTACAGGATGAAATGAAAAATGAAATCAAACACTCAATCATCCAGTCAAAAAGGAAACAATGGGCAAAAAAAGCCTAGACAGCCACGTTATTTGGAGGGCAAGCCAGATTCAGAAAAAGGAAATTCTCAGCCTATGAAGAACTAATCAAACTGAACAACTGACAAAGCTCAAGTAAGGACTATGTTATAATTAATTTATAAAATACCACAAAATTTGGGATTCCCAACAACCAGGCAGACAATTGTGGGACACTATGAAAGATCAAAATCTCTGCCAACCTAGGGATCGAGGTACGGAAGAGAGTACACTTACCCGAAGAGAATGTCATTTGTATCAGATCTCTATCCACACCGACTAATAAGAAAATTTCCACAAACTAAAAAGGCACAACCCATCCAAATACTTTAAGAAGCACTATAGAACACCATATACTATATGAAAAGACGAGAAGAAACTCCCTTCTACCCATATCATAGTAACATATGGCCTTTCTTTAGCTCGGATTAGCACATCCAAAAATTACAAAGAACCAAGTATTCTGACATCCACAGAGAATTCTTAAACAACAAAAATAAAAAAAAAAAAAAAAAAACCTATTAGAATTACAGCTGACTTTCAGTGCAAACTATGAAAAGCACGAAGAACATGGACCAAAGCATTCCCAGTTGCTAAATGACTCTAAATGCCAACCCAGGTACATACCCAGCAAAAAATGTCCAATTTCTGGTGAGGAGGAGAAAAAATGTTCCATGACATAACAAGATGAAAGTTATTACTGTCTGGAAAACCACACCTTCAGAGAATACTTGAACTAATTCAAAGGAGAGAGGGAGAGGAGCTAGCAACTACCCACAGGCACCTTAAAAGAGAAATTAATATAAGCAGAACTGCAGATTAGAAATCTAGACAAAAATTGCAAATGGATAATAAGGTTAACGGAATAGCAACATCAAACCTTTCACTTATTATTAAAAATAATGTTAATAATTANAAAAAAAAAGAAGCTCCTCCATGCAACAGGAGACCAGGAACCCAAAAGTGCCCGAATGGCCAAACCATGAAGATCAGGAGTCTGCAGAGTGTGGATCCATGGACAGACTGCCTATATTCAGCTACTCCCATCCAGGCCTCAGAGAACAGTGCAGAAGAGGGGGTGGGATGATTCTAAGAGCCAGGGAGGTGATGCAAGACCAAAGGGAAATGAATCCTACAAGCTCCTGGGACCCTGCTCATATGAACCTACAGCATTGGTATCAGCAGGCACAAGACCCATGCAAGCTCAGCTGGACAAAAACCAAGCACAGAACTTTAGAAATGGGTAGCAGAGCCCACCCCTGGCTGAGGAAATATTGGCAGTAGATGGTGGTCAGGTGAGGAAGACCTGGCTTTCATTAGAAAAGAGACTCTGGATAGGCTGAGTAGAGCTGAGAGCTGAGGGGAGGAGCTGGCACTGAGGAGTGAGCAGGGAGAGTGATTTGGCACAGTGGAGTCTAGTAGGAATGACAGAAGATGTGAGCTCGGGGGAGGGGGTGCCAAGGGACAAGCGGGTATAATGGTGATTAAGACTGACTGAAAAATTATGTATGAAACACATTAAAAATTCAGTAAAAAGTCCTGCCTCATTTTCTACCTTGCAACCTACTTTTCAAGAATCCTCAGTGCAATCCGCCCAAGTTCTCCTGATCTCTCCAGACTTCAGACCAGCATAGACATCCGATATTCTGAAGCAAACCCGAGAGCTTCTGAGAGCTAAGGTCCTGCTGATAACCTTCCGCATCCGATAGGCATGCCACTATCTCTTAAGGATGAACAGAGACTCTGGCTATCTGAATCCTAACACCTTTTGGCTCTACTTGAACACGGTTTGTCATTTCTTGCCTTAAATTTGTCTTATTTGTCAGCAGCTCTGTGGGAAGGACAGTGGTCAATAATTTTTAGAGGGAAAATCTCATTACAGTCAAAAAAGAAAACTCAGCAGGGTTCAGAAAATGCAAAGCATAATAAATAAGCAATGGTAGCCTACAATAGGCTCTGGAGAGAAGAAGGCCCTGTCTCCTGTCGTGTAGCCTGCAACGTGACTGGATTGATTACTGATGCTGAATTCTCACTTGGCTTCAGTGACCAAAAATGCTTTTTATTCTATCTCTGGCTGGTCCGAAGATCATACTCTCCAGGGACCTAGCACTTCATAATAATGATTCATTATTTATTCCAGCCCCAGGACATTTCAAATGAGTGTTTCAAACCACTGCTGGTTATTATATTGGATTTAACTCTCCTGATGCATTTATTGACACCACAGGAACCACTGAAATGCAGTGGTCTCCATGATGCTCTGAAATCTGCATCTTTATTTGATTATCTCTCATGGATTCTGAAACTTAGCCTAAATAATCTTTTCTACTATAATTAATCTAAGTAAATATGTTTGTAAATTAACTAATAAATGTCTTAACAAACTAGCAGAGTAAGAATTAATGATAAAGTTGTAACAAATCAAAAAAATTTTTTGGTCTTTTTGAGACAGGTCTCCCTGTAGCCCCAGCTGTCCTGGAGTTCACTCTGTAGACCAGGCTGGCCTTGAACTCACAGATATCTGCCTCCCAAGTGCAAGGATTAAAGGCATGTGCCACCACACCTGGCTATCTGTTCCTTTTTAATACCTTTAAGCTTTCTACCTGGACTCACTGCTTCCTGAATCCCAATGTCTCTATGTCTTACAAAAAGATATATTAGGCCATCAGAAAATTCAGTAGGCTGGTTGTAGGACATACCAGAAAACAAAACTCCAGTAATGACAAAAGAAAAGGATGCAAAGAGCATTAAAAAGATACCCCAAGGTCTAAATACAGTTAGTAGGACAGTACTTTAAATAAATAGGCATACAATTTTAAAAATAGGGCTGTTCTCACCTAAACTTGGCTACAAGTCTTCATAGCTGCATTTGCTTACCCTCCTCAGGAAGAGCTTAGAGGGATGAAAACACAAGGCCGGTGATGCATATGGTCAGCCACATACTTCCTTCCAAAATGCTTGCATTCGGGCTGGAGAGATGGCCTAGCAGTTAAGAGCGCCGACTGCTCTTGCAGAGGACCTGGGTACGATCCCTGGCACCCACATGGCGGCTGAGAACCACTCCAATTCCAGGAGAACTCCAGTTCCAGGGGAATCTGACACCCTCTTCTGACTTCCGCGGCATTGCATGACACGGGTGCACAGACCTACATGCAGACAGTACATTCATACACATAAAAAAAAAAAAATGCTGGCTGGGCATGGCGGCACACGCCTTTAATCCTAGCACTTGGGAGGCAGAGGCAGGAGGATCTTTGTGAGTTCAAGGCCAGCCTGGTCTACAGAGTGAGTTCCAGGACACCTGGGACTACAGGGAGACCCTGTCTCAAAAAGACAAAAAAAAAAAAAAATGCTTGCATTAGAAAAGTACTCAGGGGGCCAGGAGTGGTGGCACACACCTTTAATCCCAGCACTCAGGAGGCAGAGGCAGACAGATCTCTGCGAGTTCAAGGCCAGCCTGGACTACAGAGTGAGTTCCAGGACAGCTGGGACTACAGGGAGACCCTGTCTCAAAAAGTCAAAAAAAAAAAAATGCTTGCATTAGAAAAGTACTCAGGGGGCCAGGAGTGGTGGCACACACCTTTAATCCCAGCACTCAGGAGGCAGAGGCAGACAGATCTCTGCTAGTTCAAGGCCAGCCTGGACTACAGAGTTCCAGGCCAGCTGTGGCTACAAGGAGCAGGGAGACTCTGTCTCAAAAAGACAACAAAAAAAAAAAAGGAAAAAAGAAAAGCAGTCAGGTTGTATCATATGACAAAGCTAAAGCTAAGCCATGAACTTTAACACTTATTGATACAACTGGGTCATTTTTTTTGCTCTGCTCCAGGAGCATTTGTTTGTGGAGTTTCAGAAGTCATATACTCTACTCCACCTTTCCAAACCAGTGCTGAATGCACTGGCCAAGCCATGAGCTTCTGTATATGGTAGATGCCTCAGGGAAGGGCACAGGTCTGGTAGGGTTAGGGATACTCCAATTTACTTGCCTTTTCATCTCCACATGGTTGCCATAGTGATCTTTCTAAACTGCAAAACTAGATGAAGCATCTCATATGTAAAACTCTTCAGTGGCTTGCACTGCCTTCAAAATCACCCCCTTCACATAATGTCTACCTCCTTTCAGATCTAGGCACTGAACCTCTCTAACTTGAACCAATCCAACCGAACTACTTGCTATTGCTCACTTTTAACTACAAGAAGAAGCAATAAAAATGCTAGATGAGAGTAAAAGATTATGTATGGCTTTATATCCAAAGAGACTGAAAGAGCACTGAGAAATAGCATGTGCTTTTTGACTGAATGAATGAAAGATTAAATAAATCAATAGATAAGATATTATTTGTGGGGCTAGAGAGATAGCTCAGCTGTTAAGAGCACTGGCTGCTCTTGCAGAGGACCTGGGTTCAATGCCCAGCACCCACATGGCAGATAAAAACTATCTGTAACTCCAGATTCATGGGATCCGATATTCTCTTATGACCTCCGTGGGCATTGCATGACACAGGTGCACTCACATACATGCAGGCAATATACTCAATACACATAAAAAATTTTAAATAATAAATAAAAATTTTAAATATATTTATTATTTTCATTTTATGTCTATGAGTGTATTGTCTGCATGTTTGTAAGTAGACTTATGTCATAAAATGCTCTTGGAGTCAGAAGAAGGCTTTGGATCCCTTGGAACTGGAGTTGAGGACAGTTGTTAACTGCCATGTGGGTGCATGGAATCAAACCCCAGTCCTCTACAAGAGCAATATATGTTCTTACCCATGGAGCCATCTCTTCAGCCCCAAAAGTAATAATAAATAAAATTTTAAAGATTTTCTGGTCTTTTTGAGACAGGGCCTCCCTGTAGCCCCAGCTAGCCTGGAACTCACTCTGTAGACCAGGGTGGCCTTGAACTCACAAAGATCCACCTGCCTCTGCCTCCCAAGTGCTAGGATTAAAGGTGTGCACCACCACACATGGCCCACAAGACATTACTTTTGTAAGCATCTTTCCAGTTTTTTATTTTTATTTTAATTTTATTTTTTAAAATATTTTGTACAAGATTATCAAATCTAGACCTGTGTCCCCCACCCTATCCCCCCACCCCACCAGAGCTCATATATTCTGCCAAACATGCTTTTCATCTCTTTCTCAGTCTTTCTCAATATTCTCCATGTGAAAGTTGACTGTTTTGAGCTGTTCACTGTTTCAGTCAGTTCTTTGATGCAATCCTTTCTATTGTTGTTGTTGTTGTTGTTTCCAATATGCATCACTCCCAATGCTTGGACAAAAGCTCAAGGGGCCATGTATAAGAAATACTTACAACTAGGTAACTGGTGCTAGCATCCACAGATGAGGAATACCATTCGTCATTTGTTTTTCTGGGACCGTGTTTCTTCACTCAGCATGAATGTCTTCTAGCTCCAGCCATTTTCTAACTGGTGCTAGCATCCACAGATGAGGAATACCATTCGTCATTTGTTTTTCTGGGACCATGTTTCTTCACTCAGCATGATGTCTTCTAAGTGTTAGATTTATTCATTGTGTTCTTTCTGTTTTTTCTAACGTAGGCACCCAGGGCTATACAACTTCCCTCTTGGACTGCTTTTAAGGCTATCCCAGGTTTTGTCGGTTGTATGTCATTGTCATTCAGTTCCAGGAAAATCTTTATTTTTTTATCTCTTCCTCGACCCATTCATTATTAGAGTGTGTTGTTTAGTCCACATGTGTCTGTAGGCAAGTAGGGCTTATTCCGTGTGTTGGTGTTGAGCTTTTGCACTGTGGGTCTGATTAGAATGCATTGAAATTATTTTCAATCTTTTTGTATTTGTGGAGGTTTCTTCTGTTGTCCCCAGATAGTGGTCGATTTTGGAGAATGTCCCGTGGGGGTGCGAGAACACAGAGAAGGTGTATCTCTCTGGTGATTAGGGGTGGAAATATTGGTAGCAGTTCTATGAGTCCATTTGGTGTATCATATCATTCACTTCAGATGTCTCTCTGTTTATTCTTTGTCCGTTCCATCCAAAGGGCTCAGTGGTGGGTATTGAGAATCCCTACTATGAGGTGTACTGGGGCTATAGTGTATGACTGTGGTCCTGGAGAATTTCTTATATAAGTTTGGCTGCCCAGAGTTTGGTGCTACTATATTCATTAACTTGTGCAATCTTCATGGTGAATTGTTCCTTGATTAAAAATGTAATGCCCTTCTTTTGATTCTATTTCCTTTAAGTCTATTTTGTCTGATAATTAAAATAGCAACACCTGGGGCTGGAGGAGATGGCCCTAGCGGTTAGAGCGCCCCACTGCTCATTGCAGAGGACCGGTTCGATCCCGGCACCCACATGGCGGCTGAGAACGTCTGTAACTCCAATTCCAGGAGGACTCCAGTTCCAGGGGATTTCCGGACCCTCTTCTGACCTCCGCGGGAATTGTACGACAAGGTGCACAGACCTACACGCAAAACAGTACATTCATACACATAACTAAATAAAATAAAAAATTAAAAAAAAATAAACTTAAATCGCAACACCTGCTTTCTTTTTGGTTTACCATTTGCTTGGAATATTTTTTTCCATTCTTTCACTTTAATGGTGGTGCCTTTGTCCTTGGAGGGTAAAGATGTGTTTCTTGTAGACAGCTATCGATGGGTTTTGTTTCCTAATCCAATCTCCACGTCTATGTCTTTTGAATTGGGGAATTTAGTCATTAATATTTAAGGTTGTGACTGATAGGTTTGTGTTTTTATCCATTTGCAGTTTTGGTTTAGGTTTCTACTTCTGCAGTTATGCTTTTATGATTTCTCTTTCTAGGTGCTGGGGATGGTTGGCTCCTTTCTTCTGTCCTTTGAATTGCTTCAAGTATTCTCTGAAGGGTTGGTTTTCCGCATGTATTTCTTTCATCTCGTTATGTCATGGAGGTTTTCTTCTCCTTCAACTATAATCAACATTTTTGTAGGTGTATAGTAACCTGGGTGGCCTCTATGTCTTTAACACTGGGAACTGGCTTTGCTCCACGTTCTTCTGCTTCGTTTGCACTAGAGTCAAGTTTGCACTGAGAAGTCAGTTGTAATTCTATAGGTTCCCACTTGCTCACTTTGTTTTCTCTCGTGGCTTGAAGGATTTTGTCTTGGGTTGCGTCAGCATTTTAACTATGATGCTGGCGTGGAGAATTTCTTTTGATCTGTCAGTTTGGTATTCTAATTGCTTCTTGTATTTTATTGGTTGTCTTTTTTAGTTTGGAAATTTTCATCTATTATTCTGTTGAAGATCTGCCAATACCCTTCTCTTGGGATTCTTTCCTTCCTCTATTCCTATGATGCAGCGCTTTGANTTTTCAGGATTTCGGATATTCATCTTCTTCTAGGTTTTCAAACTTAATATAGATAGAGTATAGATTTGAAGTATTTTCCCATTATGATTCTGGACTTTCCCTTGTCTTCTGTTGATCTTCCATTTTCATATGGATTGTAATTTAATTAGGAGTTGTCCTTCTTTCTTTTGGTCAACTTGGCTAGAGGTCTATCTTGTTATTCTTTCAATGAACCAGCTTTTTGATTCATCGATTCTTTTTGTATGTTCTTGTTTATTAATCTTCTGCTCTATTTTTGTTATTCTTCCTGTCTGGTTGCATTTAGGGTTCATCGTTGTGCCTCTCAAGCACTTTTAGCTGCAGTGTTAGATTTCTTTTTGTGTTCTTTCTGTTTTTCTAACGTAGGCACCCAGGCTATAACAACTTCCCTCTTCAGGACTGCTTTAAGTATCCCGGTTTGTTGTGTTGTATGTCAATTGTCATTCAGTTCCTAGGAAATTCTTTTATTTTTTTATCTCTTCCTCGACCCATTCATTATTCAGAGTGTGTTGTTTAGTATCCACATGTGTCTTGTAGGCAGTAGGGCTTATCCTTGGTGTTGTGTTGAGCTTTATGCACTGTGGGTCTGATAGAATGCATGAAATTATTTCAATCTTTTTGTATTTGTGGAGGTTTCTTCTGTTGTCCCAGATAGTGGTCGATTTTGGAGAATGTTCCGTGGGGTGCGGCGAGACAACAAAGTGAAGTGTATTCTCTGCTGGTGATTAGTGGAAATATTGGTAGAGTCTATGCAGCAGTTCCCATTTGTGTATCATATCATTCCGTTCAGATGTCTCTCTGTTTATTCTTGTCCTTTCCAGTCCAAAGGGTTCAGTGGCTGGGGTATTGAGTCCCCTACTATGAGGTGTACTGGGGTATATGTATGACTGTGGTCCTGGAGAATTTCTTATATAAGTTTGGACTGCACCAGGTTTGGTGCTACATATTCATTACATTGTGAATCTCATGGTGAATTGTTCCTTGATTAAAAAGTAATGCCCTTGTCTTTTGATTCTGATTTCTTGAAGGTCTATTTTGTACTGATATTATAAATAGCAACACCTGGGGCTGGAGAGATGGCTCCTAGCGTTAGAGCGCCCACTGCATCTGCAGAGACCGGTTCGATTCCACGGCACCCACATGCGGCTGGAACCGTGAACGTCTGTAACTCCAATTCTCAGGAGGACTCCCGTTCCAGGGGAGTTCCGGAACCCTCTTCTGACCTCCGCGGAATTACGACAAGGGATGCAACAGACCTCACACGCCAAAATCAGTACATCATACACATAACTAAAATACAAATAAAAAATTAAAAAAAAATAAACTTAAAAAGAATGCAACACCTGCTTTCTTTTGGTTGGTACCATTTGCTTGGCAATATTTTTTTCCATTTTTCACTTTAACGGGTGCCTTTGTCCTGGAGGGTCAGTAAATGTTTGTTTTTGCTAGACAGGCATATCGATGGGTTTGTTTTCCTAATCAATCTCCAGTCTATGTCTTTTGATATTGGAGGAATTTAGTCCATAATATTTAAGGTTGTGACTGATAGGTTTTGTTGTTTAATCCATTTTTGCACAGTTTGGTTTAGGTTCTACTTCTGCAGTTATGCTTTATTGATTTCCTTTCTAGGTGCCTGGGGAGATGGTGTGCTCCTTTTTCGTCCTTGATTGCTTCAAGTATTCTCTGAAGGGTTGGTTTTCCGCAACATGTATTCTTTCATCCGTTTATGTCATGGAAGGTTTTTCTCTCTCCTTCAACTATAATCAACATTTTTGCTGGGTATAGTAACCTGGGTTGGCCATCTATTGTCTTTAACACTGGGAATGGCTTTGCTCCAGTTCTTTGCTTCGCTTTCCTGAAGTCAAAGTTTGCACTATGAAGTCAGTTGAATTCTTGATAGGTCCCTTGCTACTTTGTTTTCTCTCGTTGGCTTGAAGGATTTTGTCTTTATTGGGTTGCTAGCATTTTAACTATGAGTGGCTGGTGAGAATTTCTTTCTGACTTGTCATTTGGAGTTTCATGTGCTTCTTGTATTTTATTGGTTGTCTTTTAGTTTGGAAATGTCATCTATTTTCTGTTGAAGATCTGCCCAATACCATTCTCTGGGATTCTCTCCTTCTCTATTCCTATGATGCAAGAGTTGAGGTTTGATCTTTTCATAGTGTCCCACAGCTCCTGGTTGTTCCATTTTTGTGTATTTTTAATTTTTCATAATCTTTACTTGAGGTTTTTAGTTGTTCTGTGTTATCTTCCAGGTCTGATATTCTTTGTTCTGCTTCCTCCATTCTGCTTCTGAGGCTTTTTCCTTTCCTTTCCTCTTGATTGGATGAGTGTTTGATTTCTTTTTTCATTTCCTCTTCTGATTTCTTTAGTATTTCTACTTCCTTTTGGAGTTTCTCAATCTCTTCCTGTAGCTCTTTGCTTCGCTGGTTGGTTTCCTTATCTTTTTCAGCATGGGATCTTTTCAATGTTCCCACTTCCTTCCAGAGTTTGTCCTTCTCTCTCTCTCTCTCTAGGGCCTTCTTGAGTTCTTAATTCTCTTTTCTTAATTCTTTGATTTGCTCTTGTACTTCTTTAAGTATGTTCACAATTGTGCTTCTGATATCTGTGTTCTGGGCCATCTCTAGGGGGATCCCACTGTAGGAATCTTCCACAGGGTTGGTAGAGCTTGGTGCAGGATTATCCTGCACCTTTCCCATGTTGTCTCTTCGTGTTCCTGGCATATGGGCTTCTCCTTGCCTGTATTCCAATGTGAGTCCCAAATGCCTCTTCACTGTGTTGCAGGCTTGCTTTGCTTGCCTCCTTCAGATGCCTTCATAATCCCAGTTGGCAGGTGGGGGGGGGCTCTTACCTGTGCTTCAGGTGGTCTTGGAAGGTCTCCGATCTCAAGACTCACACAACCCCACCTTTTATACCAGGTGGGAGGATAACTCTGCCCCCACAGCCACAAAAGCTAATTAAGCCAAAGACAACTAAATTAACTAGATTAAGTCAAACAAAAATCCACCTTGCTGAAGCACCCAGCTCCTACCTACCTACCTGAGCTTCAGGTGGTCTTTGGGAGATCTCTGATCCACATCTTTCCAGTTTTGATTCTAAATTTGCTAGTATATATTCATAGGAGGAAAAAATTAATATATCCATCAATATTTATATCATCATTCACTCTTTAATCTAAGTATAGCCAGGTGTGGCTGCTCTCACTGAGGGTTATTGAGCCTAAGAACGTGAAGAATTTACCTATGTTTATTTCCCAATAATTAGGGCTAATATTTTTTACTTAACAGTCTAAAAGACCCTAGGACCAACTGAACAAACCATTTGATAACCAGTCATCTACTGATTAGGAAGTTAGTTATAATCTCAGTTTGCTTCCCTAGTACCATATGTCTCAAAAAATTAAAAAAAAAAAAATTAAAGAAATCATATATGATATGATATATGATAAAGAAATCATGATCAGGCCACAAATTACAAGCCATTAAGTACCAGGAAACAAACTACCATCTGAGAGTCCTCAACAGATACCATTAGCTAAAATTATTAATTGAGCTTTTTAATTAAATAGAAACATTTAGCACAGAATAACTGGTTCTTTTAAACAAATATGAGAACTCCATACATAAACATTTCCTCATAAAATCCATCTTTTCCCAATTATCAGTGAGGCTTGGTCAACAGCATTACCATCTCCTCATGGGTCAAATAAAGATCTTAGAAGGCTAGAGAGGGGCTCAGTTGGTCAAGTGCTCACCATGCAATTATGAAGACCTGAGTTCAGATTTCTAGCACCCATATAAAAAGCTAGATAGGGCTGTGCACACCTGTAATCCCAGTGCTGAGAAGGCAGAGACAAGAAGGTCCCTGGGCTTGCTGGTCAACCTAGCCAAGTCAGGACACACCAGTTTCAGAGACAGACTATGTCTCAAAAATAAAGTGATGAACAATTGTGGAAGATATCCCGTGTCATGTGCACATATGTGTGTGTGTGTGTGTGTGTGTGTGTTCTTTTTCAGACAGGGCCTCCCTCAAGCTGTCCTGGAACTTACTATGTAGACCAGGCTGGCCTTGAACTCACAGAGATACAACTGCCTCTGCCTCCAAAGTGCTAAGATCAAAGGCATCTGGCACCAGACCTGTCATATATATATTTATATTTATATTTACATTTACATTTATATACACCACACACACAGAGGCAGAGAGAGGAAAAGAAAGATCTTCAGTAGTCATCCTACCCCTCTTCTGTATGCTACAGCCAGTCGATTTGTAAGTTCTGACAACTGTCTCTTTAGCACCATACTTATCCTCATTTTGTCTGTTGTAAACAGATAAACTAATTTCTCCTAATTGCATAAGACCTCAACCTTCCTACATAAAACACTCAGCAGCTTATGACAATGTGAAAAAACTGTGAACTCCTCACCAGGGCCTATAAAACCTCCAGTGGTCCAGCCTCTGCCTGCGTTTCCAGCCACGTCTCCCTCCACTAGCTAGCCCAACGTATTCCAGTGTCGTGGCCCTTTTTCTCTCAGGCATGCTAATATTAGCCCTCACCCTCTCTCAAGCTTGTTTAGTACTTTCTTCCCTATACACAGACCTAATTCAGATATGCAATAGAAAATGTCTCTCAAGTAACTGAGTAGCCCCCCAACATCTGCCAGCAGAACTCCTTTTCCAAACACTAGATGCCAGTGCTTTGTTAGACACAGTATACCTGGAAGGCACTATTTTCAAAAATAAACAACTTATCTCTTTGAAAAGAATATTTCAGACTATTTTGTGATAAGACTCTATCCCAAAGTAAAGAAATGACTTGTCATGGGTACACACCATAGGTCATTTGTCTTTCATTCCCACGGGATTAAGATCTAAAAGCCTGATTTCAGCACCCTGAGATCTTCAGGCTAAACCTGATAAGTTATTTCCTTCCTCTAGACAATTGATAAACAGAAACTTCTGGTCAATTCTCAGTATCATTTCCTCCATCTTTCATCTTTAGGAACCTGTCTGCTTCGTCTTAGTGCAGTTACAGCTCCACTCTGTGGAAAAAGAAGGAAGACAGGTTTAGGAATACAGTATAGGTATCCTTGTTAAGCTATATAAAAGAGCTGTTAGTCTATAAAAAAAAATATATATATATATGCAGAAAAGGTGAAAACTATTTAATTCTTAGATTGTACATCATAATCTCTAAAAATTAAATATGAATCAGGGTCCAATAGATATTTGAAGATTTACTTGCTTTATTTCCCATATTTCCACTGTCTTGAAACTGTTTAACAATTTTCTCTTTTAGGTATTTCAAACCTGACAGTAGATACTGGACGTGTATTTTTTTTTTAAATCACAAACACAAAACATAAACTTCATTCTGGTTAGACTTGGAAATGAAATAATTAAAAGCCAATGATTTCCTGTATACAGATGCATAGACATTCAACCATGGCAACAAGCAGATGCAGCATGTCTTTTGTTAAAAAGAAAAGAAATAATATTTTTTTTAACTGGCTAGCATCCCTTGTCCCTGCCTAGGGAAAACACTGCAGCATGAGGTTCACAATAGATATGAGCAACACCAAATCAAAACTTCAGCAAACTCCAGCTGATGCAGCTTCCAGGAGATCAGGTGTAGACATGAGTCAATGATCTCACCCAGAAATCTCAGAGGCATTTTGACATGTCTTCAGGTGTGTTTCCAAATCACCAAAGCATCCCCCAGTTTCCAGTAACACAGCACCAGTTGTCCTGAGAACTGCACCTCTTCTACCACTTCATCAGCCAAGATTTCAAGCCATTTCAGTCCCAGCTTCAATGTAGGATGGATGGAAATAGTGTTGGTCTCGCTTCTGTACCCACCACGAGTTGAGTTTGCTTTTCACAACACACTGAGCTTTTTTCCCTGAACTAACTCATCAGAAATCTTCGACTCTTAGTGAAACTGGAAACTCAGCACTTTGTCTTTGTTGACCTGAGATAAACCCTTTATATCTGCTCTGCCCCTGTTTCAGTCTCTGTTTAGCCCTCAAGTCCGTTCCCTATCAAAACAGTCCTAAAAATCAGAGGTCTGAATTCCTTAGTGCTAAAATAAACATCTGCTAGAGCTTCGAGGCTGACCTTTCTCAAGGAGCGAAGTAGGAATCAGAACTTTGAAATGCAGTGTGTTTCAAGAAGAGAGCAGGCAGAAAGAACACAGGGGAGTTTCCCTGAACCTGATAACTGGAGCACACAGCAACTGCCCGCTTCACCCACACTGTGGTTATAAATTCATTTGAAGATTTCTCAAAAACAGCCTCTTCCCTCAGGTAGTTCATAATCTACAGGAAGATAAACAATTAATTTCTCTTTCTTAAAAATAAGTACAAGGATATTTAAAGGACAGAATTAATACAAAAAAGACAAAAAAATGTACAGATAGGCAAAGACAGAGGCTTCATTCTCATAAACATCATAAACGACAGACCAGAATGTACAAAGTAAGTAGAGTAAAGGCCTTATTTTAGCAGAATGGGTATTAATTTGCCTCTCTTTCTCTTCTGGAACCTTCTAACCTAGGTGTCATGACCTCTGCTTACAGTTTTCAGCAGTCAGCTTTCACACACAGATGTATGCTGAGAATTTTATTGACGGATATTCACTGTGTGGAATGCAAGGATGAGTAAGAGACACAGCCCAACTGCAAAGCAATTTGCAATATAATAGGTTTAGACAGAACTGTGTGCAAATAATATCAAATCACTCAAAGTGAAATTCAGGAAATCCCCGAGTCTGGACAGAGTTCTCTCCATGGCTGCCAGTAGCTGTCCCTGCCTGGATCAGCCTTCCCTCAGTCAACACCATGTAGGTCAATTCCAGTACGCAGAGCTTTGCCTAGGATGCACATGTTGACACCATCCCCCACCTTTGGCGACATCAGCATCTCTTGGCCTCAGTGTTGAGGGCTTGAGCTCACTAAGAAGCCTTGACCCCCTTGGCCAGACATCCAGCTGATTATTTTGGATAAGTATGAGTTGGATAAATATTTTCTTCTGCTGAAAATTTTGAACAATTTGGGAAATGTGCCCTAAAACTTCTGGTGTTGGGTCAAACACACTTTTCCTTTAGAGAAAATGCTTCTTCCCTTCTTTTTACCTTTTAAAGAAGTGTGGACAAGTTGTGGATTAGTTGTTGCTATTTTATTTTTTTGTCTTTTTGGTTTTCTTAAGTGTGGGAATGTGGATGACTCATGTTAAGAAGGTCCCTCTTCTTGGGGAAAACTATATAGATATAGTTTCACACCTTCAGATTCCCATGTGCTGACAGAAGTCCCACTGTTTAAAACTGCATTTATTCACAAGGATTAAGGAGTATCAGTAAACACTGAGGTGTTTATTTGATGGGAAAATATGATTGGGAGACTGGAGAGATGGCTCAGTGGTTGAGATCACTGACTGCTCTAGCAGAGGACCTGTGTTCCATTCCCAACACCCATATGGCTGCTAACAACCATTCATTGAGGGGACTCCAACTCCCTCTTCTGACCTCTGCAGGCATTGTATGACATGGGTGTACTTACATACATGCAAGCAATACCCTCATATACATAAGATAATAAATAAAATATTTCAAAAAAAATTTAATATATGATTAGGGGCTGATGAGGTGGCTCAGTAGATGAAGACACTTGCTGCCAAGTCTGACAACCTGAGTTTGATCTGTGGGACCCATATGGTAGAAGAAGAGAACCAATGTTTTATTGTGTTTTGTTTTTTTGATCAATTGGGGTTTTTTTGTTTGTTTCTTTGTTTTTGTTTTTGATTTTTGAGACAGGATCTTGCTATAGCCCCAGCTAGCCTGGAACTTACAGACATCCACCTGCCTCTGCCTCCAGAGTTCTGGGACTCAAGGGGTGTGCCTCTTGGCCTGGCTTGATTTTTATTTTATGTGTATGGGTACTTTGCCTGTACATAAGTATACCCATGTGTACAATTCCCATGGAAGCCAGAAGAGGGCATCATATCCCCTGGAACTGGACTTACAGACAGTTGTGAGTCACCATGAGGGTACTGGAAACTGAACCTGAGTCCTCTGCAGGAGCAGCTAGTGCTCTTAACTGCGGAGCTATCTCTCCAGCCTGAGAGAACCAACTCCTGCAAGTTGTTCTCTTAACTCCACTTGTGTACCAAGAACATCCCCCCCATATATACACAATTAGCTAGTTAATTAATTAAAACATGAATAGGACATCTTATTTAGAATCATGGATGAAAAGAAACCTAAGAGACCTGAGAGAATATTTCATCTAATTGCTTGTTTTATGACTTTGTTTTGCTTTGTCTGTTTTGCGGGACTAGGTATTGAGTCTAGGACCTCACATGCTAGGCTCGTGCTCTATCACTGAACTATATACCCAGCCCTCTTTTTCTTTTTGGAGATAGGGTCTCACTAATTTGCCCAAATTGGCCTTGAATTCACCCTGTATTTGAACTGTGATCTTCTTGTCTCAGCCTCCTAAGTAGCTAAAATTACAGCCCTGCACAAAAAGCCGTGCCTTTTTGTTTTATGATTTAAGGAATTCACTTTTATTCCATTCATTTATTCAAAACTAGCTAGGATTCATCCCAGTGACTCTTAATGTGTGCCAGGTCCAGTGGCAACAGCACACATCTCCAAAAATGTAAATCATTGATTTGTACTCAGCTCTACCACATCAGACACTGTGGGGGTGGACCCAGAAATCAGCAGTTTAACAAGTCCTCCAGGAAGGTGCATTCTAGTGCACCACCGAAGTTTGAGAATCTCTTCCCAATGCGCTATTAGTCAGGTACATTAGTCAGGGCTACTTAGCTTAACTGGATTAAACAGAGAAAGGAATCCGTTGGGCCATGCAAGAGAAAAATTTAGTGAATACTTCTCCTAGAATAATCTGTAAAAAATAGCATATTTTTTCATAGCTCCAAATTTCATAGCTCCATTTCCTCCCTTGTTAACTAAGCACTCCTCTGTTGGGGTTTTCCACACCTTGCTTCCAGCTAACCCCATCTTGTCTTCCAACAGGTAAGTGTTTCAGCCAATATGCTGGTGGCGTCCCATACCCATGGCCCCCTTCTTAGCACATCCACATAGTTCCCTGAACTGAAACCCTCTCTACTCTCTGCCTAGAAGACATCCTGTCTAGACTTCATGAACAGGCTTATATTATACCATTGCATGAAAATCCTTTCTCTGATCTAACGTTTCCTTACAAATATTCTTATGAACTTCTACTTTATCTAGGATCTGACCATCTGACTCAGCCCTTAAATATACTTCTGCCATGAGCTGTTTTATTATTTCTGAAAATCTGTGTTAGTTTCACTAAAAGAACACACTGGTAAAGATTTAGAGAGATTTCATGTCAGTCAATTGTAGGATGATTAACTAAACCTCAATATGGTTGAAAAACTTAAGTATCAGATAAGGACACTTCTCATGTTCTAATATGCACAGGCACAGCTGACTTCTGTCCCTAATCTTCAATCTGTCTCCCTCACCTAATTGGTGAGTCTGGGAGAAGCTACACGTGCTCAGTGCAGCCCCTTCCTCTCTTTTTTTTTTTGGCGGGGGGAGCTTTTTGAGGGGAACCTTAAAGGGAAGATGCCCACAGAAGGGCAGAATAGGTGCTGGGAGGTAGGCAGCCCAGCAAGTCTGCCAGCCTGCCTTCAGATGGCTATGTTCATGTCTGGGTTGAGGTTACTGAGGCCCTTGTTGCTGCAAGGCTGAAGTTGTTCTCCAAAACTCTTTGATCTGTAATAAGGCGACGCTTTGCTTCGTCTTTGTTACAAGTTCTCAGGTGGTTTAGGACTCAGGAAGGGAAGAATGGAGTATTATGGTACAACGTAATTTAAATAACAAACAACTATTCTGTCTTTAAATATCTTGAGCTACATATTCCTCCCATAAATCCACTTGAATTCTTTCCACTCTGAAAACTTCTTTTTTTAAATTTTTATTTTATTTATTTTCGCATGTGTATGAATGTACTGACTGCATGTAGGTCTGTGCACCAGTGCTGTGCAATGCCGCGGAGGACAGAAGAGGGCATCGGATTCCCCTTGGAACTGGAGGTAAAGATGGTTTTCAGCCTCCATGTGGGTGCTGGGGATCGAACCTGGGTCCTCTGCAAGAGCAGTCAGCGCTGCTAGTCCATCTCTCCAGCCCCTGAAAACTTCTTTTTAACTTGAACTTGTGCCTCGTCTGTAATATGACATTTATATTGAATTTGTGTTGCCATTCGTGATGGACTGTTAATTTTTCACCAAAGTTATTTTCTGCTTCTTCATAAAAATAGAACATCTAAATTTTAATGGGGTAAGTGGTGGACCAAAATGAAAAATATATTTCCCACCTAGGTGTCATGTGTTTAAGTTCTTCCTATTGGGTAAAATGCAGTCCTAAAGTCTGGAGTGAGGCCAGCCCTGCTGTCCCATGAGGGGAAGTTGAACGAACAGTCTCAAATATGCTTGAAACAGAAAATGGTTCAACATTCAGGAATCTCGTAAACTGGTTATGAAACCCTTGTGGCTTGAAATTGTCCATGGTAGGAATATTTCCACCACAGAAACTGAGCAAATGCTACAAATCAAGAGTCCCTCCTTCTCCATCTCCGGAAGCCAGTTTTCCTGTATACCACTATTGAAATGGCACAGTAGAAATGGTCATGAACAACTCGCCACACAAGCCTTGACTTAAATGAGAGAAAAATCAGTCTTCATCTTGCTTAGTCATCACATGTCTGCTTTCTACCCTTCAAAGCCAAACCTCATCCTACAAATATCCACATCAGGCTCTGGGTCCAACTCAGCCCCACCAGACCACAGTTTTGTGGTAATCGGGAAACGAAGAAAGAATATTGGAGTACCTTTGCTTAGGTCCATATCCTCGGCATATCTGTAGCAGTCAGAGATATGGGCTCCGTGGTACAAATCTGCCCACCTCAAACCATCCTTCTGGTAAGCTCTGTAAGTTAACTTCTGAAAACAAAGAGATGGGCTAAGGGTGCTGCACAAACTAGCTCGCTGTACTATCATTAGCCACAGATACCTTACCTAATGTCACTCTATGTTGTAGAATCTATTCACTTAAGCCTATCTGGATTATTTTCCAAAACCAGTTTATAACTAATTTAAATGTATTCTTCCTGCAATTGCTATACACAGATGTTCTGGCCTACACTGTGTAAACCATTCTGAACTATCCATTTAGCTGCTCAGTGCTCCACCATGCTACCCTGAGCTTTGTGTCTTGCTTATTCCAATACAGTCTACTTATTGATTCATTTATTTTTGTCCTAACAAACATTCTGACCAATAATGCCTGAAAATTGTGTTCAAATGATGATGTTGTATCTGCAAAAATGTGTGAGAGTCTCACAGGCAACCTTCAAATGCCCAATTTATTGCAACCCAAACACCGTTAAGAAAGCACAGGGAGAGCCAGGCGTGGTGGCGCACGCCTTTAATCCTAGCACTCGAGAGGCAGAGGCAGGCGGATCTTTGTGAGTTCAAGGCCAGCCTGGTCTACAGAGTGAGTTCCAGGAAAGCTGGGACTATAGAGACCCTGTCTCGGAAAGAAAGACCAAAAAAAAAAAAAAAAAAAAAAAAAAAAAAAACGCACTCAGCAAAGGAAGCAGGGTAATGGTGGTGTCGATGATGGCTGACTGTCTAGCATCTGTTCCACCCATAAGAACAGTGGTCCACCAGATCTCAAAGCCCTCGCTAATCCCTAGTCCTTTTAATGTGTATGAGTATATTGCCTACATGTGTATAAGTATTACCATGTGTGTCATTATGCCTGCGGAGGTCAGAAAAGGGCATCAGATCCCTGGAAACGTGGAGTTACCAGACGTTAGTCATCACTGGGTTCTAGAACTGAACCTAGGTTCTCTGCAAAGCAGCTGCCTCTTAATTGCTGAGCATCTCTCCAGCCCACGATCCCTAGTCTTAAAATGGACATATGAGGGCTGGAGAGATGGCCTAGCGGTTAAGAGCGCCGACCGCTCTTACAGAGGACCTGGGTTCGATCCCCAGCACCCACATGGCACCGAGAACCGTCTGAAACTCCAGTTCCAGGAGAACTCCAGTTCCAGGGGAATCCGACACCCTCTTCTGACCTCCCCGGCATTGCACGACACGGGTGCACAAACTTGCATGCAGACGGTACATTCATACACGTACAGAAATAAATAAAATTAATAAAAAAAAAATTTTTTTTAAACGGACATATGATTTGGGGCTGGAGAGATGGCCTAGCGGTTAAGGCGCCGACTGCTCTTGCGGAGGACCCGAGTTCGATCCCCAGCACCCACATGGCAGCTGAGAACTGTCTGTAACTCCAATTCCAGGAGAACTCCAGTTCCAGGGGAATCCGACACCCTCTTCTGACCTCCGAGGCATTGCACGACATGGGTGCACAAACCCACATGCAGACAGTACATTCACATAAATAAATAAATAAATAAATAAATAAATAAATAAATATTAAGTGTTTAAAAAAATGGACATATGATTCAAACTTGGTCAATAAGACACAGAAGGAAGTGGAAAGCTTTGTTAAAATATTTGTTCTCATCGAGGCTAGAGTCATGCTTGGGTATTGGCTATTGCCTTAGGGTGCTAGAGTCCTCGGAGAAGAACTGGTGACCTTATTTACTAGCTGTGGGACTTGTGGCACAGTCACCAGGTTATTGACATGCTATATATATATATATACACACACACACACACATATATATATATATATATATTTGTTCTCTACTAAGAAGAAATGCTCCCTCTCCTCCTCTGGACTTTGGAGTCAGCCACTTCCCCAAAAGGCTTATTGTAAGGGAGTAGGCCTATTTTAGAAAAGATGACTATCGCTGGGCGTTGTGGCACACACTTTTAATCCCAGCACTGGGGAAGCAGAGGCAGGTGGATCCCTATGAGTTCAAGGCCAGTCTAGTCTACAGAGTGAGCTCCAGGCCAGCTGGGACTAAAGGTAGACCCGGTCTCAAAAATACCAAAAAATTAAAATAAAATATAAACATGACTATCAATACTGATCAGATCCCAGTCTAGACCAATTGAACCTAGTATGAAGCCAAAGCCAAGAACCACTGTTTCAGGAAATTTGGGGGAGCTCCATCTGGGTCACCAGATACTGGGCAAATCAGGATGGTCCCCTCTTGAGGGTGTGGTCTCAATAAGGAATTGAAGAATGGACTCAAATATAAGTTCAAGGACAATGGTGGCCAGAGAAGTAGCACAACATACAAAGAAAACACAGCAGCTTCATAGGGCAGGCAGGAAGAAGGAAGTACTGGCTTCTGATCCTGTAGCAAAGGGCACCCAGCCACAGGGAAGGACTAATGCTCAGGATTAGTCACACACTGAGCCTCCTCTCTGGAAGTGGAGATAGAGGCTTAGAATAGTAAGTGACTTCTTTAAACTTTTAAAATGAGCACTACTGGGTCTTAAGATTTCAATGAGACTGTTTTAATGGACTCAAAGTAATAAAGTCAGGGCACTGTATTGTGATGTCATTGGAGAAACTTATACCAGACAGCAGACAAAGGGCAATTACAGGAAAAATAAACCCCTTTCATGTTTATACCCTAAAACATGGAAAGAGTCTCATTAAACTGGTCTTACATGTTCACATTTGCACTTACTGAATATGGATCCACATGGCTCTCCAAGGAGGTTCTTATGGAGGCAAAGGGTGAAACAAAGAGGTGGTACCAATAGGCTGCAGTGTTTGAAGGTACCTGTAAGTCTTCATCAAGAGCCACAGATACTGCAAAACAGTGAATTAATTTAAAACAGGGGTCCCATGTTACCAGACAAGGTCCAGATAGCAAATCAGGATCTTGATGCACAATTCCAATTCTCACAAAGGATGTTACAAAGTGGTTGAGTTTATGATGTGGGTTCTCATGTGATGGCTGTCCTTAAATGCTTATTTAAACATAAGCAGATTAAAAAAAAAATGTGGACAGAATCTGAACAGAGTGTGGTCTGATGGGAGTTAGCCCTTTGCTCTTCTCCCTTTTCTGTTATGAAAAAAAAAGTGTCCAGGAGCTCTTAGATTATCAAACCCAGAAAAGAATATCCAACAAGTCAAACCTGAAAGATGGATCATGAGGAGATAAACAGTTGACCGACTCACTGCCTTTACCAAGTCAGTCAGTTACAACTAAAATCTTACAATAAAGAACTCAGAATGAAGATTTAGAGCCCAATAAACTTCATATGTCTATATTTTGTTATACAGCCAACACCTTTCCCAGAGACCCCTGTTTCCAGGCAGACAGAGGAGAGAGACCAGGGAAGACTCCAGGAGCAGACAGACACACAGGCTCTAGCCCTGGGTAATAGTGCTAAGAGGTGAAGACTGCCCTAATCCTAGCTCTAGGCCAAAACTTTCTTTCTGGAGGGGCTGAAAACTAGCTCCAGACATTCTCAGAATTCCTCTCATTCCCTAAGGGCTGCTGCAGTGCTCTAAATAGACCGGCCCACACCACCTGAGGAACTGGGGTGCTAGCTCTTCAGTGGGAAGCCAACTGGAAATTAAGTACAAAGACAAGAAAAAGGCCTGAGGGAAGTGCAGAGAAGAGTGGGTGGTAGAGAGAAGCTGGGCCGCCCTGCAGCAGAAGGTTCCACCGCCCAGCCCTGCAGTGACTCACCTTGCACTGGAATGAAGGCCTGGAAGGAAGGGGGACAAAGCCCTGGAGGCTGGACAGGGGCCTGGGGGACCTAAAACACATCCTGAATAAAGGAATGGGAGTGTGGGGAGGTCACTGAATCTCAAAAGCCCGTTCAGAAGACTAGCTTCACAGTCCCTGTGATGGGCTCTCCTTAGTAAGGATCTTCCTCTTTTTCATCCTGCTTCTCTCTCTGCCCCACCCCCCTTTCTCTTTTATCTGATAAATTAGACAATTGGAGGGTATGCCTGCATTTTATTCATTGCTTGTCTTGCATTTATTCATTTATAAGCTACACACAAGCCACTAGAGGGCAGCGCCACAACAGACCTCCAACTCCCCTTTGCCTTTAGACTCAGGCAGGCCCACCCGCGCATCCTGTGACAGGATGTTTTAGAATTCTTCCTTCAATTCTCAGCATAAATAAACAACCTGAGCCGAGTACACCCAGACTCACATCCCAGTAACAACCAGCATGGGTCATGCAAGTCCAGATTCCTGGTAAATCTACGATTTTGCCAAATTTTAAAGCACATCAGAATCAGAACTTAAATTGTGTCTGAATTTTGGATTTTCTCTCAAATGCTAAGAATAAAAAGAACTTTGCAAAGAAAAGAAGCATTAAATAACCCAGGATAGCCAGTTTTCACAAAGTTCTGTTTTCTGAATTCAATTTGTAAGTGTCTGCTTTGGTCCAAAAGCAAAGTTGCTCAGCTGCATAAAAGCTGTGAGATTAGTCGTAGTACATCACGGACTCTGAAACTGTAGTCTAGTAGTGTTCTGATGGGGCATTCCAGATTCAGTGAACTCCCTACTCTCCACGTGTAAACTGGGGCCTGCTAAATATGTCCCACTTAGTGAGACAAAATCAGGGGGCAGAATTTCTCTTCCTGGGAGTTCAGCTTAGAGTTCCTCAGCCTTGCAGCCCTGCACAAGGGCAGGCTAGCATCTCATTTTTCCAACATTACTACTCGAATAAACTGTGTAAGCTAACCTGCAGACTGAAGACCAGGTGAAATGCTGAAGGAACTAGGATGCCAGATTTTTACACACACACACACACACACACACACACACACACACACGCACCAAAGAGAGCACCAATCCAATCCCCCCAGCACTGTACTTCAGTCGCAGATATTTACTGATACTGTGCTTATCCTCAGTCTCTCAGCAGAGGCAGATAAGGTGAGAGAAATATTTGTAGGGAGAGAGTTCTGGAATTTCCCTACAGTCCTTAAATAGCATCCAGAGTTCAAGGAGGCCATGTTTGGACAATGATAACTACACTATTTTTTTCTATCCTTTGTATTTTCACTGCTATATAATAACATTTAACATTCTTTACACAAGGTCAGTACTGGTTTCCTAAGAAAACAAAAGCCTTTCCAAAAACTTCTTCTCTCTTCTTCCCTATCCTCTCAGAGTCATGAACATATACCATGTTTCCAAGTAGAAAATATAAATGAGGAAATGCTTATTGAAATCAGTCAGGCGGGGATTGTAACTCAGCAAATCTGCAATGTTAGGAAGAAGATGGAACCGAAAATGACTCGCAAGGTTTAAAGCTTACAATGGAATAGAAGACTTCCAGGGCTGGACAACACTCTCACAGCAGGCTGAGAGAGGAGAAAGCACAGAAAAACAAACAAGGGCGGAAGTAGGAGGTGCACAGCGAAGAGAAGCAGGCACACACCGCTGAACAGAAAGAACAGTCCGCACTACTCCTGAGCCAGCGGAGTCTCTCTAGCTGGAATGTTGACAAAGGGCGGAGATGGATTCAGGAGCTGAACAGCCACCACCCGAGGGCTTCACTCACCTGCTCATGACCTCAGAACATTATCAGCAAGGCATTCGAGACCTTTCCTTTTTTTTTTTTTTTTTATTTTGGGGATTTGGAGAATGTTCTTTTGTTAATTTTCATTTTTTATTGATGCTTTGTGTATTTCATACATCATTTCCTTTTATAGATACTCTGTTTACAGGAAGGTGCACAGGAAATCAGAGAACAAGTACCTCTTCTCCAGATCACCTTTACAAACCCAGGATCTGGCACACTGGGACAAAGGGAAGAGAGGGAAAACAGGCAATGAGGTCCCACTTGTAACTTGGCTAAATAGAGTTGTTTCAGTACAGGACAACTTGTCCACGCTCTGTGTTATTCTGAATGTATAATTGATGCGGACCATCTGTTTACAGATGGAACTCTTCTTCTTCTTCTTCTTCACTTTCACTCAGAATGAAGGGCTCTCTCATCAGGCAGTGTTCAGCCATCAGAAAATGTGTTTGGAATGAAAAGCCTCCCCGCACAGCAGAGGTGAGATTGTTCCTCCCTGTTCTGGTTAACTGAGGATTCATGCCAGTCTGCATGCAGGGAGCCTTCTTTGCTTAAGACACCAAGAAGCCAAGGAATTATCTACTCAGCATGGATATTACAGTCCATGGCAATCTCATGAATAATGTGCAGACTGGCAGAACGTTGCTTCCCATCCCTTATGTTCCTGGATTTATAGGAACAAAACAACCAACAAAGCTGCTTAGATCTCCTCATTCTCAGGTATTTGTTAAGAACCCATCCAATGTGTTGGCCACCAAAGTCCAATAACAATTAAGATTTGTATAGCAAAAGAAGATCTGGCAGAGTTCTTGCCTTTACAAAGTTTAGAGTAAAGAAATAAGCACACCAGTTTTTTTTTAAGCAATTTTAATTTTACCTGCACAAGGAAGTAGTTATTATAAAAAATGGAAAAGGAAGAAGGAAAACGGGTATTAGTAAGGACAGAAAATATCAGAACCCCAATATGTTATTGATGGTTGTAAAATAGTCCAGCTGCTTGAGGCAAACTGTCTGCTGGTTCTTCCAAAGGTGCAAAGTTCTCTTAGAACCTAGCAATTCTTCTTATAAGTGTAAACTGAGACCTGGAAAGTTACACAACTTGTTCACAAATACTCATGGATTATTCATAACAGACCCAAAGTGGAAACAACCCCAAAGTCCATCAAAATGTGATCTATATAATAAAATATCATTTAGCTATAAGAAGGAATGATGTATTAATACATGTCAAGACATGGATTACTCCTAAAAGAATGCTTAAAGAAATAGACCAATTGACAAATAATGTATGATTATGTTTACATGAAATATCCAGACAAGGCAAAACCATGGATAAAGGTAGAAGTTTTCAGAGAATTGGGAGAAAACAGTAATGGTGGTGGTAGGAAATGTTGATAGATGTGTGACTTGGGGGGGGTGATAAAACATTCTGAAATTATATAATCGTTATAGTTACACAACCTTTTGAATACACTATAAATACCAAATGATATTCTCTCCTCTCTCTCTCTCTTTTTTTTTTTTTTTTTTTTTTTTTTTTTTTTTTTTTTTTTTTTTTTTTTCTTGTTTTTTTTTGCTTTGCTTTTTGCTTTTTTGAGACAGGGTCTTCCTGTAGCCCCAACTGGCCTGGAACTCACCATGTAGACCAACGCGGTCTCCATCTCACAGAGATCCACCTGCCTCTGTCTTCCAAGTGGTTGGAGAAACTATGGTGCCACTATGGCACGGCCTAAATTCTTTTAAAAGGTGGCTTATGAACTACATTTCAATAAACCAGGTAGTTATGATACCATGTGATTAATATGATTAATGTCACTTTAGAAGAGAGTACTATTCTGCACATTTGAGGGAGGTCACACTGAACAAAGCTCAGAAAGGATTCTTAAAAGAAGTGACTTTTTGGAGGCTGGAGAGATGGCTCAGCGGTTAGGAGCACTGATTGCTCCAGCACAGGGACCCAGGTTCAATTCCCCAGCACCCACAGTGGCTAAAACCATCCTTACCTCCAATTCCAGGGGATTAGTGCCCTTTGGACCTCCACTGTATTGCATGACACAGGTGCACTTACCCACAGTCAGGCAATACAAGCTTACATATACAAATAAAAATAATAATACAATATTTAAAAGAAGGTGACTTTTAAGGCAGAGCTCTCAAAGCTCTAAAGCTTAAGCGGGAATAAGAAACAAAGGGAGAGAGTGGATCACTGCAGGACACGCCTAATGCTAAGGGGAGAGGGGAAGGCGCACAGTCCATTTGGGGTGTGGAACTAGTTTCGCTGGGCTGAAACACGATTTTTACAGTGATCAGTGGACAGAAGGGAGGCTAGAGGATGGAAGGAGCTAGCGAGCTTGGACTTCACCTCGTTAACACAGAAACCCTTTAAAAGAGTCAGCAGATGAGAGTGACAAGATCTTATTTATTTCCTCAGAGGGCAGTTTGGAGGATGGACTGGAGGTGGGGCAAGATCAGAAGCCTTGAGATTTAGCTCGGAGATAATGCACTAATGCAAGTTGGAGCTGGCTTTTCTTAAATAGGGAACATTGGAAGGTTATGGAAGTGCTTCCAAGCTCTCTGTAATTTTCTGCCAACCATAACAGCACTAGGCTCCACCGGGAAACAAAATGTGGTTTCATCAGGAGGTGGTGCTGATGCGGAGGTTGCAGGCATGTTTCCCAGCAGGCCCTACTCCAGATTTTTGTCCAGACTATAAATTCAATCCCCTCTACACTCAAGTTTTCTTTTCAGACCAACATAAAGACAAAGATCCTCAAAAAATTGCTGAAGAAAATTATAACCTCTGAAAAGTTCATGAAATTACATATGGAAACCATTACAAACACAAACACACATGTCAAAAATTGGCAAACTTTTTTTTTTTTTTTTTTTTTTTTTGGTCTTTTTGAGTCTGGGTCTCCCTTTAGTCCCAGCTGGCCTGGGAGCTTGCTCTGTACAACCTTGAACTCACAGAGATCCACCTCCCCTGCACTGGGATTAAAGAGGTGTGCCACCATGCCCATCATTGCCAAACTCTGCAAATCTCTGGTGTGTTTCCTTAAATGTGAAATGAGGAACACTACATATATTGAAGCTTTATGATGAGGATTATGTGTAATTACATACATAAAAAATTTCAAAAAAAAATTAATTGCAAATTAATTAAATACCATTTCAAAGTCAAATGCACTTAAATTAATCCCTTAAAATAAAGGTCCAAGAGTAGCTCAGACAAGTCATCAAACCAAGCTTGTTTACTGTCAAGCCATGGGGTCAAAGTTCCAGGTAAAGGCTTCCCTTTCTAGAACTCAGCATAACTCCAAGGCAGCAGACCATAGAAATAGTTCAAGGCACTGAAGGAATGGAATGCTGTCTGGAATGATAATGTGGAAAGAGAAAAACAGCTCATGCAAACACAGCAGGGCACTTAATTTAAAGGTGCCCATCTTGAAAGCACCAAGGCTTTCTAGGCATAACTGTCCTGTTCAGGGTTGTGAGTGGTGGGTGTGTGTGGTGTGTGTGTGTGTGTGAAGGAATACATTTTGAAAGGAAGGCAAGGACAGAAATTATGAAAGGATACTTGAAGCCCTGAGTTAAGAGGACCTGAAGTTACACACTGAGACCTGTTTTCCCCTCTCCTTCCCTAGGCTGCAGTTCCTAGGTAAAATACAATTTTAATACTAATCTAATAGAGTGAAACTACCTCCCCCCAGACCTCTGGAAACACACACACCACACACAACACACACAACACACACCACAAACACACACACTGTAATCTTCCATGTACTTCAAATTGCTGCCCCTCCCATTCTATGTATGAAGTTAAAGAGATATTCCCCCCAAATAACACCTTGTCAGTTGATCGTTGCAATGAATTTCCGGAAGCACAAGGTGGCAGAAGCACACTAGAAATGCAACAACTTATAACTTTCAGCAAAGCCTGTTTACTTTTTATGAAGTAAAAGGCCCTTTCCATCATATAAACATGATCTATGAAGCTTGGAAGATATGATAAGAAGATGCAGGATAAAGAATGTGCCATGTGGAGATCTAGACAAATGCTTGACTCTTCTTCCTTCTGCATTTATAACTAGGGTTATACCAGATCCTCCTCTTTAAACTAACAGTGGGAAGACACATAACATTACTATTCACGCCTCTGTTTCACAAGAGCTTTACAGCATTGACTTGTGTCCATATTTGTCACAGGCTCTTTAAAGAGATCAGGGGTTAGAATATGGCTTATTTTGTCTAGCTTCTTTCATATCAGCAATGATTTCTGTAAGTTAAATATCAGTAGCACCTGAGACAGTAAATTAACATTCTTAAGATTTGGCTTCAGGGGCTGGAGCGATGGCCTAGCGGTTAAGAGCGCCGACCGCTCTTGCAGAGGACCCGGTTTTCGATCCCCAGCACCCACATGGGCGGCCGAGAGCCGTCTGAAACTCCAATTCCAGGGAGAACTCCAGTTCCAGGGGAGTCCGACGCCTCTTCGACCTCCGCGGCATTGCACGGCACGGGTGCACAGACGTGCATGCAGACAATACATTCATACACATATGGAAATAAATAAAATTTAAAAAAAAAGATTTGGCTTCAAAACAACAAAGTCAATCATTCAAGATAATCAGAACTGAACAAATGAAATTGTAACATAGTTGACTCCAGCAGACTGAAATGAGTTTCCCTTTGGTTACTATAAAATTCCTCTAAGACCTGGGTAACTTCAAAGAAGTGTTTGCTTTTATTTTTTTAAGGCTGGCCCTGGTACTGAAATTTTCTTTCCTTTTTTTTTGTTAATCTTTTAAACCAATACCAAATACCAGCAGTGGGTGGTAAATCAGTTTACATTAGAAACGTACATAAAATAGCTTTTAAATGTATTGCCCCCACTAATTGGATTTGCTCCTGGAAAATGAAACTGAGCCATAAGTCATTCACTGCTTTATGATCACTCAGCTGAGTGCAATAGGACTGGTATGTATCATTTTGACACCCGTGCTCTAGACAGGTGAAAACTCGTCCAATGAAGACTGAACTGATAGCAGCAACGGTGTAAGGAGATAGGGCGACTCAGAACTCTTTTATCAATCTGGGAAAATTCCATGCTGTATCTTATGTTTTATGATATAATTCGGGTATTTGAAACCACTGGGAAAAAAAAAAAACAGCAAATTAAAAGGAATGCAAAGACGCTTTCCTCTTTTAAATGAAAACCGAGTTTGCCTATTACATGAAAAACAAAAAAACATTGACTTCCAGGAGAGGAAATTCAACCTTCAGGAACAGACATTACTTACATTCCACAGCCTCCTGCCTGGTTAGTCTAAAGGAACTTCTTAGAGGGAATTCCCTACAAAGAACAAGGCCACCACGTTCCAGCAGGACTCTAAATGAAGGGGATCTCACCAATGGCTTCCTCTTCCCCAGCAACTGACGAATTTCCCATATTATTATCCAAGTAACCTCAGCGAATTCAGAAAGGGGATTTCCTGAACTCTGCACCTAGGTTAAATCTGCAGTGGCTGATGACATCACATGTTGCAAATAACTAAAGGAAAGAAACCTTCAGCATAAAGAAGTCCTCAGCGTTGGACAGAACCAAATGTTCTCAGTGTTTCTCCTTGGACTGCATAGAAAATAGAGTGAGCGCAGTAACCTCAGCATTAGAGCCTTTTTTTTTTCCTTCCCCCTTTCCTGGGTTGATAAAAGGTTTCCCAGAAATTGTGAGCTTATCCATTCCAGAGCACTGGAAAAGATTTAAAGCATGCACTATATTAAGTACTATGTATTGTGAAGCATCCACATTTTTAAGGCCTGGAGATCGTGAACTTGGGAAATCTAGAAAAACAAACACTAACTACAATGACTGGAGAAACTAATCTAAATTCTTTGCTCAATCTTGCTCCCCAACTGCTAATAAAAAATAATTAAGTGTTTGGCTCTCAGAATATTTCCTGACAAAAAGACTTATCATTATACAAGAATAGTTTTCCCTATTTTTTATTTGTGTCCTCTAGTTCTATTCTTTCCCACATAGATTAACCAAGTAAGATTAGCCAAACCTAATTTGATTCTAATCCAAGCCACACAGCCTATGTACTCTATTCCAAATTAAGTTTAATTTACTGACTTCTTTGGGTCCCAACTGAATGACCCACTGGAATCCGCGGAAGGGGTCAGAGAATAAGACTACAGGCCAAAGAAAGAATGTGAAAAATACAAGCAAGCCTGGAAACAACCGACCCCAAAGTCCTAACTAGCAGAAGATGTTTGTTGCAGAATTTAAATGTAAAATGCCAATTCTTCCACTGGGACTAGCAATCCAACAGAAAAAAATGCACTTATTAAATTGCATTCATATCATTCATTCATTCATGCATGTTGTCTTCATTTTTTATCTCACAATCACCCTGACAAAGTATCAGGACAGTTTCTACTATGAGCATTTTGTATTTGAGGAAGTAGAGGTACGGGAAGGAGGAATGACATGTCACTCAACTGTGAGTCAGATCTTAAGATCAACGATTATTCTTCCTGTCTCTAATTTAAGGTTAGTTTAAAATTTAAGCTTTTGGTCCAGTGAAATGGCTCTGTGGGTAAAGGTGCTTGCTGGAGGCCTTGCTGATCTGAGTTCCAATCCCAGATTTGACCTCCACGCTCAGCACAGAGTGGCAGCTGCATGCATGTGTGCACACATATCTACTCTTCAAATACACACACAATCACATAAACAAACAAAAAAACAAACAAACAAATAAATACAACTGGTTTTTGGCACTTTGTGCTAGGGGATTGGGACTATTTTGCCATACAATAGAATTCTTCCTTAAAATTTAAAACATTTCGCTTCCTCCTAGACTCTGGTTTTGCTTTTAAAATAGATCATCTGTCTCCCTTGCCTTGAAAACAAAGATTAAACACATAAAAGCATATATAACATCTGACTAAAAATACATCAGCTTTCCATAAATAGAATGAAAATATTTCCTACATAAGCATTCAAATAGAGGGATGGGAAATAAGAAAAACTATGTTAGTCTCCATTTTTAGCATTATTTAGTCATATCACCTTGAGAAAATCTCTCAAATTCTGTGCCTCCTTTACACACTACTGTTACATGGGCATAAAACTGTCTTTTAAATTTTGTAAGCAGTAAGAACTTATTACTTATGAAATATTTCATACAGTACTTAGGCTAATCAGTATAAGAATTGTGAAAAGAAAACAAAAAACCAATTTCCAGTCTCATGCTCATGGGATACTTACGAGAAAAAGCACTGCTTTTCTTGTTTTAGCGTCCCTGTTCATATGTAGCACAGAACAATGTGTCCCATTCAGGGTGAAGTCCTTGACTTCCTTGGACTGGCATACCTCTGGACCGGGACCTGAAATTAGGTAGGATTGTAGACACTACCGTGGACACAATAAATTGGATGTTTTTAAAGTTCCACAGTCGTAAGTAACAAGATGAAAGGGTCAAAATCTCTCCATCAGTATCCAACCATGAACCAGCAAGGCTCAGCAGTTCAACCTCTGCTAACCAGACCTAACTGTAACATCTTCATTAAGATCTCCACAATTCTCAGAGCTGAGACTTATCTTAATCATCATTCACTTTCTGGTCTGGTGCTAATGCGTCCTTTTAAAATGAATTATTAATAATTTAAAAAAAAAAAAGACCGCCTTGTTCTCTTTCTCTATTCATGCTCAATAAGCAACACGACAGATAAAATGAAAGCTATATAAAGCCAAAAAGCAAAGGACCTGGATAATTCATGAGAAAGGAAAAGCAACTGACTGAGAATTAACTGAGTCGGTTTCTGTTCTACAGCTTAGAAAGCAAATTTCCTTCAATCCTATGAGTTTCAGGATCTCATGGCAGGGAATTTACAATAAAATCTTATTTCATGAAATAATTTTCGTTGTTTTGTCAGGGTCTCCGCTAAGTCCCGCAGCCTGCCTTGGAAGTCATATGTGAGGCAGGCTGGCCTCAATTCATAGAGCTTCACTCTCTGTGCCTCTTGAAGGTTGGGATCAAAGTAGTGTGCCACCAAACCCAATGATTTCAGGAAATATTTTTATAACCTGTCACAAAGTTGAAATGAGGGGCTAGAGAGAATGACTCAGAAGTTAAGAGCAATAGTGATCTTCCAGAAGACTCAGGTTCAAATCCCAGCATCCGCGTGGAGCTAACAACCATCTGTAATCTTAGTCTCAGGGGATCCAATGCCCGCTTCTGTCATCCACAGGCANTGATCTACAGTGCTACATAAGTAGCACTAGGCCACTAAGTGCTACATAGTAAGAGCCTATCTCAAAACCAAACCAAACCAACCAAATAAACAAACCAAAACCACACAAACCAACCAATTTATATACACAAGAAAGGAAGATTAGGGGGAAAGTGATTCTAAAGCCCGCATAAGGAACCTTCTTTCCCTTTTCTTTTCATTTATCCAGAAAACTGTCTTCACATTTGAAGACAGCACTGAAGATGACACTGCCACTGGTGTGTGGCAGGGCATGTAAAGAGACAGATGCATACACAAACACTCACTGAGAAGCTGCTGTAGGAGACATGACAGTGGCCTTAGCACTACTTGGACATGTCCCACTTGATACACAGCCAATATCAAGTCTGTCTAACAAAGCTACAATTGTGGTAGGATAATACCTGTTTGTGTCCACAATCAAATACCATATAGAAAAAAAAAACCATGTTCATGTTTTATTTCAAGCAAGCCTCTGTTTAGAAAGTTCAAGTATAACAGATTAAACAGAACAGATTTGCATTCTTATTCTGATAAAGCCCAAGAATGGCAGGCTCCATGCTTAAGAACTGTGACAAGATGGCTTGGTACAGTCACAGGGAATGCAGTCAAGTCTGTGTAATAACCTTGGGTCACCTTACAGTCACAGATTCTGTTTGCCATGGACTACACAAGGTGTTAAGCCACAGTAAGGCTCCTCCTAACATCAAGAACCTGTGCCTCCCAAGTGTCCATCACTTAAAGAATGGACAAACATGTGGAATATGCAGAGAGTGACCACCCTCAAAAGAAGGAAATCTGATACATGCTAAAGGATGGATACACCCTGAAGACACTGCACTAAGTGAACAAGCTAGACATAAAGAGATGTGCTTCTGGCGTACCAAAGGCAGTTCAACTACAATGTTTGTCAGTGGCTTGAGGAAGAGGGAAATGAAGAGGTAGTGATTGGTGGGATTCAGAATTTTAGTTTCATATTTTATTTTTTTGGTCTTTTTTGAGACAAGAGTCTCCATGTAGCCCTAGCTAGCCTGGAATTCACTATGTAGACCAGGCTGACCCAAATGTCAGATACACCTGCCTCTGCCTCCTGAGTATCTCACCATGCTTGGCTCAGAGGTTTTTTTTTTGGTCTTTTTGAGTCTGGGTCTCCCTTTAGTCCCAGCTGGCCTGGAGCTTGCTCTGTACACCTTGAACTCACAGAGATCCACCTCCCAAGCACTGGGATTAAAGATGTGTGCCACCATGCCCATCATTGCCAAACTCTGCAAATCTCTGGTGTGTTTCCTTAAATGTGAAATGAGGAACACTACATATATTGAAGCTTTATGATGAGGATTATGTGTAATTACATACATAACAAATTTCAAAAAAAAATTAATGCAAATTAATTAAATACCATTTCAAAGTCAAATGCACTTAAATTAATCCCTTAAAATAAAGGTCCAAGAGTAGCTCAGACAAGTCATCAAACCAAGCTTGTTTACTGTCAAGCCATGGGGTCAAAGTTCCAGGTAAAGGCTTCCCTTTCTAGAACTCAGCATAACTCCAAGGCAGCAGACCATAGAAATAGTTCAAGGCACTGAAGGAATGGAATGCTGTCTGGAATGATAATGTGGAAAGAGAAAAACAGCTCATGCAAACACAGCAGGGCACTTAATTTAAAGGTGCCCATCTTGAAAGCACCAAGGCTTTCTAGGCATAACTGTCCTGTTCAGGGTTGTGAGTGTGTGTGTGTGTGTGTGTGTGTGTGTGTGTGTGCGTGTGTGTGTGTGAAGGAATACATTTTAAAGGAAGGCAAGGACAGAAAGTATCAAAGGATACTTGAAGCCCTGAGTTACAGAGACCTGAGTTACACTGAGACCTGTTTTCCCTCTCCTTCCCTAGGCTGCAGTTCCTAGTGTAAAATACAATTTTAATACTAATCTAATAGAGTGAAACTACCTCCCCCCAGACCTCTGGAAACACACACACACACACACACACACACACACACACAAACACACACACTGTAGATCTTCCATGTACTTCAAATTGCTGCCCCTCCCATTCTATGTATGAAGTTAAAGAGATATTCCCCCCAAATAACACCTTGTCAGTTGATCGTTGCAATGAATTTCCGGAAGCACAAGGTGGCAGAAGCACACTAGAAATGCAACAACTTATAACTTTCAGCAAAGCCTGTTTACTTTTTATGAAGTAAAAGGCCCTTTCCATCATATAAACATGATCTATGAAGCTTGGAAGATATGATAAGAAGATGCAGGATAAAGAATGTGCCATGTGGAGATCTAGACAAATGCTTGACTCTTCTTCCTTCTGCATTTATAACTAGGGTTATACCAGATCCTCCTCTTTAAACTAACAGTGGGAAGACACATAACATTACTATTCACGCCTCTGTTTCACAAGAGCTTTACAGCATTGACTTGTGTCCATATTTGTCACAGGCTCTTTAAAGAGATCAGGGGTTAGAATATGGCTTATTTTGTCTAGCTTCTTTCATATCAGCAATGATTTCTGTAAGTTAAATATCAGTAGCACCTGAGACAGTAAATTAACATTCTTAAGATTTGGCTTCAGGGGCTGGAGCGATGGCCTAGCGGTTAAGAGCGCCGACCGCTCTTGCAGAGGACCCGGGTTCGATCCCCAGCACCCACATGGCGGCCGAGAGCCGTCTGAAACTCCAATTCCAGGAGAACTCCAGTTCCAGGGGAGTCCGACGCCCTCTTCTGACCTCCGCGGCATTGCACGTCACGGGTGCACAGACTTGCATGCAGACAATACATTCATACACATATGGAAATAAATAAAATTTAAAAAAAAAGATTTGGCTTCAAAACAACAAAGTCAATCATTCAAGATAATCAGAACTGAACAAATGAAATTGTAACATAGTTGACTCCAGCAGACTGAAATGAGTTTCCCTTTGGTTACTATAAAATTCACTCTAAGACCTGGGTAACTTCAAAGAAGTGTTTGCTTTATTATTTTTAAGCTGGCCTTTACTGAAATTTTCTTTCCTCTTTTTTTTTTTAATCTTTTAAACCAATACCAGCAGTGGGTGAGTATAATCAGTTTACATGTAGAAACTACATAAAATAGCTTCTTAAATGTATTGCCACTAATTGGATTTGCTCCTGGAAAATGAAACTGAGCCATAAGTCATTCACTGCTTTATGATCACTCAGCTGAGTGCAATAAGGACTGGTATGTAATCATTTTGACACCTGCTCTAGACAGGTGAAAACTCGTCCAATGAAGACTGCACTGATAGCAGCAACGGTGAAGGAGATAGGGCACTCAGAACTCTGTTATCAATCTGGGAAAATTCCATGCTGTATCTTTATGTTTTATGATCATAATTCGGGTATTTGAACCACTGGGAAAAAAAAAAAAAACAGCAAATTAAAAGGAATGCAAAGACGCTTTCCTCTTTTAAATGAAAACCGAGTTTGCTCTATTACATGAACAAAACATTGACTTCCAGGAGAGGAAATTCAACCTTCAGGAACAGACATTACTTACATTCCACAGCCTCCTGCCTGGTTAGTCTAAAGGAACTTCTTAGAGGGAATTCCCTACAAAGAACAAGGCCACCACGTTCCAGCAGGACTCTAAATGAAGGGGATCTCACCAATGGCTTCCTCTTCCCCAGCAACTGACGAATTTCCCATATTATTATCCAAGTAACCTCAGCGAATTCAGAAAGGGGATTTCCTGAACTCTGCACCTAGGTTAAATCTGCAGTGGCTGATGACATCACATGTTGCAAATAACTAAAGGAAAGAAACCTTCAGCATAAAGAAGTCCTCAGCGTTGGACAGAACCAAATGTTCTCAGTGTTTCTCCTTGGACTGCATAGAAAATAGAGTGAGCGCAGTAACCTCAGCATTAGAGCCTTTTTTTTTTCTCCCCTTTCCTGGTTGATAAAGTTTCCCAGAAATTGAGCTTATCCATTTCCAGAGCACTGGAAAAGATTTAAAGCATGCACTATATTAAGTACTATGTATTGTGAAGCATCCACATTTTTAAGGCCTGGAGATCTGAACTTGGGAAATCTAGAAAAACAAACACTAACTACAATGACTGGAGAAACTAATCTAAATTCTTTTGCTCAATCTTCTCCCCAACTTCTAATAAAAAATAATTTAAGTTTTGGCTCTCAGAAGTATTCCTGACAAAAAGGACTTATCATTATACAAGAATAGTTTTCCCTATTTTTTATTTGTGTCCTCTAGTTCTATTCTTTCCCACATAGATTAACCAAGTAAGATTAGCCAAACCTAATTTGATTCTAATCCAAGCCACACAGCCTATGTACTCTATTCCAAATTAAGTTTAATTTACTGACTTCTTTGGGTCCCAACTGAATGACCCACTGGAATCCGCGGAAGGGGTCAGAGAATAAGACTACAGGCCAAAGAAAGAATGTGAAAAATACAAGCAAGCCTGGAAACAACCGACCCCAAAGTCCTAACTAGCAGAAGATGTTTGTTGCAGAATTTAAATGTAAAATGCCAATTCTTCCACTGGGACTAGCAGCCAACAGAAATAAATGCACTTAAATTCATTCATTCATTCATTCATTCATTCATTCATTCATTTGTTCATTTTTATCTTCAACATCACCCTGACAAAGTATCAGGACAGTTTCTACTATGAGCATTTTGTATTTGAGGAAGTAGAGGTACGGGAAGGAGGAATGACATGTCACTCAACTGTGAGTCAGATCTTAAGATCAACGATTATTCTTCCTGTCTCTAATTTAAGGTTAGTTTAAAATTTAAGCTTTTGGTCCAGTGAAATGGCTCTGTGGGTAAAGGTGCTTGCTTGGAGGCTTGCTGATCTGAGTTCCAATCCCAGATTTGACCTCCACAGGCTCAGCACAGAGTGGGCATGCCTGCATGCATGTGTGCACACACATTCTCTCTCACACACACAATCACTAAACAAACAAACAAACAAACAAACAAATAAATACACCTCTGTGCACTTTGTGCTAGGGATTGGGACTATTTTGCCATACAATAGAATTCTTCCTTAAAATTTAAAACATTTCTGCTTCCTCCTAGACTCTGGTTTTGCTTTTAAAATAGATCATCTGTCTCCCTTGCCTTGAAAACAAAGATTAAACACATAAAAGCATATATAACATCTGACTAAAAATACATCAGCTTTCCATAAATAGAATGAAAATATTTCCTACATAAGCATTCAAATAGAGGGATGGGAAATAAGAAAAACTATGTTAGTCTCCATTTTTAGCATTATTTAGTCATATCACCTTGAGAAAATCTCTCAAATTCTGTGCCTCCTTTACACACTACTGTTACATGGGCATAAAACTGTCTTTTAAATTTTGTAAGCAGTAAGAACTTATTACTTATGAAATATTTCATACAGTACTTAGTGCTATCAGTATAAGAATTTGAAAAGAAAACAACAAAAAACAAATTTCCAGTCTCATCTCATGTAATATCTTACTAGAAAAAGCACTTTCTTTTCTTGTTTTAGCTTCCCTGTTCAGTATTTAGCACAGAACAATGTGTCCACATTCAGTGAATTCCTTACATTCCTTTTACTGGCATACCTCTGGACCGGGACTCTGAAATTAGGTAGGCATTTTACCTGTTACACAATAAATTGATTGTTTTAAGTTCCACAGTCAGTAAGTAACAAGATGAAAGGTCAAAATCTCTCATCAGTATCCTAACCATGCCAGGCTCAGCAGTTCAACCTCTGCTAACCAGACCTAACTGTAACATCTTCATTAAGATCTCCACAATTCTCAGAGCTGAGACTTATCTTAATCATCATTCACTTTCTGGGTGCTAATGCGTCTTTTAAAATGAATTTTAATAAGTTAAAAAAAAAAAGACCTGCCTTGTTCTCTTTCTCTATTCATGCTCAATAAGCAACACGACAGATAAAATGAAAGCTATATAAAGCCAAAAAGCAAAGGACCTGGATAATTCATGAGAAAGGAAAAGCAACTGACTGAGAATTAACTGAGTCGGTTTCTGTTCTACAGCTTAGAAAGCAAATTTCCTTCAATCCTATGAGTTTCAGGATCTCATGGCAGGGAATTTACAATAAAATCTTATTTCATGAAATAATTTTCGTTGTTTTGTCAGGGTCTCCCTAAGTCCCAGCCTGCCTGGAAGTCACTATGTGGAGCAGGCTGGCCTCAATCTCATAGAGCTTCACTCTCTGTGCCTCTTGAAGGTTGGGATCAAAGTAGTGTGCCACCACACCCAGTGTTTCAGGAAATATTATTATAACCTGTCACAAAGTTGAAATGAGGGGCTAGAGAGATGACTCAGAAGTTAAGAGCACTAGGTGCTCTTCCAGAAGACTCAGGTTCAAATCCCAGCATCCGCGTGGAGGCTAACAACCATCTGTAATCTTAGCTCAGGGGATCCAATGCCCTCTTCTGTCCTCCACTGGCACCACATGACCTGGGTGCACTTACATGCAGGCATAACACACATACACATAAATTAAAAATAAATCAATCAAAAAAATTGAAATAAAAATGTACAAGTTGATTATAAAAAGAAACCACTGTAGAAACTCCATCATCAGGGCCAGCCAGTTTTTAAAAAAAAATCACAAAAACATTCCAAAAAGGAAATTCTAGTCACCCAAAAGAAACTGGTAATTGATTGGATAGAGAGAACTCAGTGAGGGCCTGGGATGTGCCTCAGTGCTTGCCTAGTGTGAACAAGGCCCTAGGTTCAAGCCCAGGACTGTAAAACAAGCAAACAAACAAACAACAATAACAAAACCCACACACACAGGAGAACACCAATAGTTCTACATTTGGCGTATCACAAAGTCTTTTATCTTAATCCTGACAAATGCTAGACCCTTAAATCTGGCCCTCTGGGCTTGTTCATATTACACCCATCACTTATATTTAAACTTACTGTAGATAGACACGGCCATTCATTTAAGTGCTGCTTTAGGTATCTAACAGAGTGCCATGCCCCAAGACAGTAAAGTTTAAGTGAGTGATTTTCAAACTCTAGGTGCATAAGAAATGACCAGATATTATCAAACAGGGCAAATCTCTGGGCCCTGTACTCCATAATATATGAGTTACACCTAGTGGTTAACTCAAACGGTCAGCAAACATTTATGAAGGACATAAGGTACTAAACTCCATTTTATAGTCCAAGAGACGTATAAAAAGTAATGTTGCAAAACTTTTAACAGAAAAGGGCAGGGGAGATGAGCACAGTAATATTTCATCAATTCTTATATTTGCTCATTCAACAGATATCCGAACACTGCCTTTAGGTTTTCAAAAGGGAAATGCATCTGAAGTGAAAGCCCAATTATTTCTTCACTGTGAACTGACTGCCCTACAGTGCTTCTCCCTCAGTCATGTAGTCCTGGAGCAGACACAGGAAAAGGTGCAAACTGAGACTGAGACAGAATGTTCTAGTTTTCCATCTAGAGAACACTTCCTTCCATATTTAAAGCTAGCTTTTCTTTCTGAATATTTTTTCAATAGAGAATTACATACATATTTGTTTATTTGTTTGTTTATTGAGATAGGTTCTTAATTTGGGCTCCAACTCAATATGTAGTGAGAGTGACCATGAAATCTTGATCTTCTTGCCTCTACCTTCTGACTACTGGGATTACAGGTGTAGACCCCATCACACATGGTTTATGTGGTGCTGGGGATTGAAGGGGTTAGACCCAGGGTTTCCTGCATGCTAGGCAAGCACCCTACAAAATAAGCTATATCCCCAGATGAGAAATATTTTCTATGGTAGTAGCTTAGTGGGCCACTTTTTAGCCATTCAAAAGGCTCAGCTGCCTCATTAAATCTGCATTACCTTTGGTAGCTCCCATCAATTCAAACTCAAGTCCCAAATATTTTCATTTGAGAAGACTCAATTGCCCATGTTAACTTTTCTCTGCAAGTTCACTCACCATGGATACAGAACTAAATATTTCTGATATAAATTTAAATGGAAATTAAACTTATCTTTTAGAAATTTCACAAAAAATCACATGTAAATCCACCATATTTGAGATAAAGAAGTGGCACATCACTAGAACATGTTCATCAGCTATGTAAGGAAGGTCTAAAACTGGACAATATATTTGAAGAGAAAAATATAGCACAAAGAATTCACTTGTGTGTAATTTCAATAGTTCATATAAGCTACATTCCAGTTAGATCCTTTTTCTAGGTCATAAAGCAAACATGACTTTCAAACTTGCACAAGTCAGCAGGAAAAACGTTTTCTTTTCTAGACTCTTTTTTTTTTTTTTTTTTTTTTTTGTCTTTTTTGAGACAGGGTCTCCCTGTAGCTCCAGCTGTCCTGGAACTCGCTATGTAGACCAGGCTGGCCTTGAACTCACAAAGATCCACCTGCCTCTGCCTCCCAAGTGCTAGGATTAAAGGCGTGCGCCACCACGCCCAGCTTTTGTTCTAGACTCTTTTAAGTGTCTTTGTGGCCTACTGCAACTAGGAAAGACCTTTCTTAATGCCAAACTTCTGTCAGTGCTTTGCTGCCTTCTTGTGTGCCCCCACGAACCAACACAAACTGCTTGTCAGACAGGAGCAGGCCAGTCAAGGAGCCACGTCTTGCTTTGATTTGCTCTCAGGATACACTGGTCACTAGTCATTAGATTCACTAAAACACAACAAACCAGAAGAAGCTGGCTTGCTGCCAACCCACAAGGATTCAGACTAACTCACCTGTTTGATTGGTTTCTGTATTGTATCAGTTAATGACAGAATCCTGGAATATATTTGGTTAGTAGTCCAGCAAAGAGATTTCCCAGGTTGAGCCTAAAAGAAATGCAAAGGGGAGATGCTGGGAAATTTTCAAGTAGACTAACTCAAGAGGCTTTTTCTTTCTAAAAGTTATTTTTCTTTATTTGAGACTTTCTTCAATGTTTCTTGAGTAGATAAAATTACCAGTAGGGGAGAGATGACATCTGTGTCAACATATACTGCATTCTTTCTTAGGTCAAGTTGTGATTTAATTCTATGAAGTTTCCAAGGACAGAGTTTTCCAGAAAAGCAGAAACCCAAGACCAAATAGCAGTTTTATTACTAATCCAGAAACTTCCTCATAACCATTTTTTAATTTCTGGAAAAAAATGTCCATTGTAATGTTATCAGCTTCTTTACTGGCACAAAGCACACAATGGTGTTAGACATAGTAAACATAATTTACATGCATTACTTCATTCTTCACAATGACGCATTATTTTGTCCTTGTTGTAGATGAGTAAAGCAATTTATGATGGCCACACAGCTAATTGTAGAGCAGATCTGAACTCAAATAGGCTTGATTAGGAAGTTGGTGCTCAAGGTAGATTGAGCAAATTAGATTCACCCCTTCATAAAGTAGTGTGTGTGTTCAGGGAAACCCACAAAGGTAGCGCTCAGATGCAATGCAATGGCTCATTAGATGGTGAATATCTTTTTCTGAATTTCCCTAACACAAATCTAGCCTAACCCTTTCAGTAGTTGCCTCAAATGCTAGATTCTAAAGAAATTTCCTTCAGTATTTTGGGGTGCGTATGTTTCTGTGTGTGTACAGGGGACAGAGAACAACTTCAGGTATCATTCTTCTGGGCCCCACCTACCCTTTTTTTTTTTTCATTATTTTGAAGCAGGGTCTCACAAAGTAGGCTAGGTTGGCTGGCCAGGAGAGCCCCAGGATCTGCCTATCCGATCCCCACTCAGTGCAAGAGTTACAGACACAGCTGCATCCAGGCTTTCACTTGGGGTCTGGGTAGGGATGGAGCTCATTCCCCTGTTTACATTGCAAGCACTTTACAGACTGAGCTATCTTCCCATGCACTCCTTCAGTCTTTAAAGGAGCAATCTCTTCCGATTCTTTGTTTATTCTATTTAAAAAGGTAAGGTAAATTTGGGAACAAGGACAGTCTGATTCAGTTGTATATGGCTATTAGCTCCAGGTGACTGAGATGCGGGAGTAGAGGGAGGCTCAGAGTTAAACATTTTTTCCAACTGTATTATTGAAGAGAAATCAGGCTCTAAAAGAGGCAATGGATAAAATCTGGGCTAATTTCCACTCCATTCAAGAACAATTTTATAGTAGTTAAAAATCTTTAATGTTCTGCCTAAACAGGCTATGTTGAAGACTAATCTTATTTTCAGACTGGCCAAGCAAAATTCAGTTTTATAATCTATGACTTCAAAGTAAGCCCCTCTTTTAGCTTTAGCTCCCAATTTGCAAAGAGAATTAGCTTCTTTAGCTTTAGTCTTTGAAGACGTTACAGCTCCATCCCTTTGAGACCAGGAAGAGAAATTTCTCAGGTCCCCAAGGAAGGGAAACAGTTCTTAAGAATTTCAGTTTTTTAAATTTATTCTTTTTATTTTATGTGTATGAGTGTATTATTGCCTGCATGTGTGTAAGTGCACCCATCTCGTGCAATGCCCGCAGAGTCAGAAGAAGGCATCTGATCCCCTGAAACTGGAGTTATGGACTATTGTTAGCTGCCATGTGGGTGCTGGGAATTGAACCCAGGTCCTCTGCAGGAGCAGCTGGTGCTCTTAACTGCTGAGCCATCTCTTTAGCCTGAATTTCAGTTGTTTTTAAGAGATTTGAAAACCAAAGCTATAACAGCTTTCTAAGTTTATAAGTAAATCCGCAAACTTCACCTAATTACCTCAACTATGTTCTTCCCAGTGAAATAAATCTTTAGACAAGAACCAACACAAAAGAATAAAGGCTCTGAAACACTCAATTATAAACAGGAAAAAAAAAGTTGAGAGATTATTTCAACTATAGTAGAGTTATTTCTAAAGTAACCAGATACAAAGAGCTTGTGAAGTGCTCTGTCCTCAGCTCCTCCTCAATTGCAAAGGTCAAACGGAAAGAAAAACACTAGAAATGGTTTTACTTAACCAAGAGCGGCTTTGGGAATTTTATGAACTATATGAACACAGATATTTAGAGATCCATGACACAATCAAGAATGTACTAAAACTATCCTGAATAGTACTTGAGATGATCAGAATGTACTAGAAAATGTGAGACTCTGACCCCTACTGAGGGCTTAAAAGCCACAGCCATTAAAAGCCACAAGACTTCTGAAGAAAAATAAAATTTGTGCCACAAATCAAATAAACAGAAACAAGATTTTGTGCTTCAAATCGCTACTCCTAATTTATCAAAGATCTGGGGCATATGTCCCTCTGCCACACTTGAAACCTATCAGCATGATTCTTCTAACACAAATCACATCTCATGACAAGTATTAATGTGTTCTCAAGAAATCAGTCCAGTTCCTTTGGGAAGGGCCAAAGGATTTGTTGAGGAACCACTACTCCTCATCCCTGAGCTAACACTCCCTCATTGGGTCACTAAATAATACAATGATATGGGGTGGGACTTTGTTGTTGTTGCTTGTTTCTACATTTCTAGTACCTTAGAACTGAGTCTACCACAAAGGAGGCACCACAAATGAGTATTTGTGAACCCATATGAAATATAAAATGCAACCAGGCTACAGCTGGTTTTCACACATGGAAAACTAGTGGATCCTTCTTTTCAGATGGAGACATTGGTAGAAGAAAAGGGCTTGCCAATAGTCATTACCATGTGGTCCCCTAGGTGACAGCTGCCAGCAACTGGACTTTATTTCACAAACTGATGACTTGACCCTCAGTTACTCCATCAATCTCAGGGAACTTCACTCTCTGCTTCTGGCCATCACCAAACACTCCTTCCTCACCAGTACTACCTCACAACCAGCCGTAGAAACTTAGCACACACACACACACACACACACACACACACACACACACACATTTACAACCTGTGAGCTTTAGTTAAGTTTGAATGGGAATGGTGGAAGCCCAATCTGGTCACCAGTGTGTGTGTCTGTGTGTGTGTGTGTGTGTGTGTGTGTGTGAGAGAGAGAGAGAGAGAGAGAGAGAGAGAGAGAGAGAGCGAGCCTGAGGTTGCCATCAAGCGCCTTCCTCCAATCCCTCACTTTATTTGGTAATTCAACTAGGCTGCCTTGTGGCTGGTCCCACAAATCCTTCTTCTATCCTTCCCAAGTAGTGGGATTTCAGGAGCACACCACCATGCTTTGCTTCCTATGTGGCTGCTGGGGATCCAAATTCATGACCTCATGCTTGCTCAGCAATCACTATACTGACAGAACCATCTTCCCTGAGGGGAAAAAAGCTCTAAGATCCAGATAAAGGTTTAGACCACATGGCACTGGCGTGGACTTCCAGAATGACTGAGTTAAGATGGCCACTACAAGATGGCTTCTACCAATTCCAGGGAAACATGAACAAGCTTTAAATGTGGCGGTTATGTAACTTGCCACTTTTTTTGTGATTCCCTATAAAATGTCCTGGGACCAGGGGTGCCTACCCTTGCCTGGAGTGAAGGATGTTGTCATTGCTAGTTCTTCCCATCAGCTTTAATCTCCTGGACCCTCCAGACCTTGTGTCCTTGGTCCCAAATTCCTCCCCTTTATCTTCCTGACCTGCTTTTTCTTTAAAGGATGGTTTTATGTAATTCTTACATAACTTGCTGTCTTTTCACATTTAACTCATTTTTACAAAGTTATGCAGCTACATCCCAATTTGCACACTTTAAAATATTTTATTTTTTTTTATGTGTTATGAGTGTATTGCTTGCATGTGTGTCAGCGCACCTGTGTCACTATGCTAGAAGAGGTCAGGAGAGACTCTCAGACCCCCTAGAACTGGAGTTATGGATGGTTGCAAGCCACCACATGGGTGCTGGGAATCAAAACCAGAGCCTCTGTAAGAGCAGCCAGCGCTCTTTAACATCTAAGCCAACTCTCCAATCCCAAATTTGCACATTTTATAGCTTTTAGCTACTTAGGAAAAACTTGACTTTTATGACCAACTTCTTGAGTTTTACAATACACCTGAACAGATACATTTTCAAAGAAAAATCAAATGTCGAAGATCTGCTTAATGTTTTCACAAAATGAATGAGAAAATAAATGCAAAATGATCCAAACCAAAAATCAAACAAAAACCATCTTGAATTTCTCTCTGAATCTTAAAACAGTTTTAGTAAAAGTACAAGTTAGGAAATGTTTCAGTATCTTGGAGATGTCACTGCTAAGAACACCATTAATGCTATCTGCTGCTTCCATCTGATCCCTCAGAGAAGGCTAAGCACAGCCTTCATTCTCTACAAAAGGAGACACTCTGGATTCCGCATCCTGGAAAGAAAATGGACAGGATGAGCCTGGAGCACCTTATGCCAGAAAACAAGGTACCTAGCAGTAACCAAAAGGATGAAGGAGCCCACTTGAAGATCAGACAATATGGGCACTAAAAAAAAATTACTGCAGCTGGTTAAAGCACATTAAATATATAAAACAAACTTCTGACTTACCTTTGATGGTTGCCAAGACTCTGGCCCATGACTATAAAACTGATAAGTAAAAGAAACATGATTTTACCTTTTTGGATTTTAGGAAACTATAGTTCATACACACATTTGCTTTTTTTTTTTTTATTTGTTTTTTTTTTTGGTCTTTTCGAGACAGGGTCTCCCTGTAGCCTGCCTCTGCCTCCCAAGTGCTAGGATTAAAGGGGTGCGCCACCACGCCCGGCTCTTTTTTTAATGTAGTCCCACTGGCTTAAAATCCAAGATCCCTGCCCCCCCCAGCCTCTGTCTCCAGTGCCGCAATTATAGGCATGTGTACCATACCTAGCTGAAACTCCTCTTTAAAGAATTCTAACTACTGTCGGGCATGGTGGTGCACGCCTTTAGTCCTAGCGCGGATCTTTGTGAGTTCAAGGCCAGCGTGGTCTACAGAGCGAGTTCCAGGACAGCTGGGGCTACAGGGAGACCCTGTCTCAAAAAGACGAAAAAAAAAAAAAAAAAAAAAAAAAAGAATTCTAACTACTAAACTAAATGGAATAGAATTAAAAAACTATCACTTTGCAAAACATAATGATCATCAAGATGGACATGGTGGTGCACACCTTTAATCCCAGCACTGGAGAGGCAGAGGCGGGGCAGGGGCAAGGGGCGCAGGGGCGCAGGAGTGCAGGGGGGCAGAGGGGCAGAGGAGGGGCAGAGAGAGAGGCAGAGGGACAGAGAGAGGGGCAGAGAGAGGCATAAGGGCATAGGGGCATAGGGGCAGAGAGGCAGAAAGGCGGAAAGGTGGAGAGGCAGAGAGGCAGAGAGGCAGAGGCAAAGGCAGACAGGCATACCTTTGTGAGATTGAGGCCAGCCTGGACTACACAGCGAGTTCCAGGCCAGGTTGAGCTACAGGGAGACCCTGTCTCAAAAAATAAATAAAAGAAAATAAAAACAGGTGACAGGGGACATGCTAAATGATGCCAAAAAGATTCAATTATGGGGAATTCCAGAAAGCAAATTATTTAATCTCTTCAATTTAAAAAGTAGTATAAAATAGGAAGTGGAATTAATAACAGGTTAAAAAGACAGCTAGATTATGGGGAATTCCAGAAAGCAAATTATTTAATCTCTGCAATTTAAAAAGTAGTATAAAATAGGAAGTGGAATTAATAACGGGTTAAAAAGACAGCTAGATTATGGGGAATTCCAGAAAGCAAATTACTTAATCTCTACAATTTAAAAAGTAGTATAAAATAGGAAGTGGAATTAATAACAGGTTAAAAAGACAGCTAGAAGCTGGGCGTGGTGGTGCACGCCTTTAATCCTAGCACTCAGGAGGCAGAGGCAGGCGGATCTTTGTGAGTTCAAGGCCAGCCTCGTCTACAAAGTGAGTTCCAGGACAGCTGGGGCTTCAGGGAGACCCTGTCTCGAAAAGACCAAAAAAAAAAAAAAAAAAAAAAAAAAAAAAAAAAAAAAAAAGACAACTAGAGCAAATGCAGACTCTCAAGTAAATTCTTATTAAGGCAACAGGAAAGAATCCTTTCATTTCTTCCTTCTTCCTTTCCGTTTCTCAAGAACTGGCAGGCAATCAGAACAGACTATTAGCTCGCTGGTTAGCATGACAGGACAGTGCTAAGAGGACAGTGCTCAGCTGCCGTCTTCAAGGTGGGGAACCCTGACCGCCAGCTGCTGTGTCTGAACCTACTATGCATTTCGGCTGAGGCCAGGCCTTCTGTAACTTTCTCCCAGGAAACCAATAAACAGAGCACGCACAAGAACAGGTCCATTTCACAAGGCAGGGGGCTCTTTGGGGCGGACTCTTCGTCAGTCTGGTTAAAACCTCCTAAGCACTTCTCTATGGAGCAGCTTTCCTGCCCTGCCGTCCTCCTCCTGCCTGGCCAGTCAGCCGTAGGAGTTCGGAAAGCTTTCTCAACCTTCTAACAACCTCCCCCCCCCCAATTTTCCTCAAAAACATTTTCTTTCAGTAAGTCTCTTTGAATGTATGCTTCTATCAGAACCCCAGCTAAACACATATTAAAGAATCAGCATTTATTTTATTAGTATGATAATATCATGGTTATTTTTTCAAGTCTTCACTATTGGAGAGCCATAACAGAATATTTGTGAGGAAATGATGAGCCACTGGAATTTAACTTAAAAATACCCCAGCAAGCTGGGAGTGGTGGCACACGCCTTTAATCCTGGCACTTGGGAGGCAGAGGCAGGCGGATCTTTGTGAGTTCCAGGACAGCCAGAGCTACAGGGAGACCCTGTCTCAAAAAGACCAAAAAAACAAAAAAAAAAAACAGCAGAGGGGTGGGGTAGAATAAGACCAATAAGATATAGAGAAGATTTTCTTTGGATTTTTTTTGGTCTTTTTGAGACAGGGTTTCCCTATAGCTCCAGCTGTCCTGAAACTCACTATGTAGACCAGAATGGCCTTGAACTCACAAAGATTGGCCTGCCTCTGCCTCTCAAATGCTGGGACTAAAGGCATACACCACCACATCCAGCATCTGCACTTTTGTGTGAAAAGCTCACAGGAAAAAGTGAAATAAACTGACCAAGACTGAAAACTGCCAAAGGTGTCAAAACTAGGGGACAACTGAGAAATTGTGACAGCCAGGAGGAGCCAGGAGAACCCAAAGGACATACAACTGTCAGGCTGCTGGAACACACATGTACAAACATAGTACCTGGGGAAGACACAGGGACATACAGAATACCCTGTACTGTTTAGTTCCTGAAAGCTTAATCTAAAGCATTTCCTTTTTGGTCTTTTCGAGACAGGGGCTCCTTGTAGCCCCAGCTGTCCTGGAACTCACTCTGTAGACCAGGCTGGCCTTGAACTCACAAAGATCTGCCTGCCTCTGCCTCCCGAGTGCTAGGATTAAAGGCGTGCGCCACCACGCCCGGCTGCATTTCTTAAAGGTTTACTTAAAGATGTTCTGTGTAAGAAAATGACTGTGAATCAAGTCTTTATCTGCACTCACTGGAATGCTAATTTTGGATTTGTCCCCAATGGGCCATTAGCTAGAAAGTTCCAGATTGTTTTTTGAACTCACATGAACTGTTAAAATTTTAGGCTCCCCGAGAAGCCCCACAGTGTCTGTACACGCAAAACAAAGAGACCAAAACCTGTATCCATGAAACCTATATCCGTGAAACCTGTATTCATCCGTGAAACCTGTATTCATGAAACATACATTTATTTGTCCCAATGAAGTTTTTTAAATTCGATAAAAAAATGCATTATTGTTACCAAAACCCTTCAGGCAATAACAGATACAGAACAATCAATATTTTACTCCACAATTTCTTGGACTTGTAAATAAACCTGAGTTCCAGAGATAACATGAAGCAATGGGGCAGGTCAAGCTGCCTGTGGCTGTGCCGAGGCTCTTACTGAAACGATCTTTGTCAATAAAAGCAACAAAGACTAAAAATCACATTATTTTATTCACAGAATGTCAACCCCAACCCCCAAAATAAAACCACCACCACAGGTAGGGGGTGGGGAGACAGAAATATTTGCTTTAATAATAATAAAAGGCAATGTAATTTAGAGGATTGAAAGCTTTGCTAGACACAAATTATTGGGCCTTACCCTCTAAGTTTCTAATTCAGGTGTTGAGTGGGGCCATTTGTATTTCTAATAGGCTCCTAAGTGAGACAGAGGCCAGTCCTGTGAGGAAACACTCAAGAGAAACACAGGGAAAATATTAAGTAGGACAGTGATCAAAGCACAAAGTCAGCATGTTTACAGATAAAGCACAAAGTTCCATCCAACATATGAGCTCTGGGGTGTCTGGACGATTCTTCTTCCAGTCTGCACTCTGCAGAGGTTCCCTATCACACTGCCAAATACATGTCCGCCAACCCCTGTGGAAGGCTATGCTGTACTGAAATTAGGACTCAAATAGTGCTTAAATTGTTACCTTAGTCATTATGAACTAAGTCACATCAATCTTTAAAGGGCTGTAAGAAACAAGAAGCACCTTGAGGTTGCCTCTGGTCATTAGCATTCCCAAGGTATCCACTTTTTCATTCCGTTGAGATGGCCATTTATAGATTTCGGTTGGTCAATCTGAAAAGGACTGGTATAGTCATACTTTCAGTTAGTGATGCTATACATGGTCCTCTGACATCCATAAATGGAATTTCCAACTCTTCCTAGTAAACGCTTTCTCATTTAAAAGCAATGTACTAATAATTCTTCTGTGTAGATTTCTTTACATTTGACTGATAGCTTGTTTGCACTTCAAAAACAGTAAAAGAAATCTGATACTCTCCTATTCATTTTTCTTAACAACTTGCTTCCATAAAGCTAAAACGTCCACTGGTGACAGCATCACCTTTGGTTAACCACAGGAAATAGTTCACATTTTAAAGGAAGACGAAGGTTTCTTTGGAGAGAAGTCTGTAACATAAATTTGTGATGTTCATACCCTGCAGTATGTTTAAATAAGGAAGAGTCACCAATTACTTAGAGGTGATACAGTGAATATCAGCAAGTTTTAACATATAAAATGCACACTGTAATCAAAACTCTTTATTTTTCACATTAGTTTTCTGGTTCAGAACTAAGAAGGAAGTTTAGCTTTCTAGCTTCCTCTAAATAAAATGGATTGTAAGGGACATTATAAACAGTCCTATCCTTTTAATTTAAGGTCCAAAATTACGTAATTTTTTTAAAGGCTTGAGTGAAGATAAAATGCAAAGATGGAGAAGAGAGACGGGAGGTGTGAGATTAAAAAATGAGGGCAGCTTACAGCTGCTGAGGAGACGTCCATGCATGCTTGCACAGAGAGTAAATCTAGAATTAAGTCCAGAGTTTTGATGATGCCTAAAATAAAGGGTTCCAGTTTTGTTTTTCTTTTTTGGTCTTTTCGAGACAGGGTCTCCCTGTAGCCCCAGCTGTCCTTGAACTCGCTCTGTAGACCAGGCTGGCCTTGAACTCACAAAGATCCCCCTGCCTCTGCCTCCTAAGTGCTAGGATTAAAGGCATGTGTCACCACGCCCGGCTAGGGTTTCAGTTTCAATTAAGATAAGGAGATCTTGAAAAAATTTTTTTCAATAGTCTTGCTAGCTAGTGGGATATATCTTTACATGAAGACTTGAGAGACATTACCAAAACAGACCAACAAGGATGCCTATTTATGTGCTAGATATGTATAACATTACTGAGATTAGTTTAGAGTTCTCAAGGATAAAGAAGACTGGTTAGCTTGCACAGGTGTACAAGGAATGACACCTTAGATAAAAGATTATGTAAACCATTTGCTGAAAAAACAAAGACTTTTTTTTTTTTTTTTTTTTTGGTCTTTTTGAGGCAGGGTCTCCCTTTAGTCCAGCTGGCCTGGAGCTCATTATGTAGACCAGGCTGGCCTTGAACTCACAGAGATCTGCCTGTCTCTGCCTCTGCCTCCTGAGTGCTGAGATTAAAGGAGTGGGCCACCCACCATATCCTGCTTACATTTTAATCTTATCATTATTATTTTTTTTGTCTCTTTGAGACAGGGTCTCCCTGTAGCCCCAGCTGGTCTGGAGCTCACTATGTAGACCAGGCTGGCCTTGAACTCACAGAGATCCACCTGCCTCTGCCTCCAGTGCTGGGATTAAAGGCAAGTGCCACCACACCCGGCTACATTTTTATTTCTTAAAGTATGGTTTCTTCTTAAATAATATACCAAATAAAGATTTTTCTAAAATCTGCATATTGTTTCAATACAAAGATGATCAGTACTGTCCTTTTATTTCAAAAGAAAGCCACGGAGAGGATTCGACCGACAGTACAAAAAGGAATCGAAATAACCAGTGTTGGAAAGGAAATGAACATTTACTTTTTATTGAGTTTTTATTTTTTACATGCAAAGTATATGAAAAGTGAGTCTATACCGAGCTGACTGCCCCGCAGTGGACGAATGCTGCACAGTGGGAATGACTAAAGCTGTCCACAAAATATGTGTTCAGTTAACTAATCCAGAAAATTCCCACTAGTATTTGAGTTACCAATATCTAATCTTAACAAACAGCAACTTCTACCTTTTGTATAATCTTTCCTGGTAGCAATGGTCACTTCTTACATTTAGGAAAAAAATAATACAAGAATAAAATCCCTGCAAAGTGAGGCCAAAGTTTTTTAAGGAACATGTTGACCCAAAATGATAACACATCCAGAATACAGGTATCCAGAGGAGAAAACAAAGGAAAAAAAAAAAAAAACCCAAAACAACAACAAAGCAACACAGGCACTTAATCAGTATCTACCAAGTGATCATCTTTAACTTTCTAACATTACCAGTGATTGCCAAAATGTGAAGACTAGAGATTTACATACTCAAAAACAAATCTGCAAATGACACTGCATACAGAAGTACTAATTTGAAATTGCATCTTAATATAATCAACAGTTTGGTGTATGTGATGGACATTTAATTCTTTTCACTTTATTACTGCTATACATTTCTTAATGTTCTTTTCATAATGCATAATTATCTAAAAATATAGTAAGATGCTTTGCACCATGTATCAGTTCTTTCTTTCCACTACTCAGAAACATTGTAGCAAATGAAACAGTACCTATCGACTAGACCTAACAGAAAATGGCTGGATAATTAATAAAAGTATATCTTGGGTGAGCTAGTCAGATTAGACAGGCTAATGCTCCCTGGGACTGTACTTCATGGTACTGGTGGTACACAGGTCAGGAACTGTGCTCTATGAAGTGGAAGAGTTGGCAGATGTCCACCTATTGAAACACTGTCCTCAGTTGACCCCAAATACCTGCTGAAACAAGTATGAAAATGTAGCACAACCTCCACAAACAGATTCTCATGTAGTGTAGGTGAAGAGTAACTTTAATATGCTACCAAATACAACTAAATGAAGTAAAAGATAAGGCTGAGGCAGGAAGATCACCAGATTGAAGCCAGCCTGAACCACAGTGAGTCTCAAGTCAGCTTGAGCTACAAAGGGAGACTTTCTCAATAATCAAAACAAGCTGGGATTGTTGGTACCTATCTTTACTCCCAGCACTCAGCACTTGAGAGGCAGAACCCCGTGGATCTCTGAGAAATGAAGCCAGCCAGGTCTACATAACGAGTTCCAGGCTACCTTGGGCTACAGGAACACCTAGTCTCAAAATACGAACAAAAGTAAAGTAAAAAACAAAATCCAACATGGGCTCGGTGTTCATCAATATTTGAAGTATTTTTTATGTTGATGGACCAGGTGCATGTGTGTGAGCATGTTGCCACATTCCACACAGGGGTCAACTTGTGAGAGCTGGCTGTCCACCAGCTGGGCTAAAGGGATGGAACTTGGGCTCTCAGGCTTGGTGCACGCACCTTTACCAGCGGAGCCATCTTGAAGGCCCTGGTTCAAGTATTTAAGCCCAGCATGAAACCATCACTGTCCAGAATCAGAGAAACTGAATGGCTTTTGACAATGTGACTGATCAGCAAACTCTGTTGTCTATTAGGGCTATGCTTTCAGCTTAGTGGAACCACAAACAAGTATCACCTTGACTTCAGGTAAGTGATGCAAGCTAAAATTCTCAGTCATAAGCCATCCTGTGGAATGGACACAAGCTCAATGGGAGGGACACTTGCCTAGCATTTGTGAGGCTCTGGGTTCAAGTCTTAGTACCACTAAAAATCTAATAATTATTAAAATAAAAATAGGATGTCCTTTAGTTCCAACTGCAAAAGAAGTCAAGTTTCACTGTTACATCTGAGGTTAACATGTGAATTTTAACTTATTTGGATCTTTGAATGTTGGGTCTTTCTTATTTTATGCATTTCCTCTAATGAAAAGCTGGTACATGTAGGTTCATATATTCCAAGAATGAAAAATATATGGTTACATCTTAGAAGAAATTAATAAAATCATCAATAGCTATTAGGTGTGCCTACTGCATGGTACTTATCACTGACTTAAAATCATAAAACTGTATAGAAGGAAAAGAGGGAGGGAGGTTCTGTCATGTGAAGGCTATTCAGGTTATCCAATCAGTTACCCAATCCAATAATCTCAATAACCAAAACTTGCTTTTTCAAAGTCTTTATTTTCTCTCATGGTGCTGAACATGTGGATGCGTCTATCATACCGATTTGTATTGTTTTCAACCAAGAAAAAGTGGACTCAAAATTCTACATTTTAATTTCTAATTATAAAAATCCAGACTACTCTAGAAAACACAAACCACATATAACTGAGGTAGTTTTTGTTTTTTTTTTTTTTGTATGTGTATGAATGTACTGTCTGCATGTAGGTTTGTGCACCTGTTTTGTCTTTTTGAGACAGGGTCTCCCTATAACACCAGCTGGCCTTGAACTCACAGAGATCTACCTGCCTCTGCCTCTCAAATGCTGTAATTAATAAGGTGTGCACCACCATGCCTGGCTCTACCACAACTTAATGTTTAGTAATTACTATGGAAAAAAGACTACACTGCTTCATGTACCTGTTATTTAATTTTTCTATCCTTGAAACTAGTTGAAGAAGCCTGACAGTGCTAGTCTATTACTTATTGTGTCTCTTAGATTACCTGAAAGTACACATGCTATCTTCTCTCTGTTCCTTTCTAATTGCAAGTGTATTACAACAAAACTACCAATAAATCTGGAGAAATGAAGTCAAGAAGACTATAGTCATTTTATTTTTCTTAGCACTGGGAAGGCAAGTCATGTTCACTTTGGGGATAATACACTTACTTTTTGGAAAATGTCATAAAGTCACTTGGATATACTTTAGGACACCACAAACTACCAGGAGGTATGAGAAATACTGCTTAACAGGAGTATGTTTCACAAATATTCTCACTTCACCAACATGTGCCGAGCCTTCTAGGTTAATATACATATATTTATCTGTTAAAAATTCCCCTGAGTATGTATTATTTTTCACCTTCTGAGAGAGGGAACTACTGCCTGCTGGCCTTGAGCTCATAATCTTAATGCCTCTGCTTTCAGAGCTCTGGGATTACAGGTGGAAGTCACTATGCCTAACTAAATATTAATTTATTGATGAGTAGTTTGCAGTTCATTAGTATTATTTTGCATATCTTCATAAAAGTATAATTTTTCAAATAAATTTGAGGAAATTGTAGTATATCCCACTTCATTTTCAATTGTGTAAAAATCTGAATGTGAAATAAATACATATTTTAAGGATGTGGGGGAAGGATTCAGTCAAAATGCTTTGCCTAAATTGCCAGACTCCTCTATTTGTACCTGCTATAATTACATTAAAAAAGCAAAAGATAGCACTGAAAATGCTCCCAAAAAAAAATGAAAGAGAAAAATTTCAAACACCTCAGTCTTTAAATCATTCACAGCTGATAAAAAAAGGAATTAATGTGCCATTATATCTGAATTAAGCAGAAAATTCAAAATAATGATTTTACTGAAAAATCAACATACTAATGCAGGTTGGATTTTGACAACATTTTCACAACATCCAAAGAGTAAACAAGAAATTAGGCGATGGAGACATCTCTGCCATGCACCTAATGATGAGCAAAGGGAGGTGAGTACCTCATCGTCACGAGGGTGACAGGACCCGGCTAGTGCTCGACATGGGGAAGCCAGACCACTGGATACACAAGGAGTGCCTGGGAGCCCAGGTGAATGCTAGATTAAAATGAGGGGAACAAGAGAAGTAAGTTCTTAGTTCCAGGGCCTTCCATGGGAAGTACAGATGTAGAGACAGCAGTTGCTGATTCCAAAGATAAGTGACAAGGGGAATCACCAGGTGAAGAGCTTAAAAATTCTGGAAACCAGCCGGGCGTGGTGGCGCACGCCTTTAATCCTAGCACTTGGGAGGCAGAGGCAGGCGGATCTTTGTGAGTTCAAGGCCAGCCTGGTCTACAGAGTGAGTTCCAGGACAGCTGGGGCTACAGGGAGACCCTGTCTCAAAAAAGACCAA
>VZQC01003726.1:1211744-1233796 GCA_009823505.1 Rhizomys pruinosus | reverse complement strand
AAAAAAAAAAAAAAAAAAAAAAAAAAAAATCTGGAAATTAGAGTCTCAATCTAAGTGTCTTCAGGAGCGATAGGCAGGAATTCTTTCTGAACTCACTGAGTGGTTCAGATGAACAGTCAATCCCGAAACTTCTACAGTGAAGAGTGAGGAGAAGACAACTGAGCTGCATGTGGAGATCTTCAGAACACAGTGCCTCCTAAACACTGTTACTCCGCATTTCCCCCAACTGTCTCAACGTCCCTATGACTAAATGAACAGCTTGGCAAGTGATGTGAAAACAGCTAACCCACAAACCCAACATGGGTTTAGTACATTCAAGAACTCCACTGGATGGGACAGCAACACTGCTGCTTACAGTTCATTAGGGCTGGAGTGTAAGCCAGTGGTAGTGCTTGCCTAGCATGCACAAGGTACCAGGTTCAGTCACAGCATCATATAAATGAATGGAGGGGGTTCAACTATGAGGCAGACATTTCTTAGTATATGTTAAAGGAGGGGCAGGGTTCTTCATATGAAAATACAACACGCAAAAACCCTAAGTACTAAGGATATTTCATAAAGGAAAACTTTATTTCATAAATCTTCAAAGGTGATTAATTTTTTTCAGTGTTAGGAAGGCAAATCCCTTAAATATGGGATATGGGAATATTCTTTCATGAGAATAGAGGCATGCTAGGGTTTCTCCAGATCAGAAATTAGCCCAAGGATCTCTGCTTACATATGTTAATGGATGATTAACTCTTTTCAGTGTGGGAAAATACTTTGGTTCTTATGTTAAAGCACATAATAATGAAAGCACTTCTTCAACACTGGAATTGTACACAATTTTGAGGCCTGAAGAATAAACAACTTTTAAATATCCCATATTTACTAATAAACCCTAGAACAATAAAAAGATAGTACCTATGTAAGAAACTATACATTAACTGTTTTTCAGAAGTTAAAGTAATTAAAAATTTTTCAATATTCAAACATAGAATAGTAAATTCTCATTTACTATAGCACAGTTCAAGTATTCTCTTAACTTTATATTTAGCCAACTAGAACATATTAGCTTTTAAAAATAGCTTTCCTTTAAAAGATTACTGTTATACAAAATAGTGTGTCTATTACTATTCTAAATCACTTAGAGCAAGAAGAAATAACAAAGGACAGTAGAACAAGGTCTTTATGAGAAAGTCTTCAACACATGGAAGGTTGAAAGCATTAGTAATAAGGCATTTGTAGGCGATTCCTGCAAAGTATTTGAATTCATGTAAACAAAGACTATGCATATTTCTTTAGGGAGAAAATGTACTAACACAGATAAAATATATTCAAATGGCTGTGACTTTGAACCATATATTATTTGAATACCACACAAAACCAAAAGAAGCATTACCTATCATTTTAATAACTAAAAGATGTTACTTATTCATGAAATACAAGGGTGATACTAATAATGAGAAAAGGATAATTTTGGAAAACAAGTATCCATCCATTTTCTAGAAATAAATATACATAGTTATCTTAATGTACTGCAGCCCAGGAGCATCATCTTAGCATCAGCCATGACATTCAATCAGTAGTTTCAAACAGATTCTCCACACTGAGCCTTGAATCTTCTACCTTGTCAGCTGGCCAACAACTTTCAAAAGAGTTTTATTTTCCTGCTTTAGTTGTTCATTTTCATCTTCTATGTCATCTAGGTCCTTAGAAGAAAAACAAACAACACCTTAAAAATACGGAAAGAAATTCTAAAGGAGAGCTAGAATAAAACCCTCATATATTTATATATTTTTTAAATTTTCTGTGTATGAGGATATTGTCTACATGTGTGTAAGTACACCCATGTTGTGCAATGCCCAGAGGTCAAAAGAGAGTGTTGGATCTCCTGGAAATAGAGTTATGGATGGTTATCTGCCATGTGGATATTGGACACTAAACCATGGTCTTCTGCTGAGCCAATCTCTCCAGCCCAAATAAAACCCTTTTAAAACACATAAAAGTAAATTACTTGCTCAACTGTAAGTACTTTCACTCTTTTTTTAAATTTTATTTATTTATTTATTTATTTATTTATTTATTTATTTATTTATTTATATGAATTTACTGTCTGCATGCAGGTCTGTGCATCTGTGTTATGCAATGCTGCGGAGGTCAGAAGAGGGAGTCGGATTCCCCTGGAACTGGAGTTAAAGATGGTTCTCAGCCGCCATGTGGTGGCTGGGGATCGAACCTGGGTCTTCTGCAAGAGTGGGATCTCTCCAGCCCCAGTACTTTCACTCTTTGCTGTTAAAACCAAGCACTGCTCCCTCTCCCCAAACTGAGGGCTAAACAAAACACGCATGCAAGCTATATGTGACATAAGGTTCAACCAAAGTGGGCAAATCAGGGCACAGATAAACATTCTAGATGTACTCTTTCCAATGTGCGTGATCTTCCAAGGCACACATGATTTGGAGAAGGTGCTACAACTGAGATATACAGAATGGGGGATAGATCTGCGGTATATGCAGTTATCTGGTTTAATTTATATCTGGGACATAGAAAGGTAGATCCGATTTAATTCATAAACTTCCTTGTGACACTTTGAAAGAGAGACTTTATGGCTAAAATCAAAACAAAACAAAAACTGAAAGCCACTAAAATTGTAAAGGCTAAAACAAAACAAAAACTGAAAGCCACTAAAATTGTAAAGGCACGTGATCCAGGCTGGAGAAGAGAGCTCAGTAGGTATAGTGCTTGCCACGCAAGCATGAAGATCCAAGTTTCATCCCAGCACCTGTGCAAAAATCCACTAGGTTTGACACTGAGTGTAACCCCTGTGCTGCAGGGAAGGGAAAAAGGCAGATCCCTGGGGCCCATTAGCCAGCCTGCCTGGGCTCCCTAGTGAGTTCCAGGTCATCAAGAGACCTTGTCTCAAAGAAAATAAAAGTCAATGTCAACAGCTCCCAAGGAAGGACAGCAGATTGACCTATGGCCTCTACACATGCACTCAAAATACATGTGCACCTCCCAACATACACATGTACACCCTCCCAACATAAACATGCACATACACCAGCATATACACATGAACAACTTAAAAAAGTTAACGGGGCCAGCAAGACAGCACAGTGGGTAAAAGCACCTGCTTCCCAAAGTCTGAGTTCAATCCACAGAACCCATACAAAAAGCCAAATGCCAGGGGCATTTCTATAATCCTAGCACTACCAAGGTAAAATGGAAAATGGAGACAGGTGAATCACCCAGAAGCCTGAAGGCCAGGTAGCCTGGAGTACACAGCACAGCAGAACAAAATCCACCTACATCAGCTCAAGCAAGACAAACTCCCAGGATAAATAGGGGAGGCAGGTAAGGAACACCAACCATAGCTGAGGAGTTACTGGCAACTGACAGCTGCTGGGCAAGGAAGAGTCAGTTTCTTAAGGGTGTGATGTTGGGTAGGTTGACCAGGCTGTAGGAGATGGAGCCAGACCAAAGGGCATTTGAGGACACAAAATAGACTCTTGACAAGCTTTAAAAAATAATAATAGATACCAAATGCTGGAGAGGATGTGGGGAAAGGGGAACACTCATCCACTGCTGGTGGGAATGCAAACTCATACAACCACTATGGAAAGCAGTATGGAGAACCCTTAAAAAGACTAGCTTGCCACCTGACCCAGTCATACCACTTCTGGGTATATACCCACAACACTCATCCTGCCTCAGAGATACAGGCACAGCCATGTTTATTACAGCTCTCTTCACAAGAGCTAAGAGCTGGGACCAGCCCAATGCCCCTCAACTGACGAGTGGATAGAGAAAATGTGGTACACAATGGAGTTCTATGCAGCGGTAAAGAAAGATGACATCATGAACTTTGCAGGTAAATGGGTGGAACTAGAAGATATTATGTTAAGTGAAGTAACGCAGTCCTAGAAAAACAAAAGATGAATGGTATCCCTCATCTGTGGATGTTAGCACTAAGTACCTAGTTATAAGGCAAACTGAGCAACATTAATGTTATATTCCTTGTGATCTGAAAACAACTATGCTCTTATATTGTGAATCCTTAGACAGGTTCTAGAATTAACTTACCATTTATTTTCAGACTTTGGATTTTTGGTATATGATGGTGGTTATATACGCATCTCTTAGAGTAGTATAAAATTAAAATGGAAAAATGTGAAATCAAGAAATACGATATGGAAATAACATATAGTTTGTTTTCAGACAACATAATTTTAGTATAAGTACAATGTATCAGGCTGGTGTAACTTAGCCTTTCTGGATGCTTAACAACCATACTTAATGCCCATACCAATTTGGCCGAGGGACCTAAGGGATAACTTTGTTCCTTGCCCTCAGAGGTCAACTAAGTCCCAGGGACTATGCATGGGGGCATCTTTTGAATTGTCCTGCAAATGTGAGTCACCAGTCTACCTATGTAGGGAGGTCCTGGAGACCCACTAATGGGACTTCAGCCAGTGTCCACTCTATAAAGGGGAAAGTCTGCTCATGCTTCAAAAAGGGAAGCCTGGTGGTCTAGCAAGACCTGAATTTGTCCTCGAGTGGATGAACTGGTAAATGAAAAGCCAAAAGGAGCCAGGGCTCTTCCTCCCGCCAAAAAAACAAAACAAAACAAAACAAAACTGAGTAGTAACCCCTGAGGACCAGATCCTCAACTGACCTTGAGAAAACAAAAACCTTGGTTAATCTGGGCTGTGTGGCCTTACGCATCCAAAAGGAAAGTATAACCAGAAATAATAGGTACTGTTATACTAGGCCAGAGAAATTGTACTTCAGATATAAAACTTGAGATCTTAGTAAAAAGACAAAAAAAAGAAAAAAAGAATGAGAGTACTGCTGTTTTACCTATCTTCAATTCTTACTGGCAAGTGCATCTACTCTATGGCTGCCACTGCTTTTGCCATTCTTCAAAGACACGAGACACAGCTTTTTAACCCTCCAGTATGGACTGAAGACTCATGTCTCTCCAAGAATCCTCCAAACCTTCAATGTCAGATGGGGACTACTGAGATACCCAGCTTGCGGACTAAGCAGCTAAGGGGGATTTCAGCCTCGTCAGAGTATAGACTGCCATTGTTGGACTACCCAAGCTGTATCATGGAGGCCAGTACAGGAAGATCAAGACAAGACATGATGCTTACAGGACCTCATTTGTGTGACCATGGGAAGGAAATACCCCAGTGTGGAGCACAAGGACAAGATTGATGGTTGTTTGGGCTTGCCAAGGAGGAGCCTTCAAACACTTTCTTAGGGAAAATATGACATTTTTAAGCCCCCCCCCCAAAAGGAAACTCTTCCAATTCAGGTGATATGTGTGCATATGTATGTATGTATGTAAGATGCAAGACATGTATGGCAGAGTGCATGAACTCAGGTGAGGTGGAGGGCATGGAAAGGGAAAATACTCTAAAGTGGATTGAGAAATGATGAAATGATGTATGGAAAAAGTTTAATAATAAAAAAATTAATTTAAAAAAGTCAATAATTTAGTTTTAAGTATCAAGCTAAATAATAATAATAATGATAATAGGGGCAGGCGATGACTCAGAGGTTAAGAACATTGGCTGCTCTTGCAGAAGACTCAAGAGCATTCCCAGCACTCACATGGCAGCTAACAACCATCTGTAACTCTTAGTTACAGAGGAATCTAAAACCCTGTTCCTACTTCCAGGAGCAATGCATGACATGGGTGCACTTAGAAACATGCAGGCAATACACTCATACACAGAAAATAATTTAAAAATAATAAAATATTTAAAAACACACATGAACATCTGGGAGTGTCCTTTAATGACAAAGTGTTACCTCTTCAGTGATGTGATTCTGGGCCATCGCTCTATTAGAGATGGAAGCTACCCCCCCATCCACCTGTACACTTCTAAGAAACAGAAGGAACCCATGTACCATTCCCTCTCTGGAAGATAAAACTTTAGTTAAACTATTGAGTGAACAGAGGAAATCATTTCATGGAATGAAATGAGAGCTCTCACCACTAATTACTATCTCGTTAACAAAAGAGCAAGCCAAACAAGGCAATAAATAATTACAAAAGAGAAACCTTAAAATGGAATATGTAACATACTTACTCTATTTAACAAATCAATCTCTTCTTTGAGTTTTCCAATCATTTCTTCTTTATCTTGCATCAGTCTCACAAGTCTAAGGTTTTCTTGCCTTTCTTTTACTACTTCCTGGTAAGTAGAATTACAAAGCATTAGCAAAGGACTAGTAGTTTATAGGATTTTAAAATGAAAAAAATGAAAAAAAATAAAAAATAAATAAAATGGAAACATCCATAAAGAACAGTGACAAACTCTAAACAGGAAAGGTCCTTTTAACCATATTTTGACACTGAAGACAGAATGGCTACAATGCCCCCCCCTTTTTATATATATATATTATACCTAAGGTAATGAAATATATCTTATTTTTTGTTTTTTTTTTTTTTTTTTTTTTTTTTGTTTTTTGAGCAGGGTCTCCCTGCCCCCAGCTGCCTGGAAGCTCGACTCTGTAGACCAGGCTGGCCTTGAACTCACAAAGATCCGCCTGCCTCTGCCTCCCAAGTGCTAGGATTAAAGGCGTGCACCACCATGCCCGGCTTTATTTACTTTTTATGTGCATGAATGTACTGTCTGCGTGTAGGTCTGTGCACCCGTATCGTGCAATGCTGCAGAGGTCAGAAGAGGGTGTCGGCTTCCCCTGCAACTGGAGTTAAAGACAGTTCTCAACCACCATGTGGATGGTGGGGATTAAACCCGGGTCCAGTCCTCTGCAAGAGCAGTCTGAGCTCTTAACCGCTAGGCCATCTCTCCAGACCCAATGTCCCCCCTTTTAAGAAAAGAGGTGTTGCCGGGCGTGGTGGCGCACGCCTTTAATCCTAGCACTTCGGAGGCAGAGGCAGGCGGATCTTTGTGAGTTCAAGGCCAGCCTGGTCTACAGAGTGAGTTCCAGGACAGCTGGGGCTACAGGGAGACCCTGTCTCGAAAAGACCAAAACAAAAAAGAAAAGAAAAGAGGTGTTTGCTGGGCGTGGTGGCACATGCCTTTAATCCCAGCACTCTGTGAGTTCAAGGCCAGCCTGGTCTACATAGCAAGTTCCAAGACAGCTGGGGCTACAGGGAGATCCTGTCTCAAAAATACCTAATTAATTAATTAAATTTTAAAAAGGGGTATTTATAATCATGCAATCTTTTTTGTATTTGTTTTCATTTTGTTCTTTAGACAGGACTCATTATATAGCCCTGCCTGGCCTGGAACTAACTATGTAGACCAGGTTTACCTTGACCTCACAGGGATCTATCTGCCAGCCTCTGCCTCACAAATGTTAGGAGTACACCACCAGGCCTGGCTACTTATACAGGTTTTTAAAAGGGCAAAATTTAAAACATTTATGATTTAAAAAGGGAAAGGTGCATATTATTTTCTGTTCTCCTTTACAAAAGATGTTACTTATTGAGCATAGAGAGACACACAGTCACAGTTAGGAGGTTAGGGTCAGAGAATCAATTGTGCTTAGTTCAAGGCCAACAGAAGCAACACAGTAAAATTCTGTCAGAACAACTCAGTAAATGGCCAAAGAAGAGAGCTTTGCTTTCCTCAGTGCTGTAGCACGGAGAAGATGCCCACACTCCTGTAAACAATCCCAATGAAACTATTTGGTCATACATACACACAAAAAGACAAGACATGATAGTAGAAGCTAGTGGGAAGAGGAAGGGAATAAATGGGAGTAGGAGAGGGCTAAAAGACAGTGTAATTCACAGTACAGACACCGAAATGGTTCATTATACTAAATGTAACTTTTGGCAGACTAGAAATAGGTTGTTTGAGCTGGGCGGGAGTGGGGGGTGGGGGAGGGGTCTCCTTGCAGCCCCAGCTGTTCTGGAACTAGCTAAGCAGACCAGGCTGGCCTTGATCTCAGAGTTCTGCCTGCGACCCAAGTGCTGGGATTAAAAGCAGGCATTACCATGCTGCGCCTAAGATGCCCTTTTTTTTGTTTTTAATTTATTTATGTGTATGAATGTACCGTCTGCATGCAGGTCTGTGTACCCGTGTCGTGCAATGCCGCAAAGGTCAGAAGAGGGTGTCAGATTCCCCTGGAACTGGAGTTCTCCTGGAATTGGAGTTACAGACGGTTCTCAGCCGCCATGTGGGTGCTGGGGATCGATCCCAGGTCCTCTGCAAGAGCAGTTGGCGCCCTTAACCGCTAGGGCATCTCTCCAGCCCAAGATGCCCTGTCTTTAAACCACCCCCCAATCCCAGGGGGGGTGGGGGGGGGATTTAAAGAAGAGCTGAAAAAGATCTCCTCCAACAGGCCTGACTTCTTTCCTAGCAGCCTCTTGAGAAAGCAGTCAGCTGCAATAGCAGTCAGCTGCGGCTATCTGCTCACATTTCAACCCAGAACTTCTTAAACACTAATAAAGTTTTTAATTTAAACCTACAAAATCATGATCCTAATTAGCAGGCAATAAAGCTTAAATAGGCCCTAAAAATAATCATAGCGTAAGCAATAAATTTTAAAAGTTAAATCGCAAAAGAATCATGAGCATCATTATCAATTTCAGATGACTGTCCACGGAACAAACCTGAGACTCTAGGTTTGTAATTTTCTGCCAATGTTCATATTGTTCTTAAAAACACTTCTAAGCAAGTTTGTTCTTAGATAAAAATGTTTCAAACACCAAATATGGGCCTAACTCAGAATGGGTGGAAGTTCTACAAATATAATCTGCTCAGACAGTGTAACACACAGTACTGCACACTGCTGGCTGAGATGTCTAACCACTTCAAAAGCGGTTTATCAGACTAAAAGTGACACTTGTAGAATAAAAATAGCCACAAAAACACAAGGAGTTCAAGAATTTGGCTTGTTTCTAAAGTTTTATCATCACAATTGGATAGAAAAGCACTAAGGAAACAAGGAAATGCCTAGTCACTGTGCTCTAGAAATGAAGCGCACAGACAGAGATTAAGGCGGCGCTTTGAGCAGACAAGTATCCTATAGTATCCCATCTCTCCTTTTTTGGTACTAAACAATCCTCTACAAATTCCTATTTATTTTCAGATGCTATGAAAACTGAAAAGTGAATCTTAATGACATATTAATTTTATCTTCAATAATTTATAATTCATACCTTTTCAAGATCTTCAATTCTTCTTTCCAATGTGCTACTTGAGACGAAATTACCTGCCACGTTTGCATCTCTGTTATGTCTACTGAAGCCGCTTCTGTCTGTTCGGGGGTATCTACTTGAGACATCATCTTCTGAGACAGTGGTGGTGCTACAGAAATAAAAACAGTTTCATAAGCATCCCCAGTACTGCTCTACAAGAAAATGCTAAGAATATTTTCTAGTCAGCCTGAACAATTAGCATTCCCTGAGGACATGCAGTTAAGACAGAGAATTTACAGCAGCAGAAATGAATCCTCATTCTAACATAATGGGAAAAAGTATAAACTTATTGATTCTTTCAGCCAATACTTGAGTATCCTTTACAGTGTGAGGCACTGTTCTAGGTAGTGAAGATGGAAACCATAGCTATGGACTGTCCTTTTAGCATACTTGCAGATCACTGGGGGACACAACCAGATACTACCTGGCAGTATGACGGCCACACCAAAGCCAAGAACGCAGGGGACTGACAAAGCAGATCTCCTGGACCATCTGTGGTGAAAATTTATTTTTCTTTATTTTTTTTTCCTTTTAAAAATTCAAATCCTTCTCTGGGGCTGGAGAGATAGCCTAGCGGTTAAGAGCACCGACTGCTCTTGCAGAGGACCTGGGTTCGATCCCCAGGACCCACATGGTGGCTAAGAACTGTCTGTAACTCCAATTCCAGAACTCCAGTTCCAGGGGAATCTGAGACCCTCTTCTGACCTCCGCGGCATTGCACGACACGGGTGCACAAACCTACAAGCAGACAGTACATTCATACACATATAAAAATAAAAATTAAATAAAAAAAATTTTTTTAATAAAATAAAAAATATTCAAAGCCGGGTGTGGTGGTGCACGCCTTTAATCCTAGCACTTCGGAGGCAGAGGCAGGCGGATCTTTGTGAATTCAAGGCCAGCCTGGTCTACAGAGTGAGTTCCAGGACAGCTGGGGCTACAGGGAGACCCTGTCTCGAAAAGACCAAAAAATAAATAAATAAATAAATAAATAAATAAATAAATAAATAATATTCAAAACCTTCTCCAAAATCCAATGTTTCAATTAAGTCTCAAAATATATAAAAAAGAATTGTATAAAGTTGTATATTTCTCACTCAAAGTTTGCATATAGGCAACTACCACAGAAAACTATACATATACTGGTAACTTTTATTATTCAGACTACAAACATAACTACCAATTCCTCAAATTAAAACTAACAAACTGAATTAACAGCATACTTGTCAATATTTAAAGTTTTGAATTTAACAAGTAAGTTTTGCTTTGCTTCCTATATTACCCCCTAGTATATAACAATTATCCCAAAATTCTGTGGCTTAAAGCAACACATTTATCAGCTCTAAGTTTCTATTCTTAGGAATTTAGAAGCAGCTTAGGGAGTAATTTAGACAGAGAGTCTCTTAGGAGCTTTTTATCAAGACATCAGTTATGTCTACAGTCATCTGAAGGCTTGACTGAGCTAAAAAGACTGTTTCTAAGTTCATTCAGGCACTGGATGGCAAAAATACTCAGTGCTTCACTGCCTGTTGGCCAGAAGCCTCAATTCCTCCCAATGCTGGGCTTTCCATTGGGCCACTTAACACGAGGCAATGGGCGTCCAGAGAGAAACCTGGGCAGAAGCTGCAGAAACTGTTATAACCCAATCGCAAGGTGACATAATCACACCTGCCTTATTTTACCAAACATACAGATTGCCACATGACACTGACAGAGATGACTACACAAAGTAAAAATACCTGAAAAAAAGATTCAGGGCTTGGCTTGAGGGCTGGCTATTGTACATGTGAATTTATCTAAACCAGATTACAGTAAAACATAATCTATACTGAGACAATTTCTACTTTATTATTTTAATAGCACTTAGAAACTAATCTCATAGAAGTATGTTGCCAACATTTTAAAGCAATTTCAGGAAGTTCAAAATAGTCATTTTTAAAATCATTTATCCCAAATCCACAAATTTGTTTTCATTTTCAATCTTTCATTAGTAGCCAAATGAAATGTTTATATAGCATAATTACAGTGCAATGTAAAAAGAGAAAAATGAGATTCCGGATTCATGAATTTCCTACTCACAGATTGTCTTTTCATAGAAAAATGTATTCTAAGTTTTAGGTATCTGGCTGGACAGAACCTTTTCAAATAATAACACCACAGTCACTGACTTCATTGAGTAACTGCACCCTGAACCCATTACAGAAAGCTGTAGACACTTTCACCCTATAATCTCTACCTTTTCTTATCCTTTCATCTTATCTGCCACTGAAAAACATCTGACATTCTGCCCCTGCACAGGTTAAGATAATTTAAAAAGAAAAAGGGGAGGGGAGGTAAGATGAGTTAATAGCCAAATAAGCCTAACTCACATATTTATAAAGCTGGCGGCAAAGTAGTTTCTTATCTTGCAAAAACACTGAAAGTTCACCCCGAAGTTCAAATACTTTTGACTGAAAATTCCCCTTTAAAGCCATTGTATAACCACTTAGCATACAAGAGATGATTGGAAAACTGGTAACACCACCCCAAACTAACATTTTTCAGGAATCTCACATTAAAGCATTAGTGTTTGGTACTTACTGCCTTGAGTAAATTACTATTAATTCAGCTGACACAGTAAAAGAGTTCTGCTGGCAAAGCAAGACTTTCTCAATAATAATAATAATAAAAAAAAACTAGCTTATTGATTACATTCTGATCCATGGCCCAACAGTCTTCTCTGGGGCAACTTCCACTTCTTTGTAACCACAGTGTGTTATTACAAAAGCAAAGCAAAACTAAAAACTATATATAAGCCTCTTAAAATTCATGTACTCTAGAGCAAGTTGTTTATCAGCAATGAAACTGAAAAACAACTGTTACTCCTTGTGTCAACAAAATCAATGTCTTCATCAAATTCTAAGAAACTTGTCTGAGAGTTGTTTTTCTCCATCTTTATCATCCCCAGTGCATTAACCTATGGTGTTACACGTACATGTGTGTATCCAAAAGTAGAGGCCAGAGGACATCCTTGGGTGATGTCACATTTATTTTTCTTTTGAGAAAGGGTCTCACACATTCACTACTTGGAACTTTGAATAGTCTAGACTGGTTAGCCAGCAAGCCCCAGGGAAATGCCTGTGTCTATGTCCGAACTGCAGGGATTACAAAGGCACACATGGCTGAAATTTTTTCATGAGTTTGGGGTTTCAAACTCAGGTTCTTGCACTTTACCATCAGAGCCACCCTTCCAGGCCTGTCTCATTTACATGGAGCCTTTCAAAGTTAGCAAGCTGAAGTGAGATTTTGTAAGAGATTCACAAAGTACTAGTTAATGATTATGATGATTCTCCTGAACATCTGCTTCACCTACTAAAGTTACAGTCATTCTTTTAAATAATGAATTTTGGTTTGATCATATTTATGTCATGCATATAAATGCCACATCAATTTTAATGCTTTTACTGTTTCATTAGCCAACACATCTTCACAAATAATACACTATTGACTTGGCATTTCATCTTTATGGTTAAAGCCTGGATTCAATTATACTAAGAAATACTTCTCAACCAAGCTAGTGCACCCTCTTCCTTTTGTGCCTATCTGGAATGACTTCCAGCATCACTGCTCAATTTCCCACTACTCTGACAATCAGAAAAAGTGTGCCTTTCTTATCAAAAAAGATCAGTAAAACTTGTTAATAAATTAAAATTCAAAATAATATAAATTTCTCTTCCAAGAGTTATTTTAAAAAAGCAGAAACTCAAAAAAAAACAAAACAAAACAAAACAAAACAAAACAAAACAAAAAGCCGGGCGTGGTGGCGCACGCCTTTAATCCTAGCACTCGGGAGGCGGAGGCAGGCGGATCTTTGTGAGTTCAAGGCCAGCCTGGTCTACAGAGCGAGTTCCAGGTCAGCTGGGGCTGCAGGGAGACCCTGTCTCGAAAAGACAAAAAAAAGAAAAAGCAGAAACTTAACCATGTGAGTGATTTTTACTTTTAGTATTTATATATTTAATTCTAAATTATTTATGGGACAGAAATTAACTTACAAAATTTTAATAAATGCCCACATGTTCCTCAATTCTTACACATTTTTGGAGCTACAAATGGCTAATATAAAAATATCATATGCGGTAGCAAGCAGCCCTGTTGCGCCTGACTTGCATGTAATGCCCCACGGTGTCTGTACCAGTCTATGCCCTAATGCCATGCAGACATGTCCACTGAAGACATAAACTGCAACTCAAATTCCTCTAGAGTTCTTTTTAAAAAATATTATTTTTACTTTATGTGTATGAGTGTATTGCCTGCATATATGTAAGTGCACCCATGTTGTACAGTACCGTGGAGGTCAGAGGTGGGTGTCAGATCTCCTGGACCAGGAGTTTAGGACAGTTGTTAGCCACCAAGTGGGTGCTGGGACTCAAATCCAGGTCCTCTGCAAGAGCAGTCAGTGCTTTTAATTGCTGAGCCATGTCTCCCAGCCCTCCTACAGAGTTCTTTATGTAGCTTGTCATTATTGGGTTTTGTTTTTTGTTTTTTTTTTTGTCTTTTTGAGTCAGGGTCTCCCTGGAACCCCAGCTGACCTGGAACTCGCTCTGTAGACCAGGCTGGCCTTGAACTCACAAAGATCCGCCTGCCTCTGCCTCCCAAGTGCTAGGATTAAAAGCATGCGCCACCATGCCCGGCAGCTTGTCATTATTGTAACAAACCACCCAAAGACCACACTTTGAGCATCACTATGCCGGAATGTTTAGGCTTAGATTTAAAAGCAAAATAAGTCTAAACACACACATCACAGCCGCCATAGCCCATCTGAGAAGCAGAAAAGCCCAATAAGACTAAAACAGAAAATGTAAACATGAAATAAGAGGATAGAGAAGCAAGCAGGAAACCTGAAAGCTATTTTATGGAACCAGAAGAACTAACGGTCTCCAAATTGTATTACGTACAGTACTGGAATGGATTTTTATTTATCCACTATTTTATGAGATTTACAACAATCATTTAAAAGGAATATATTATCTCTGTCACAAGAAATAGTGTACAAAGGAATGAAGACTAATATTTATTTTATTTATTTGTGGTTCAAAAATTTGTTCTCACAAAAATTTGACTATATTTTTAATTAAAAAAAAAACTTACTGAATATGCTTCGTTGTTATTTCTGAGGATCTGTTTTAATTCCTTGTGAGACAGATTCAAAGAACTATCCATTTGTATACCTGCCTTTAATGGCTATCACAAAGACATCAAATCTTTAAGATCTTCAAGAAGTTTACGTAAAATCTCCCAATCATTTTGAGAATAGACTTGATTGTGTATCTTGCCAGCTGAACAACCATGCAGTCATCTTTGCACTTAAATACTTGATCTTGTTTTCTCTATACATTTCAAACCTCACAGTTAGCAGTAGTTAAACTAGATAGTTTCCGTATTTCTATCTATATTCTGTATTTGTGCATTTATACACTATTTTAAAAATATTTTATTTTTATTTTATGTGTATGAGTGTCTTGCCTACATGTGCTGTTCAATGCCTGAGTAGGCAGAAGAAGGTGTTAGATTCCATGGAACTGAAGTTACAGAGGGGTGTTAGCCATGTGGGTGCTAGGAATCGAACTCAGGTTTTCTGCAAGAGTGGGTACTCTTAACCACTGAGCCAACTCTCCGCCCTGTTTATACATTCTGGCATAGTGCTCCTCCAAGTGTGGCCCTTGGGTGGTTTGCTAAAAGCTCTGTGTAAAGCCTTCAGAAGTTCAACACCCAGCACAAAAATAAATAAATAAATAAATAAATAAATAAATAAATAAATAAATAAATAAATAAATGCTTAGAAAAATCAACCAATCAAAACACAAATAATGGAAAGCCATTAAAGCAAAAAAAATAATAGAATCACCTTCACAAAATGAGTTTTATATCAGCGAAAACGGCACAGAGGCCAGTATGTAGGTTACTATAATCAAACAAATTAGATATGATGGTGTGGTGGTAATGAACTGTTGTGACATAATGTCAGTAAAGAAACAAGTTAGACACTTAAAAAAAGTTTCATGGGTCAGGAATTCAGCAGTTCAGTGATAACACAGTTCCCCAGTATGCTTGAGGCTCTAGGTATCAAATAACATCTATGTTTTAAGCTTTAACAAAATAAACATGTACCAATTACTAAAATCTATTATTTTGCCTGGTGTGGTGGCACACACCTTTAATCCCAGCACTTGTGAGGCAGAGGCAGGTGGATCTCTACAAGTTCAAGGCCAGCCTGGTCTACTCAGCAAGCTCCAGGCCAGCTGGGACTAAAGGGAGACCCTGTCTCAAACAAACAAACAAACAAACAAACAAACATCTATTATTTCATAGATTTACTGTTGAACATGCTGAATTTAGCATGCTTCTAAAATATCTAAAAGTGGACACCTAACAGTTTCTTGTTATACAAGTATGGGACTAATCTGGAGTTATCAATTTAGATAGAGTTATAAACTGACTATCAATAAGATTGACCATCTATAAGAAAAACAAAGAGATCTTTTCTTTCATGTTTTCCTTAAGAAAGTGTTTGAGGGCTTCTCCTTGGCAAGCCCAAACAACCATCAATCCTGCCCTTGTGCTCCACACTGGGGTCTTTCCTTCCCGTGGTCACACAAATGAGGTCCAGTAAGCACTGCATCCTGTCTTGATCTTCCTGTACTGGCCTCCATGATACAGTCTGGGTAGTCCAACAAAGGCAGTCTATACTCTAAAGAAGCTGGAAATCCCAGTAGCTGCTCAGCCCACAAGCTGGATGTCTCAGCAGTCCCCATCTGGCATTGAAGGTATGGAGGATTCTTGGAGAGACATGAGTCTTCAGTCCTTATTGGAGGGTTAAAAAGCTGTGTCTCATGTCTTTGAAGAGTGGCAAAAGCAGTGGCAGCCACAGAGTAGATGCACTTGCCAGTAAGAACTGAAGACAGGTGAAACAACAGTGCTCTCTCCCTCTTTTTTTTCTTTTTGTCTTTTTAGTAAGATCTCAAGTTTTATATCTGAAGTACAATTTCTCTGGCCTTACTTATTATTTCTGGTTATACTTTCCTTTTGGATGCTTAAGACCACACAGTTAGCCTAGATTAACCAAAGTTTTTGTTTTCTCAAGGTCAGTTGAGGATCTGGTCCTCAGGGGTCACCTGGGGTTTTGTTTTTTGGTTCTTGGGGTTTTTTTTTATGGGGGGGCCTGGCTCCTTTTGCTTTTTCATTTACCAGTTCCATCCACCTGAGGACAAAATCAGGTCTTGCTAGACCAGGCTTCCCTTTTTGAAGCATAAGCAGACTTTCCTCTTTATAGACTGGACATGAAGTCCCATTAGTGGATCTCCAAGACCTCCTTACACAGGAAGACTGGTGACTCACATTTGCAGGACATTTCAAGAGATGCCTCCTGCATGAGCTCTTAACCACAGAGCCATCTCTCCAGCCTGCTTTATGCATTTTTTAATGTCTAAGTTTTCTGTATCAACTATAAGATATTCAGGTAGTATCTATGATGCTAACAACTACTACTAAATATGCAAAACACTGAGAAATGTGAATGTCCCTTAATGGTTCTAGGATTGCTTAATGAGTAAGCTTATTGTGATATTATAAGGTGAATTTCTTAATGAGCTCTGAGTTAACTTACCACATACTTTTAGACATGGTAATTAATGTATATGGGTGAAACGTATATATCCGTATTTTCAAGTAATATAAAATTAAAGGGAAAAAAATGTGAACCTTGGAAGACACAGTAACAAAGTGCACTCAAATACAACCCCTGCCTCCAGCCAGGGATAACTCCACAGGCCTCTACCAGCACCATGACCTGTAGTAACTCTAACAAGAAGAGAGATTCTCAGTCCTCACTGGCTTTGAATCCACTCAGGGGAACTGCCTGATATCCCTAACAGCTGTGAGCCAAGGAAGGCACTCATCTTGGGCCCAACTCCCAAAGCCTAGAGTCCAAACTGTTAAATAACACACAGCAATCTTGACAACAAGGCCACTGCCCCAAAGAACAACAGCCAATGCATTGTGTAATCTCTGGAGCCCCACGAATGTTTCACAGAAAGCTGTAACCTCATGAACCCAGCTAGACCAGTTGTGGAACTGTGAGCCTAGAACACAAGTCCACACAGCACCCTGTCCTTCGTGACCAGGTAGCCCAGCTCCAGCACAGAGCACTGACATGCTCACCCTTCCAGGGCCACTGACAAGTTAACCCTCTGGAGCCTAAAGTGTTATATTCCCCAAGACTCACTCCACTTGGTACTTAACGAGCACTGTGGCCATCAGCACTCTTCTAGGCCTCTCGTCAGCTGTGGTTCCAGAAGCCCCTGCACTAACTGTGCTCACATTATGGGGCCTGAGAGCATGTCATGTGGCAAACCTGGAGCAAACAGTGGAACAGGGTTCATTGTGAGAGGCCTTGGTGCCATGGGCACTCATTTCTGCAATGTCCTGAATGCATCCCTGTCCAGCCATCTGCCTTCGAACCATGGTGTCTGCCACAAGCATCAACACTCACCTCCACATGTCCCTCTGCAAACAGCATCTTAGACTCGAAGCATCAGTGCTTGTCTCATCAGGGCTTGTAGTCTCACGCTCCTAGGAACAATGTCCAATGCAAAGTTGCACTACTGCCTCCACAAATACCTGCAGTCTAGACCACAGAGGCATTCACATACACCAATGATGACTACAACCAAAAACAGTCATATGAAGGCTACACTTCTATACTGATAACCAAAGCCATAGCAACACCAAAATGACACCCTCTAACTGATGTAAAGGGAAATGTCTTCCTCTGAAAGAGCAACTACACAAAACATAGGAACACACAATGAATGAACTAGCAAGGAAAGGTATCTCCAAAATAACAAATCACTAGAAAAGGATCCCAACATAAAAGAAATCTATTAAATACTTAAAAACAAAACTGAGCTCAACAGACTAGACCAAGCCATTAAACTAATAATACCACATTCCTTAGAAACTTTACAAGCTAGAAGATGTGGGCTAGTACATTCAAAGTTCTTTAATGAAAAAGGTACCAACCAAGAGAACTACATCCAGAAAAGTTACCCCTCATCTGATTTACTATCCATTCCCACCAGACATTCAAAAACTGAGGGAACTCGTCACCATTAGACAACCCCTTACAAGAAATTCTTAAGAGAGTCCTATCTTCAGAAGCAAAAGAAAAATAACTATTATGATGGAAATAATAAATGAAACATTGAAAAAACAGACACAAATGAAAGAGATAAAAGAATTTATGTAATAATAAAGGGATCAAGTAAGCAGGAAGATATAATAATTGCGATATGTATGTACCCATATGAACTATGTAAAGTACTTATATCTTAAATATTTAGATATATTAACTTAAAGATCCAAAAGGAAATACATGCCAACCCAAAGGCTAAAGACTTTGTCTTTTGTTTGGTTTTGGTATTTTTGAGACAGGGTCTGGCTGTAGCCCTAGCTTTGTAGGCCATGCTGGCTTTGAACTCAGAGATCCACCTGCTTCTGCCTCCCAAGTGCTGGAATTAAAGGCATGCGCCACCAGCCCAGCAGGCTGAAGACTTTGTAACACCCCTCCTTCAACAACATATCATTCAGACAGAAATATCAAAAAAAGTATCAGCGATCATTTGTAAAACAAAAACAACATCTATACAACATTCTACTCAAACACCGCACAATTATGGATTCTTCCCAGCAACATGTGGAACATTCTCCAGGACAGATATGTGTTAGGCCACAAAACAAGTAAAAATAAATATGCAGAAAATGAAATCATATTATGTACAATATCTGATTAGAATGGACAAAAATCACTAAGAACAATGGAAACTACGTAAATACGTAGAATTTGAGCACATATTCTCAAATAACCAATGGGTTATTTGTAAAACTAAATGCAAAAATCAAGGAAATTTCTTTAAATATATTAAAAAGAATATACAATATATCAAAACTTATGGGATACCACAAAAGCAGTACTAAGAGGAAGTACCTATATCTCAGCAGAAAGATTTCAAATAACCCTGAGTCAGCTTCAAGTATTCACAGTCCCCCAGAAGGGCTATATTCCAAAAGAGGACAGGCAAATGGCCAAGTAGTAGTTATCAGGGAAATGCAAATTACAATCACAATGAAATATCATCTTAACCTGGTTCAAATGCTATTACCTAAAAGAGAGAAAAATGTCAAATGCTACAAGACACAGAGAAAGGGAAACACTGCTAATTAGAATGCTGGCAGTATCACCATTATGGAAAACAACAGGGAACAGCCTAAAAATAGAACAATCATCAATTCCACTTACTGGTATAGATTCATGAATCCAAACGGATTCATTATATCAAAGACATACCCAGACTCTTTTGTTTATTGCAGAACTATTTCACCATAATGAAAATATGGAATCAACAATAACCAATGCTGTTGGGGGAGATAAGGCATTGATGGCTGTAGGAAGATCCAGTTTGAATGGGTGCTAGTTCTCAGCCAGCATACCTCAGGGCACCCCACCCAGGGAGGAGCAAACACCAGCCTAGCTGAGTGATGCTGGGCGGGGCAACCATGTGCAGTGGCTCAGAGTTGGGGGGGGGGTGTCTATGATTGGTCCTGGAAACTGATGTCATTTAGTTTATAAAAGCAGGCTGTAGCAAGGAATAAATTTGAATTTCCAAGTAACATCATCACGGAATTCCCAGCCGTCATTTTTAATTAATTATTGTGTGTATACAGGCGAAGGTAGGCCTGCATTTCGTTTGGGTGGCCAGTTGGAAAGAGGTCCCCTTACGGACCACCAATTTGGGTAGCTGGTGTTGTGAGTGGACAGAGGCTGAAGATAGGCCAACAGCCATCAGCCTGAAATTCCTGTCCAGGGTTCAGCAGTCTCTGGGCAGGTGGGAAGTCACAGCCAAGAGTGGAACAGGTGCCTCGTGGGTCCAGGCTAAGGGGCTAAGTTGGAAGTACCTCTCAGGTCAGATTACAGAAGTAATCGACTGACCTTTGCAACAAGGGGTCAGTTCCACACAGTGTCTGCAAAGTGGGCACTGTGTTCCCCTTCCCCTTAGCAGGGCTGCGTGGTTCAGCACAAAAAGAAAGCTTACTACAGATGGCTTTCCAAAACTATGAACTGTAATGCCAACCTGCCAGGCATGATGTGCCAACTGTTATCGGTATAACCAAATACTCTCAAATTGGATTTGAGACCTGCTCCACAGTAGGGAGAACATGCCTGGTACTGTAAACCAGGATTCCTAGATATGCTGACTTGACTCTAGCAGATCTATGTGCACAGGAGGATGTCTAGTTTGAGAGCTTGACTGGATAGGGCTTAGCTTGAATGTTAATGCAGGACTTCTGATTGGGGTGGGGGTGGGGGAGTTGGGGCATGGCTGGAGAGGTCAAAGACCCTAGGGGGACCTCACTACTGTGGCTTAGCCTAATTCACATGGTACCAAACTACAGTCTAATTATTTGTTTATAACCACAGATAAACACTACTCTCATCCTTCATCAGAGAAGCTTCCCTTTGTAGTGAGTGGAGGTGAATATGCCTGTTTAAGATGCTTATAATAAACGACAGTGTTCAGCCCTAACAGGACATTCATATCACCCCACCTAAGGCTAAGGGAACACTGTGGAAGAGACAGCAGAAAGAATGTAAAGGCTAAAAGACAGAAGAGCTGTGAAATGCTGTCTTCAGGGCGTGACACAGCAACTGAACATGATCTCACAGCAGCTGTGGCCAACTGCACCAGGGCTGTATAAGACTGGGCCTGTCAGCAGCCAATCATGGACAGCAGTGCTTTTCACTTGCCTGACTTCTCCCTGCTAAACTTTTGTAATTGATAGATTCTGGGAGAGGAACAGCCATGGTGTTCAGTTATGTACCAAATGATGATCCCACCTGGCTCCAATGAATAGTTCTAAACCTGTGAAGATAGTCCTAGTTAAAATCAGAGGGTCACACATGGTAGTGTGACCTTAAATCCCAGCGCTCAGTTCAAGAGCAGCCTGGTCTATAAAAAGAGTTCCAGGCCACCCAGAGCTACATAGTAAGACCACATTTTGGGCTGTTGGGGTGGGGACTCAGAAGATCACAAAATAAGGCAAGAATGTGGGAGAAGGGTCTCTGGGGAGGGATAAATGTGACAGTAGAGATAGGGTGGAAGGTGAGCATAAGCAGAATACACTGGACATATGTACGAAACTATCAAAGATGGTTTTAATCAATGAAAAGAAGAAAATGTAGCATGTGTACACAGAGCATGTTATTCAGGATAAGAAAGAACCCTTGTCACTTCTGGAGACATGGACAAAGATGGAATACTACACTAAATGGAAGACACAGAGGACAAGCACCACATGCTCTCATTTATCTGTAGCATCTCAAAGACTGAGCTCAAAGATGACAACATTATCATGATCTCTAGAGACTAAGAGAGGGGGAGAAAGGATACAGAAGACACATACTATATATCAAAATATTGTTATGTGGAGGAATTCCTTATAGTGTTCTAAACCGTAGTAGGGTGGTTACAGTCTAGAACAATTGATGATATATTTTAGAATAAGAATACAAAGATTCCTAAAATGTACAGATAATAAATGTGAAGGGCAGAAAGTCTAATTGCCCTAATTTGATCATTATACATTGTATGCATGCACTGATTATTGAAATATATACTATAAACAAATATGTATCAATTAAAACTTTAAAAAACAGGTTTTTACAAGTTTACATAATTAACCACTTAAAAACGTTTTCATATTAGGCATGTCAATATCTTGATACCATTATGCAAAGATAAAAGGAAAGTATAACAACTGCTGAAAACCTAAATCAGGGGAGACGCCATAA
>VZQC01003726.1:1086254-1203714 GCA_009823505.1 Rhizomys pruinosus | reverse complement strand
AAAAAAAAAAAAAAACCTAAATCAGTTCTTTATCCCTAATACATATTAGGTTAGAAAGGAACACTGCTGCAATTATGAAGAACTGTGTTGCTTGATTTTGTTGCCAAATTTAGCTGTTTATTATAAAACAGAAATGTTTTCAACTTATTTTGTAGGCCAGATATGCACAATGGAAAACATTCAGCATAAAAATTATTTCATTAATTCCCCAAAGTTTGTAATGTTAACACAAATCTCTAACTAACATTCAAAAAGAAAACTTTGTATGTTCTTAGCTATAAGAATATTAACTATAGCCGGGCGAGGTGGCACACACCTTTAATCCTAGCACTTGGGAGGCAGAGGCAGGCAAATCTTTGTGAGTTCAAGGCCAGCGTGGTCTACAGAGTGAGTTCCAGGACAGCTGGGGCTAGAGGGAGACCCTGTCTGAAAAAGACCCACCCCCCAAAAAAGAATATTAACTATTCTGTAGTTCAGTAAAGGGAAAATAATAATCAGTATCATCAAAGATAAATACCGCCCTGTACTGGAAGCTTTCCCCCTTCTGGGAGTTTTCACACCTTCTGTGGAAAGATGAGAGGGTGCTACTGTGTTGGGGGAAATAACACTGTTATTCTAAAGCTATCATGAGAATGAGATTGGGAGCATTAAGAGATTACAGTCAGAGGAATTTTCCACTAATACAGACATCTGAAAGCTTAGCAATGAGATGAAATGCAAGACTCCTGGGTAAAATCTGACTTTAATAATGGGTATCAACATTCAGTAGTTTTAGTCAGAGCATGACCTTCCTAAATAACCAGTAGGTGCACTACTGGTCTTCCCGAGTTCAGAGTCTTATGGTGCTTTGAAGAGTAGAACATACTGTTCTACTCTTCAAAACAGCCCCTGGCTCTTCTTTCTTAAATACAAGCACCTACAATAAATAAAACTCAAAATCAACTTTCAAACTATTAAAATTGTGATATATACTTGCTGTAGGAAACAGAAAATACAAACGCATATTGCCAGAATCCTGTCAACCCAGAGGTAACTACCATTAACATTTTATAACCTAACAGCTTGTTATCTTTCTGGATTAAAAACCTGGAGTTTTCACAGGTATCTTGAAAACTCTGACAAAAAAAATGCATTATATTCTTTCATGTAGAATTTTAGAAGCTCATGAAACAGATTTCAGTTTAAGAATACCTTCTTTGGGCTGGGCATGGTGGCACAAAGCCTTTAATCCCAGCACTTGGGAGGCAGAGGCAGGCAGATCTCTGTGAGTTCAAGGCCAGTCTGGTCTACATAGTGAGCTCCAGGCCAGCTGGGACTAAAGGGAGAAAAAGACAAAAAAAAAAAAAGAATACCTTACCTTCTTCGTTTTGTATGACACACTTTTGTAATGTACAGGCTACATATGCCCTATTTAACAAATGCACATTATTTTCCATATTTTCCACATGTAAAATGGTTGCATTGCAACTACTTATCTATCAAATCATAACTCACTACCTATTTCATTTCTTATCATTTAAGTTTTTCTAGTTACAGGATATCACATGTGCTCATCTCTGGTGTCTTAAACATAAGAAATTATCCTAAAAAGATCAAATGTAATTATTCATCAAATATATGTCTGCTTAAATATTACCACTTAAGAACTAGACAAGGCACATACAGAAAATATTCTTACAAATGTAGTTAATTACATACAAAAAAATCAGTTAAAATTATACACTCCACACTATCAGCATGAGTCTCCCCAAGAGCCAAGCACAGACCTTGCACCCCAAAATGAGTCAGTAAGCATTTAATATACAATGTATATGGGTGCGGGGGACTTGCAACCAACCAGTAGGACAGAAATCTCTATGTAGTTAGAAGAAATAGAAACTATACAAAAACTTGGATACAAATTTTTAAAGCATATTCTACATTGGTTAGTATATACATGTATTTCATAATACCCTAATAATGTAAGCAACCCCAGTGTCCATTAACTCATAAATGGCTAGATAAAATGTGGTGTTTGTGCATGATATTCAAGAAATCTTAAAAACATCATGCTAAATGAAAAAAAGCAGGCACAAAGGTCACATATATGATTCCATATAAATGAAATATCTATAGACAACTCTACAAAGAAAGCAAATATTACTGGTTGATAGGAGCTAGAGGAAGGGAGCAATGGGGGATTGACTGCATAATAAATTCAGGAGATTTTTTTCAAGGAAGGAGAACAAACGCTACCATTAATAGTAGTGATAATATATAGCACTGTGCATACACTAAAAATTGCTGAATTGTAAACCCTAAATGATAATTTTTATGGTGTGTGAATGACATCTCAATAAAATTCTTTATAAAAGAATAAACAGGGACTAACTTGTTAAGGTTTAGTGATTTGTTTATAAATGCAATGTGTAAACTGTGTGCAAAGGTAAAAGAATCTGGGGATGTAGCTGTGTGGCAGAGCACTTGCTTGGCATACGTGAGGCCCTGGGATCACAGCACTGAAAAAGTGAAAAACGAAGCTATCCCAAAAATCACTGCATAGTTTCTCATTCATGTGGCTATTTCAGTCTAGATCTAGTAAAGCAAGGTCATAATTGGGAACAAAAGTTACTTTTTGATAGCATAGAGAGAACAGAGTAAAGGTTGAGTAGACTCTCTGTACCTAGTACCTAGTAAAATACTATACAAATCACAGCTATAGGAAAGGGTCACATATTCACCAGGGAAGAAAGAATTCAGCCTGTAAAATGAGGACCTTAATTAATGTCCATTTATAAAATTAACTAAATATGCTCTAGTTCGTACATGCCTGATACTTGGCAAACTATCAAACATTTACTAAAATATCAATTGTGAGCAATCTTAAAAGAGCCAGCTTTCCTTTTAAAGGCCCCACAGAGACCCTTCAAAGCGCTAATCTACCACCCTTCCATGTATTTTCCTAATCAGTGATTTTCTCAGATTTCTCTTTGCCCAGTTCCAGTTTCACCTACCCACATGCTCACATTAATTTGACTACTGGCTCAGTGAGTAGCATAGGTCAAAATAGACTGTGCAGGGGCTGGAGAGATGGCCTAGCGGTTAAGAGCGCCAACTGCTCTTGCAGAGGACCCGGGTTCGATCCCCAGCACCCACATGATGGCTGAGAGCCGTCTTTAACTCCAGTACCAGGGGAATCCGACACTCTCTTCTGACCTCCGCGGCACTGTACGACACGGGTGCACAAAGCTGCATGCAGACAGTACATTCATACACATAAAAAATAGATAAAAAATTTTCAAAACAGACTGTGCAGTGTCAACTGAGGATGCCATTAGTGTTAATTTATCTCCACACCTTTTTCTATACTCTAAAATTTGTATGGTTAAGAGTATTTGTTCAGAGTATCTTCAATCAAATACATTATGCTATGCAGAACATTAATCTTTCCACATAAACAAAGGCAAAGACTTATTTGATCACAACCAGCTATCCAGAGGTAGGGTAAGTGTCCTAGGATGCACCATATGATTGTAAAAAACAGTACACTCTCTAAAATCATTCAACAAAAACTTAAGAATTATAAGGAAAACAGAGCTAAGGAAATAACTTCAAAAACTATTGTCAATAACACACTAAAGAAACAATAAAGTTAGATGCCCAGTTGGATGCCTACAATAAGGAAAGAATGGACACTAGTTAAACAGCCAGCAGATCCGCAAGCGCAACAGGACCCATCTCCCGCCAGCCCGCAACCCCGCCACCCTGCCACCGCACCATCCCTGGAGCTCTGGAGGGCTTGACAACTGGACTGTGAAGACAATGGTGGATTGGTTTTCTCTGGTTTCAAACAGGATCTAAAAACTCATGTCAATCTGAAACAGACCTGTTTTAGACATAAACTTGATTGCTTGCTGTTGTAGAGAAGGTGGCATTTTCACATTTACCATAATAAAATTGAAATGTGTGTAGAAAATAGAAATAAGCCAATAAATATTTTGTTTTATGGTGAAAAAAAAGAAAAAATAATAATCTAATACAAATGTTTACCAGTTTCATGTACACTTAGTATTAAAGAAACACATAAATGTGGCATTTTATCTTGAAAAGGTGAAAGAGCCTATGGAAGGTAGCATCAAAGGGACATTGTAGCTTATGATTTAGTATGAAATGTGAGAGGGAATCTGAAATCAGAATGGAAGTTACTGGAATGCACCTGGAAGGCATGCTGGGCTTCACACTGAGCTAGCAGATGTGGACAGTATGTGCCTGAGTGTGTTTCATACATTCCCATGGAGCTTAGAAGTTTGGTGTAGTTTTCTGCATCTATGTAGTATTCTTTGCAAACAAACCTATACACAAAGAAATGTGAATCTGAGGTGGGGTAAAATTTGAGGTAGGGTAAAAATATTAATATAAACTAAGACAAACCTGCCTTTTGAGAATAGGTGTTCCAGCAGAACTGACTTTGGAAGAGAAGGTTGACCTTTAAGAGAAAGACTCATGATCATACTTTACCAAAATAAAGCAGCAACTATGGCTCTCCAAAAAATTAGTAGTGAGGGTTTCTGATGTATTATATGCTGAAATCACACAGTAAAAGCAGCCATTATCTATAAAACTAAAAATTAATTTGCAGATACCCATGTTACATTGAGGAGCACAGCAGAATGTATAATTATACATCCAGTGTGCTCTGTACAAAAGGAAAAACTTTTTAGAAAAACAAACTAGAAATAATAAATAAAAATGTTGGGGATGAAGACAGAGCTTAGTGGTTAAGAGCACTAGCTGCTTTTGCAGAGGACCCGGTTTCAGTTCCCAGCATTCACATAGCAGCTAGCAACCATCCGTAACCAGTTCCAGGGAAATCAATATCCTCTTATAACCTCTGAAGGCATTGTATGTCATGGGTGCACTTACATATATGCAAGCAACACATTCTTACACAGAAAATTAAAAAATAAATAAAATATTAAAAAATAATGTCAATAGTAGTTGGCTTAGATGACAGGATTACAGTTTAATAAATGGCTCAGAGAGTAAAGGCACTTGCCACGCAAGCCTGAGTTCAATCCTAAAACCTACGTAAAGGTGGAAGAAGAAAACTAAATACAAAGTTGTCCTGTGACATCCACATACATGTTATGGCACACATACACATACACACACATATCATGCACATATATACACAGTAATAAATCAAAACCAGAAAATAATGCTGTTATATAAAAATTCTACTCCCATATTCTCAGAGGTTGAAAAATATAATCTAAGAGAAACAGTAATAAAAGTCACATGAACAAAAACTATGATAATATGAAATGTGAGGTTTCTCTTACAGCCCAGTTTCTGCTGAAAGGCTTAACATTCACTGAGTTAAATTCCTTTTGCTTCTTTTAGTAAGATGTCTCCTGGCTGCTGGGCTTTGACTGGGCAAAAGATGAGTAGGTACCTTATAAACTATTAAGTTACTAAGTTTCCTAGGATGGGGGAGACTGTTAAGAGTCACTTACTAGTTTGCATAATAAAACAGTTAATACTGAATTAAACATGCTTATGAAAATACACACAGAGTTACTATATAAGAATAAAACTTCAGCTTGAGTAGAGGTTTGCACTAAGAATTGATCTTCTATGCCTTATCCTTCAAGTATTCATACTAACACTGTTCAAAAGGAAGACCTTTTCCCCCAAGTCAGTGTTAGAAGCCACTTTTACAGCAGTTCATATAATATACATCCACTGTTGCTACGCAAATCACAGACTCAGGAGAAGCGTTGAGAAGCATGAGGGAGGGTTGGTTTGTTTCTTTTACTGAAAACATTAGTTTACCCAGAATGGTAGTAGGTCAGGTAGTTTTAGCAGATGATCATGGTCTTCCCCTGTCCCCCACTCCTTTTTGAGACAGAATCTCACTCTGTAGCCCAGGCTGGCCTATAACTTACAACCCTCCTACCTAAGCCTCCTGAATCCTGAGATTCGAGGGTTTTCCACCACATCCAGCTTACAATCCATCTTCCAAATAAAAATTTTTTTAATTTTATTTATTTTGTATGTGTATGAATTTTGTACTGTGTGCATGCAGGTTTGTGCACCCATGTCATGCAATGCCGCAGAGGTCAGAAGAGGGTGTCAGATTCCCCTGGAACTGGAGTTAAAGACAGTTCTCAGCCGCCATGTGGGTGCTGGGGATTGAACCCAGGTCCTCTGCAAGAGCAGTAGGCACTCAATCGCTAGGCCATCTCTCCAGCCCAAATAAAATTTTAATAACTGAATCTAGAGCATCTTAGCTCTTTGTCAAAGATGGTCTCTGGAAGTTTTTTTTTTTTTAAAAGCAATGCTGTACTTTTAATTACTGCAATGTTAGAGGTGCCATTTTCACCTTTTGAAAAAATGCATCTGGTATGCAGGTTTATGAAGTTCTTGAAACTATTCCTATAGGAACAGGTTAAGTGAATTCTCAGGCATGTTGGCAAATGTGCCATGGTGGATAAATGTTAGTAAATTTTACTTTTCTTTTTAAAGTATGCAAAATGAAAGATATTCTACTATTACATAATGCTAAGCTTTTCATAAATATTTCACTATATTTTGTGTTTCTATAGGTTATTTCATACTTTGTTCAAACACAGCCACTATAACCTGATAAATCATTTCACTATTTAAACAATTTAATAATAGAAATTTAATTTGCTTAAGATTTAGTGCATTTCATTAAGTCTTGAACCCAAATCACATTGAGAAAAGTCAGCCCTGTTTGGGGAAGGGGATGCACCTCAGCTAGTAGAGTGCTCAGTGCGCAGGAAGTGCTCAGTGTGCAGGAAGCCCTGGGCTCCATCCCCAGCACCACATCTGCTGGGGATGGTGTGCACACCTATGATCCCAGCACTTGGGAGGTAGAGGCAGGAGAATAAGAAATTGCAGGTCATCCTTCATAGGGAGTTTGAGGACAGCCTGGAATACATGAGACACTGTTTCAAAAAAAAAGAAAAGCCTTTGTAATAGTCATTTAGTCCCTGACAAAGCACTGTCATTTTCATTTGGAATAGAGACTATTTTAGGATGTATTTTCTCTGTAAGGTCCAGAATCTGCAATTCAGTTCAACACAAAACTGTTGGGCTTTAAAAGGTATTTGAAATAATATTTAAATAGACGTTCAAAATTATGACTTAGATGTTTTTAAATTTATGGATAATAATTTTGCACTGTAAAATATGTCCCTTCTCCCATTCTGATATGCTTATTAAAATTTTTAAACATGAAAAAATAAAATTTTACTGTGTGTCTTGTTTCCTGTGCTTTAAATCAATGCCATATCTAGTGGTTGAATACCCACACTCAAGAACAAAGAGCAGAGGATCTATCACAGCAAACCCTGCCCTTTCCCAGTCCATTAGGACTGTCTTACCTACCCTCTCTTTTTCTTAATTTATTTATTTATTTTTTTTAATAATTTTTAATTTTATTTTATTTATTTTTGTATGTGTATGAGTGTACTGTCTGCATGTAGGTTTGTGCACCCGTGTGGTGCAATGCCGCGGAGGTCAGAAGAGGGTGTCGGATTCCCCTGGAACTGGAGTTCTCCTGGAGTTGGAGTTTCAGACGGTTCTCAGCCGCCATGTGGGTGCTGGGGATCGAACCCGGGTCCTCTGTAAGAGCGGTCAGCGCTCTCAACCGCTAGGCCATCTCTCCAGCCCCTCTTTTTCTTAATTTAATCAATGCACTATAAACCTAACTACATAAACACTCTACTAACAGAATTACACATTGGGAAAAGAAAATCCACAAATATCTACCATCAATTGATTAATCTTTCCTAAATCAAGTATCAGAAATTTCATGACCCTCATCTTCAAGTAGTTTTAACTTAAAATTAAAAACAGTGAATATGCAAAAGACCTTCTAAATAGACAAGAGACAGTTGTACTTTTAAAACATAGCATAACAAGCATGAGTCACTAACAGCATTAAAAAATGTATTCTTGACATTTGTAAAAACTGAAGGATGCAATTAGTAATATAGAAGAACAAACCAAGTGAGTGCTGGCTACTTGAAAACACAAATGACTTTTTAGGAGTTATATCCAACCGTCTGTGTCTGTATAAGATAACTTACTTTACAGAAAATACTGTCAAACACAACACAGCAACTTTTTATCTTTGAGCCCATTCCTCATTTTTGTCATCTCCGTTTGTTAGAAGACACCCTCATCAAAAAAGATCCATTCTCTCCTCACTGCAACAATTTGCTGACACATGAGTGAAAGTAACGAACTGCTGACAGAATGTGTAATATAGTCCTGGGAGATAAAGAATGGATCACTTTAGAAACACATTCTAGGCTTTGTGCTTGTTTAAATTTTTTTACATCTTTTACCTTGTAGACCATATTAAAACAGGCTCTCGCTGTGTAGCTCAAGTAGCCCAAACTTACATTCTCCTCAAGTGCTAGTGCTACTTAAAAGTATTTTTAACAGTATAAAAGAGGGCTCAATCACTGCAAACTGAAAAGTAACAAACAACATGCTCTAGCTCATAAAAAATGAAAGTATAAGCCTTTAAACATACTATAAAACAATGGTTATAACCTTAAAAAATAAAAATATATAGCAGGGGAAACAATTTTCTTTCTGACTTTCTACAATGACTATTTAGTAATACAGCTTTTGGTGAGAATTTTACATTTTATTTTTATTATTATTTTTAATTATGAGTATGGGAGTGTGCGCATGCACATGCCTGCAAGTGCTCCTGAAGAGGTCAGTAACGGTCTGCAGTAACAGGCAGTTGTGAGACATAAGATGTGGGTGCTAGGAACTGCTCTACAAGAGCAGTCTGCTTTTAGATACTGAGCCCATCTCCAGCCCCCTTGGTGAGGATTTATAAAAAGAATTCAAATGCCCCCCTACTGAATCCAGTTAAAGAATACAAATATAAAAAGTGCTGCTCACAAGTTAAATTTCTTTTAGGATTGATTAATTATGTAAAACAAAGTGGATAAATTAGCAAAATTTATCTTTATTCCCCAAACAAAAAATTGATGATAATTTTTTATTTGAAAATATGCCTGTGAACAGGCCAAACGAACTCTAATTTGGCCACGATTTCTACCAAAACCAAATATATTCCTTATAAATTAATCTATTCATGGTAAATTAAAAAAAATCACTAAGTAATCTGTAAATGTAATTTTTATGGAACATGTTCCACTATACTCATATAAATTTTCGGAAATGAAAATAAAATATTTTCTGTGTCCTAGAAATTGTTCCAGATCTTCTTCAGTCAGATGAACTGATGATTATCTTGGCCTTTTTAGTTCTTTCTCCTGATCTTAGATTCTCTGGCCAATGATAAAAATAAAAATTAAATTTTACTTATGCTTTCTTACTGTTAAAGACGAGAGTTCTTATTAGCAAGTATTTTACATGGAATTGCTAAAATATTTTAAAGTTTAGCATATAAATAGATGAAAACAAAGGTTTTATATGTATAAATCTTGGCAAGTGGGCTTATATATTTAATAAGCCTGTGAGCTGGAGTCAGGTGCTGAATTCATACTGTATATGCTATTAACTAAGTTTGTAATACCAGGGAAACTGTTCTCTTTTAGACCCCTTCCTTCATCTTTGAAATACAAGTAGCTATTCTATCTACTTTATAAGCCAACCACAGGAGCCATATGAGATTATCACACAGAAGCATCTTAAGCATTGTAAGAACTCAGCAAAAGTTTTCCATTGATCTATGATTATCAGCACAATTATTAGCACATGCTTTGCAACCTTTGTGACCTCTCTATAAGGAAAAAGGTAATTGGGGCTAGAGAGATGGCCTAGCGGTTAAGAGCGCCAACCGCTCTTACAGAGGACCCGGGATCAATCCCCAGCACCCACATGGCGGCCGAGAACTGTCTGAAACTCCAATTCCAGGAGAATCCGACACCCTCTTCTGACCTCTGCGGCATTGCATGACACGGGTGCACAGACCTACATGCAGACAGTACATTCATACACATACCAAAAAAAAAAGGAAAAAGGTAATTAACCTCTCTGGTACTTCCACAGAATAGTTTCTCATGGTTAATTCCAATTTTCTCCCTCTACATGTACACACACAAACATACTGTGATAAGGTGTTCATCAAAGTGCAGATGTTATACAATGCACCAGACAGTGAACTCACAAATTGATGCCCTGGAGATAAGGCTGCTGGGAGGTAACTGGGTTTATGTGAGGTCAAAGGGATCTGGATGTCCTCAAGCTGGATTATCTCCTTAGAGAAAGACATCAGAATATTTTACTCCAACTTTGTCACAGAAGACAGGGAAAAAAATGACCATCTGCAAGCTGGATGTTTGAGATTACCATCCCCCAGACTACCATTAGAATTTAGGCAGGTTGGCTCCAATGTCTTGAACTTCTAGCCTCTAAAAACCCGAGAAAAGGGGGCTGGAGAGATGGTTCAGCAGTTAAGAGCACCGACTGCTCTTGCAGAGGACCCAGGTTCGATTCCCAGCACCCACACGGGAGGTAAGAACTGTCTTTATCCGACACCCTCTTCTGACCTCCGCAGCATTGCATGACACAGGTGCACCTAGTTACATGCAGACAGTACACTCATACACATAAAATAATAAAAAAAAAAACCTAAGAAAATAATTTTTTGTTGTTTAAGCCAACTAGTTTATATTTTGTCATTACACTTGGTCTACTTATATTTTCAATGTTAAATGTGTGAGGGAAATTCAAGTCTAAATTTTTATTTTGCTAAGTTCATCAGATCCATGCAAATCCATATGGGTGGTTTCAAAGGTTCAGGACAGGTCAGGAAAAAAGCACGGCAGACAGACATTACACTCTTACCTACAAGGGAATTTCTTAAGAGCACAATACTAATATTTTAATTTTTGAGAAAGATAGTTTAAGCAGTTCTAGTTCATTAAGTCACCATCAGATGGGTGTTATACTCAGGTCTACAAGTCACGAAGACATAAGGATTCTTACCTTTTGTATCTGCCTGAAACTGTCTTAGATGATTCCTGTAAAGTAAAAAATACAACACATCAGCTTTGAATTACAGATTTTAGATAAACAAATGGGAGAGAATATCTAATTGTGAAAGAAGTCATTTAGACAATCACTATTACACTTTTTAGAAAACTCACAATGCCAACCATACAATTGATCTTTCAGTCCAAACTACCTATGTTCAAAAGTTCATTTTTAATATTGAAGTATTTTAAAAGCTTAGAAAATGGACTTGGGTGTGACATCATTCATCAATAAATGAGCATTTTAAAAACATAATCAATGGTCATAGAGTCTCATATAGGCAAGCTGGCTTGAAACTCACTAAGGAACTGAACCTGGAATGTCCTATCTTCCTGCCACCACCTCTGAGTGCTGGGATTTTTTTTTTTTTTACCTCAGTCACGATTGGGATTTTATGTGTATACTACAACACACAGTTTATTATTCAGTAGATCGATCTCAGAGTCTCCAGCATGCTAGGCAAGCACTTTACCAACTTAACTACATCTCCAGCCCTACAATCATTATAATTTTATCCCTGCCTTTTATTATGCTCTCATTACAAAAAATTACAACTCACCACAAACATACAGTGATTAATGATTATTTCTGAACACTAGAGCTAAAAATAAAGAGAAAACTACATATTACAGTGATGATCCTAAGCTACAAAAATAAAAGAAAGACTGTTGAAAGTTAACATTAACTACTAGCGGGGGGGGGGGGGACGACACTCCAAATAACTAGGCAGTAATTTTGACAACTCTGGGCTCTCCAGATGTGATGATACTTTCACCTTAATAAAGCAGGTCAAAGTTAAATGATGAGCCCTTTGTTAAACTGATAATAGTCTTAAGTCTAAGAGAGATTGTTAAAAGAATTCTGATCTGGCTAAAATGGAAGAATAAGCTCCCCTTATAGGACAACAGCAATTCCACAGCGAAACACTAAATACTGACTGCGTGACATAGCAACATGGGGACACAGGTCAGCACACCGCCATATGAAGAGGAAGAACTAAATGACGTTCCACCCAGACTAGGCACTCAGCAGATCTGAGAGGCTAGGTTCAGGTTTCCTCATCTCCTTGTTTCTAATAGGAAGTCACTGCAATGCCAATTATTCTGTGGAGATTACATGACACACATGAACAGAATAGTTAGCTTGCATCTGATAATGGCTTACAATTGCAGTTTGGTAGCTAAAAGTTTAAGAATCGAACTGGGATATAAAAAAATCTTTACCAACTTTTTCTATATATACTAACGATTCCAAGCCAATGAATTTCCACTATAACAGCATAAACTACTTAAAGATAACTTTATTTCCATGTTTCATTTATAGCCCTTGTTTACTAAGTAAAATATAAGCTTCTGGAAGCCAGGAATCTTTCACCACAATTCCTTTTCCTCTGCTCCCAAATCTAGGGAGATCACTTTATTAGCAATCTCATGCTACAAGGGGAGAGGAGGGAGCTGCACTTGGGAAGTTAGCAGGTACAGAGGTACCGGAGACAAGATCCTCTAGTGTCTAGAGGGGATGACCCATGAACGAAACCAAGAGCTACTCTGGCAAGGCTGTTGTTGACAGAAGCCCTACCTAGTTAACCTTTCAAAAAGCTTCTTAGCTGTCATGTGGGTGCTGGGGATCGAACCCGGGTCATCTGAAAGAGCAGTCTGTGCTCTTAACCCCTAGGCCATTCTTGGGGCTGGAGAGATAGCCTAGCGGTTAAGAGCACCGACTGCTCTTGCAGAGGACCCGGGTTCGATCCAGAGCACCCACATGGCGGCTAAGAACCGTCTGTAACTCCAATTCCAGGAGAACTCCAGTTCCAGGGGAATCCGAGACCCTCTTCTGACCTCCACAGCATTGCACGACACGGGTGCACAAACCTACATGCAGACAGTATATTCATACACATACAAAAATAAAATAAAAAATTAAAAAAATAAAAATAAAATAAAATAATAAAATAAAATAAATAAAAAATAAAAAGCTTCTTATCCACCAACCATTAAAAAGGTATCATCTAATGATGAGGAAATGGGTTATCTTTGTGCTTTATGAAATATCAAATAAGATATTTATAAAAATAAGTTATTTCTAGAGAATAGTAAAAAACATGCATAAAATCCAGCTACCCATTTTTGTAGAAGATTCTTTTTGTAACAGAACTAAGGAGGAAGTTCAATTTTTCACCATAAAAACAAAATTCTACACAAATATAAACTCTACCTTAGTTTTATTAGCTAGAAATTTCATGTCCATGACCACAGAAATTCCCAAGTGGCGGAACTAATTACCTAATTATGAGGGACTTACAGTAATATTAGTAATTACTGCCGAACTTGGCAACGCCACTCTGAACATGAAACAATCTTACTGGGCTTCTAGCTGTCTGATCGTATTTCACCCAGGCTTTTCGTTTATTTATACATTACCAGATCTGAACTGCCACTGCACCTGTAAGGACTGTGTTCATGGGATTTCCATATTGACTATTCTAAATACCAATGAAGCGAATGGTTTATTTAAACTTACAAAACATGCCGGGCGTCAGGTGGCGCACTCCTTTAATCCTAGCACGGGGGGGGGGGGGCAGAGCAGAGGCAGGCAGATCTTTTTGTGAGTTCAAGAGCCAGCCTGGTCTACAAATGAGTCCCCGGACAGCTGGGACTACGGGAGGGAACCCTGTCTCGAAAAGACCAATAATAAATAAATAAATAAAATAAATAAAATAAAAACAAACAAACAAACAAACTTACATAAAACAGTCTGTGCTCTGCCAACATTTTTACAGCTCTACCCAGGTAGTTCCCCTTCCCATTAGCAATATAAACTATCCCATCGCAAGAAAGATTATGTCAGAAAAAGTATACTTGAAATCTGTTGTATAACAGACTTTGAGGTTTTCAAAAGATCTAATTACATGGTCTCTGAAACTCTTAAAACCTGGATCAAGTACAACCGTACTTTTTACAAGCAGTTTCAGTACGTCTCCATCTTTTCCACATTCGGGTTTCCTGTAAGTAAACATTACTCAGCTCAAATTGTTGGACATGTCATCAATTCATCTTTTAAAATCTTTTTACAGACAGTAAGGAAAATCTAGAAAACACTTTCAGACTAAGGGACGGAGTTCCAGGCAATTAAGACATGATTTTGAGTGGGATTCTCCTGTCATATGTCAGAACACGCCAGGCAGGCAGGGGACTCAAGTCTACTGTGAGCTAGCAAGACACTCATTTTAAGTTCCCATTTTGAGTGTAGTATTGTGGCTATATAGTCAGCTTTCTTCTAAAGCATCAGAGAAGAGTAATTTACCATCAAAAAAAATCTACACATCCTTGCAGTTGAGGTTATAGTACAGTAAATTAATAATGCCACTCAGAAAGAACCACTGATGAGACAAACTGATAAAACTATTTTTTATAACTTGGGCAGTATGCATCAAATTTTCTTAAATCCTTAAAATGCTTTCTGTATTTTCAGCCCAGTAAACTTCTTTCTGTAAAATCAAATCAAAGGACAAAATTCAAAACACAAAAAGTTTAATACATAGAGTTATGAATTCAAGTGTTATTTACAACAGTGAAAGATTTTAACCACCAAAGATTATCATTAATGGATAATGGTGTTATAATTACTAAACAAGTTTTAAAAAGAAGATTCTGAGCCGGGCATGGTGGCACACACCTTTAATCCCAGCACTTGGGAGGTGGAGGTGGCGGTGGCAGAGGCAGAGGCAGAGGCAGAGGCAGAGGCAGAGGCAGAGGCAGGCGGATCTCTGTAAGTTCAAGGCCAGCCTGGTCTACACTGTGAGCTCTAGACCAGGCCAGCTGGAACTAAAGAGAGACCCTGTCTCAAAAAGACTTAAAAAAAAAAGAAAAAGAAAAATTGTGTTACTAAAATACGTTTGTGGTTGTTGTTTGCTTGTTTTGAGACAGGGTGTCAGGTTGCCCAGGCTGGCCTCTAACTCACTGTGGAATAGAGGCTGGCCCAGAATTCCTGATCCTCTCTTGTCCTCTTCTACTGTGCTAGAGTTACAGGTAAGTGCAACCACAACTGACTTGAAACAATAGCTTTGAATATCAAAAGCTTCTCATGCTGCAACAGCTACAAAAGGCATTTTAGAAATATAAAAATTCGCCGGGCGTGGTGGCACACGCCTTTAATCCTAGCACTTGGGAGGCAGAGGCAGGCGGACGGATCTTTGTGAGTTCAAGTCCAGCCTGGTCTACAGAGCGAGTTCCAGGACAGCTGGGGCTACAGGGAGACCCTGTCTCAAAAAGACAAAAAAAAAAAGAAATATAAAAATTCCAAATACACATTCCTTTCCCTCCAGCAAGTCCAGTGTTGGGACAGACATGATAAATGTCCATAGTTTTCCGATACTACACTGTTTTTAACCACAAAAAAACATAAACAATCTTAAGTGTAGCTCAAAAATTTTTAGTCCATCTGTAAAATGGAATATTCTGCATTTGTGAAAAATAGCGAAGTTCCTTATATACAATTGTGTAAGTCTGTCTACAATAGTCAGAAAAGAGGCCAAACAGTCTGGTTAAAATACAACTTGAGTAAAAGCAAATAAAAAGGTGTTATTCAGTCTTTCATCATTATGAAAAAATACCTAGCATACACAAAGAAAGGTAGATTTAATCTTGCTCCCAGTTTCAGCAGTTTTGGCCCTGATTGGTTGGTTCCATGTGCCAGGCCTGTAGCGGGCAGTGCATAAAGCAAAGCTGCTCACCTCACGATGGTTGGGGAACAGACAATGAAGAAGAACCCACCCCTTCTGACTAGACCTATCTCCCAATCCCATCAAATTAGTCATCTAACAACAGATTAATCCTAACCCAATAATGCCATCAAATAAGGAATCCACCAATAAATTACTCCTAATTCAATAATGCCATCAAATTATGAATTCGGTAGATTAATCCTTTGAGAGGTTAGAGCCCTCATTACTCAGTCACCTCTGAACACCACTGTGGAACCAAGCCTTTAACATAAGTGCCTTTTATGGTTTGTTTTGTTGTGTGAGATAGGGTTTCACTATGTAATCCTGGCTGGCCTAAAACTCAGAGATCCACCTAAATCTGTCTCCCAAGTGCTAGGATTAAGGCACACACCACTATTCCTGGCTCAATGTCTTTTTTGAGGAACACTTCATATCTACAAAGGGCAATGATAGATTGATAGAAGACTTTCTTTTGTGGATTAACTATAAAGTGATATATAAAAATAGAAAGCATTAGCTGCTTCCAAAGAAGGTAATGAGGTAGCTGAAGACTTCACTACACAGTCATGCCTTTTGCATTTTGTACCACATGACAGTGTACCTTAAAAAAATTAAGGCTACCTGGTCTACAGAGTGAGTTCCAGGACAGCTGGGGTTACAGGGAGACCCTGTCTCGAAAAGACAAAAAAAATAAAAATAAGGCTAAACGTTTGAAATTTAGTAATCATAGAAAATGGCAGAATATAAAGAAAATGACCAAAGTCATGTGCCTTTCCTTTCCATGTTCTATTATTTTCCAAATTTCATTTAATCAGAAATTTTTTACTTGAAAGTATGGTATGACTATCCTTAAAAAGTGTATGAACCCATAGCTAACAATAAGAAAACATCTTGAATTTTAATTTTCTATCATCACTCTTCTATATTACATAAAAATCTAAATTAGAAATAAAACGTTGTAACCTTTCACAAAGCATACTGCCATGCCAAACTCATATTCCCTTTGCTATTTTCAGTTCTAAAGACCTAGGTTCACTGAGTGGCTCAGAACTATAAACAGAGCTAAGAAAGTCTCTCTGTGTCCTGCTCTTTCTTTCAAACTGCAGAACCCATGAAGTTAATATTCTCATTCTCCTCTTGATTTTTTTTATTTATTTTTCTCTATGTGTACGAATGTACTGTCTGCATGCAGGTCTGTACACCCACGTTGTGCAATGCCGCAGAGGTCAGAAGAGGGTGTCGGATTCCCCTGGAACTGGAGTTCTCCTGGAATTAGAGTTACAGATGGTTCTCAGCCGCCATGTGGGTGCTGGGGATCGAACCTGGGTCCTCCGCAAGAGCAGTCAGTGCTCCCAACCGCTAGGCTATCTCTCCAGCCCCATCTTCTCTTGATTTTAAAGCTGTAAATATCGATCTTTAAGGAGTAATAGGGAACACAAATTAAGACCTGTAACTCAGAGAGAGGTCAACTATGTGGACAGAGCATTTCCTTTCCCCAAGCTACCTTTGCTGAGGCAATCAGGGAGGCCAATGAAAGAGCCTTAGCTTCACTTTCATCCTAAACAGGCAGCCAGGCAAAATACATTTGAAACCAAGATCACCAGTGAGTGACTAACCTTTAATGCCAATTACTAATAAAACAGACAGAAATTGAAGAAACTAAGAGTAGGCCTGGGAAGAGGTCACCACAGCTACTAGGCAAGGCAGAAAGCTCCTGAGAGCCCAGGTCTACTGAGCTGGAGCTCGGCATCTGTGTATACATACTTGGAAATAACCATACTGCAAGTGGGTAGAAGAACCTTTTTTTACAGAAAGTAATCAGCCATTTCTCTAAAGCTGCTGTCTGAGGTTATGTCATTATGCCATTGTTTTTGGTAAGCCATAGTAAGTAAAGTGGCAAGAACTGAAACCAAGTCTAGACTTTAATTAAAATGGTGGATTTTTTTCTATCACAGCAGGTTAAACCTTCATCTTGGAAGAAGTAATCTTGAAAAGGGGCCAGATTTAATTTCAACTTTGTTAGAAAGAAAAAAAAGGTGCATCTATCTCTTCAGTTGTCATGTCAACCTGAAATATCAAATAAAGAAACTGAAAAAAAAAAAAGGCATTTTAGATTATTAATAGACGCAGACAGTCGTGAGAACTATGGCTATTAGCATCTGGCATGCTCTAACAGGGTACTATTCCACTACTTTTCCTAGAACTACGATGATCATCACCCACATAACAGCAACTTGGGGGATGGGGCACAGAGATGAACCTCCATCACTCTGTGCCTCAGGCAGGAGAAGTTTGCATCTGCACTTCTAACCACTTCAAAATAGTGTGCACCCTGTGACACATGCTTTCATAATACTGCAAACTAAAAAATAGGTACAGACTCAATCTGGTTTTATCAATTAAATAGAGAAATGTGTGTATTCCTCTCTAAAATTCCTTCTAAAGTCATTCTAATAGAAGTCAAGATTAAGGGATGGAGATATAGCTCAGTAGAGTGCTTGCCTTTGCATTGCAAACCAGACACGGTGGTACCCACTAGTAACCCTGGTACGCAGGAGGAGGAGGCATAAAGAGCAGAGGTTCACAGTTATCCTCGATACACAGAGAGTCTGAGGTCAGTGACCCCTGGGAACTCAAGACTTTGTCTCAAAAAAAGAAAAAGAAAAAAGAAAAGAAAACCAAAGCTAGTCTCAGATATGATATGATATGATATGCTTGAGATGCAAGCTGTGTCTGATGGAGTACCTGGAGACAGAAACAGGAGGATCACAAGCTCTAGGCCAGCCTGGGACTACATAGCAAGTTCAGAGGCCAGCCAAGGCTACATACATAGCAATATCCTGTCTCAAAACCTGGGTGTGGAGATACATGCTCATATCTCAGTGTTTGAGAGACAGAGACCAACAAATCCCCAGGGCTGACTCACCACCCAGCCTAGTCTACCTAAAAGGTTCTAGGCCATTGACAGATCCTGTCTTAACTTTTTTTTTAAGTACACCTGAAGAATGATGCCTGAGATGAGGTTTGTCGTCTGTCCAGTTCCAGTGTACACAATTGTATGCAAACACACAAAGACATACATACACACAGAAAGAGAGAGAGAGAGAGAGAGAGAGAGATAAAGAAAGAAAGAAAGAAAGAAAGAGAAAGAAAGAGGGGGAGGGAGGGAGGAAGGAAAGGAAGGAAGGAAAAGAGAGAAGAGAGAGAAAAGAAAGAAAGAAAGAAAGAAAGAAAGAAAGAAAGAAAGAAAGAAAGAAAGAAAGAAAGAAAGAAAGAAAGAGAGAGAGAAAGAAAAAGAGAGAGAGAGAAGAGAGAGAAAAAGAGGGGGAGGGAGGGAGGGAGAAAGAAGAAGGGAGGGGAGGAAAGGGGAAGAGAGATAGAACATAAAATATCATAAAAATAACAAGACTAGGATAGATTATATACAAAATATCAAAACACAATTCATGTAACTGATTCTGGAGATGAGGTCACTCACTAGTCAATATATTCTGTCCTAAGAACCACCTCCCAAATATACTCTGTAGAGTGACCTAGTTGGTACTCAAAGTAAACAACTAATGTGTAACTGAATTTTGGCTTGTAAAAATTTTTATGCAGAAATAATCTACAGAAACAGATATTTCTGGCAATTTTGGGGGGGGGGTCTTTTCGAGACAGGGTCTCCCTGTAGCCCCAGCTGGCCTGGAACTCACTCTCTGTAGACCAGGGTGGCCTTGAACTCACAAAGATCCGCCTGCCTCTGCCTCCCAATTGCTAGGATTAAAGGCAATTCTTAATACTACACTATCGCTTCCTGGCGTGGTGGCACACACCTTTAATCCTAGCACTCAGGAGGGAGAGGCAAGCAGATCTCTGTGAGTTCAAGACCAGCCTGGTCTACATAGTAAGCTCCAGGCCAGCTGGGACTAATGGGAGACCCTGTCTCAAAAAGAGCACCCCCCCAAAAAAATACTACACCATCCCTAATACTATATCATGTTTAAAGATTTTGCTTGTTGGTTTTGTTTTGACAGGGTCTCCCTGCAGCCTCAGCTGGCCTGGAACTATAGACCAGGCTGGCCTCTGTGAGATCCACTTGCCTCTGCTTCCTGAGTATCAGAATTAAAGGCATGGGCCACCACACCTAGCATGTTTAGACATTTGACTGGAGAAACCTAATCAGCTTTTTCTTTTTCCTATGTAAACGTAATGCATTGTCAGTCAAGACACGTCCAGTCAAGAACTGGACACTAAGCCCAACTTACTAATTCTTACTTTATAATACAAGGAGGTAATCACTTTTCTTGGTTATTTTTACAATTGATATTAAACTTGCTAGGCAGTCAAGTCAGTCATCAGTCAGCCAGCCAGCCAGCCACCCATCAATTAATATTCTTTGTTCAGAGACTAAGAGTCAAACACTGATTAAGCCGGGCATAGTGGTACACGCCTTTAATCCTAGCACTCAGGAGGCAGAGGAAGGTAGATCTCTATGAGTTCAAGGCCAGCCTGGTCTACAGAGCGAGTTCCAGGCCCGCTGGGGCTACAGGGAGACCCTGTCTGGAAAAGACCCCCCCCCAAAAAAAAACAAACTGATCAAGTCAGTAAGCATTTGGATATAAGGTTAAACCCATAGGAGAGGCTTAAATAAACCTGATGCTACCAAATTGAGATTGGGAAAATTAATAACCACAACTTTAAAAACTGCTGTTAAAAATAGCTGTGACCTCATGTAGTTTTTTTGTTTTTGTTTTTCTGATTTTTTTTTTTGGTCTTTTTGAGACAGGGTCTCTTCCGTAGCCCCCCAGCTGTCCTGGAACTCACCGTGTAGACCAGGCTGGCCTTGAGCTCATAAAGATCTGCCTGCCTCTGCCTCCCAAGTGCTAGGATCAAAGGCCTGCGCCACCATGCCCGGCTTTTTTTTTTTTTTTTTTTGGTCGACCTCATGTAGTTTTAAACACTCACCTGGGACAGGTAGGAACTGCCTGGATCCAATAGGCTCGCAGCTTCATTCTGCACCGTGTTCTGCTGCGTAATGGCATCTTCCCGTTTCCGTTCTTTCTGTCCTGCTTCATCATCTTCATATTCATCTAGGCACTTAAAGGAAAAAGTTTCAATTTATTCCCACAAATAGGCACTAGGACATTCTGATGTTATGTAAAAACGTCTGATACCTAAATAAATCTTTATGCATTCATAAATCAAGCTTACATAATAAATATGTCCCTCTTTAGCAATGATTATGTTCAATTCCTATAAATTAAGTTCTCTGCTAAAAACTAGCAACCCCATATTCTCACCCTTGGCAACATATCTTTACTCAAAACTCTAATTACTAGTGACAAGGTTTCTCAAAGATATGGTTCATTTATTCTCCACCATTCATTCAACAAGGAAACCCACTATGCCTGCCTTAAATAAGACAGAGGCAACACTATAAACATGGAATTCAGTTTAGTAAGGAAGGCATGTACATACATATATATAATACATTATATATATGTACATACATAATATATATATTATATATATGTAGTTATATATAATTACATATATATATGTAGCTAGTGATAATGGTCATTTTCTATCTTGGCACTGCTAATGGGAATAGAAAAATTTTTTTTTTACCTGGAGTTAAGAAAGTCTCTAAAAAACCTAGTAATTTAAAGAAGGATTCTGATTTGGAAGTTCAGATTTGGACAAAAGAAAATTTACATGGTGAGAACAGCATACTGATGCTTACTAGAGGGTTACTAAAAAAGCTGAATCGACACTAGCAATGATCTATCTTTACAAGAAAATAACAAAATAGAAACAAATTTCTATCCTTTATTCTTATTCTGGGGCTGGCTATGTGCTCCTTACAGCACATTTCTAAACAACAGGGTTCTATGAAATGTAGGCCACTCCTAGGCCTGATTAGTAGGCCACATTGCTGCTGAATTTCTTGTTGTGCCATTGACGTGGAACCCTTCCTGGCAACAGATGCACGCAGCCCCCTCGCTGTGATTAGTTGCCCCCCTGCGATGAGCTGGTAAACAGCATAAACATCTACAGAAGCATGTGCAGGCTGAGGACTATGTAACTGTGATTTAGCTGACCTTTTCAATGATTGGATGCGCTCTGATGCTGTCTGTGCTTATTGGTAGAAGCTTCCTGAATATGATTGGTAGAAGCTTCCTGTATCCCCTGTAACTAGAAAATAAAGTTTTGAGTGTTGCCATCTGAGGCACTCCCAGAGTGGGTTTTGCTCCATAGCACTTACCCTCGATAGAGAGGGGACCAAGGACTGGTCATATGAAGGCCCACAATGAGAGATCAAAAAAGAAAAAAGAATCTCTATAACCATTGTTCATAAAGACACTACGACGCTGACCAAAGCCCAGGATGGTAGGAAAGACACCCGGACTTATATCTGTCCTTAAGAAGACAAGATAAGAGAGGCCACTGTGAACCACAAAGAGTCATGGGAGAACCTGGAGGGGGGACGATAGCTTGACAAGAACAACCAGAGACAAGGTCTACTGTGAGAGACACGAAGAAGGCATCTGCTAGGTAAGTCTGCCAACATGGAAGGTGAAACCAAAGGAGCAAGCAGGCTGAGACTCCAAGGACGTTAGAAGTCCTCTTGAGAAATGCAGCAGACACCTTAGCAGGAGTAACCTAGTCCCAGCTCAGTCCATCAGCAGGGGGAAACTGGGCTAAGAAAAATGATGACACTGTGGCTACTGTTACTGCTGTGAGTCCAAACTGCTCTTGACTCTAGGCCAGGAAACCAATGGCTCCTGCCAGGATCCAGGGGTAACAGGTTCGCCTGCAAACTGAGTAAGATCTCAGTCTCACAGCTCCTCAATCAAGGACTGGGAAGGCCTATACTCTGAGCTCCAGGAAACATAAATTATAAATAACCTGAGTAGTTTAGACTTCTTACAGAGCACAGAAAGATGTTACAGTGCTATAGGTCCTGAAATATAAATACATGATCAAACTGGTTTGGGGGAAAAGCAGCTAGATATAACAACTGAGTACAAATGAGAAGGAACCGGGAACAACGTGGAAAGCCTAGTTCAACAACAGAGTAGCTGAGCCGAGCTGAGCCGAGCCGAGCTGAGCCGAGCTGAGCCGAGCTGAGCCGAGCTGAGCCGAGCTGAGCCGAGCTGAGCTGACAAAAAAAATTGGGCAAATAAAAAGTCCAACCAACAAAAGAAATCTAATAAAGGATCCACACATTTTCTTTAATATCTTAGGAGTTTAGAAAGAAAAGCCTTTCTGAAACCACCAGAAAACTTGTTTAATGACAAAATATCAACAGTATTTATGAGTCAAATTAGAATCAAGACTCAAGTCTCATGGTTGTTCTGGAAGTGCTGGGTGATGAATCAGCTCAGAATACTACAGGACTTCAGCATGAGAAAGGAAAATTGAGTGATCCGATCTCTGACCTCCTACTCTGTATAAGTTCCCCTGGACTTCAATGGCAAAACTCCCTTAGTATAATGTAGTCTATCAGTAGCTTAAAGTTAGAATTCTGACTCATAGAATTGTACAGATAAAAAGCGAATGCTGAGGCAGGTACCCATGAACCCCTGAACACTGAGATGCTGTTTTATTTACATTTGTTTCTACTTTCTGAAACCCTTCACCTTAACTACCCTTTCCTCTGCCCACTCCCTTAATAACTATGGACTCCACTAGCAGCAAATTAAAAACAAAAGATGAAGAGTGACAAATCCAGTACATGCCTGATGATGAATCGCCAAAACGAGACAATTCAGAGAAGCACGATGCACTCCATGTTAAAATTCTCCATGTTCTTTCCCATGGCAAATCTTTTTACCTGCTAGCCTGGGAACCTATTCATCACACATACCTTCTCTGTAAAGAGAATGCATCTTACATTACAGGCAGCTTTCAGAACAGGGATTATAAGATTAATTACTACCTCTCCTGAAATTTGTTAGTGACTAGTATCGTTCTTTCAACCATCAGTATCCTAAAAGTCCTTAAGCTTTTTATACAACTGGGATAAGTACATGGGGAGGGAAAAAAGTAGTCTTACTTGGGGCTGGGAAAAAGGTTATGGTTAAAAGCATTTGCTGGGGCTGGAGAGATGGCCTAGCGGTTAAGAGTGCTGACTGCTCTTGCAGAGGACCAGGGTTTGATCCCCAGCACCCACACGGCGGCTGAGAACCGTCTTTAACTCCAGTTCCAGGGATATCTGACACCCTCTTCTGACCTCCACAGCATTGCACAACACAGGTGCACAAACCTACATGCAGACAGTACATTCATCCACATAAAATAAATAAGTAAATAAATAAATAAATAAACAGCATTTGCTACATGAGCATAAGGACTTTCAGTTCCCATCCCCAGCACCCAGAGAGAACGCAGCTGTAGCAAAGCATCTACCTGTGACCCCAGCACTATGGATGGAGATAGAAGCATTTCTGGGACTTGCTGACCAGCACCAGCATGTGAGATGCCATCTCAAGGGAAGAAGACACTTACATGAGGTCCTTCTCACAGACATGTGTGTATATACCACATACACACACACACACACACACACACACACACACACACACTCACACGCTTCGTTTGTAAAGAATCTAATCTTCCACCAACAGGAAGTGAATACACATAAAATTTCACTCTCCAATTTTAAATCCCCTTCCTTATCACCAAGATTTCATGATACTGCCATACAAAAAGCATCCATGGTCAGTATCCAGCAATCACATCTCAGGACTAAACTCTAGCAAGTTCACTAAACTGCAAGATTCATGATTACAAAAATAATTTTGTCTTATGTTTCAAAAAATAGTATACTGGAACTGAGTAGCTTTTAAACAACAAAATGATGTCTCCCTAATTAAAAAATTAATCAACATGCATTATAAAAACTTTTTAAGGTTTTTATAGCCAGACATGGTGGCACACACCTTTATTTTATTTTATTTTTTTAAATATTGAGCAATGTTTTATGAGTAAGGCTCTATTGGACTGCAGGGAATAGGCACAAGTTTGAACAATTACTAGAAAACTAATAAATGCTGCAGACATCCACAGACACTGAAGTGCATCAAGCTCGGGCAGCTAGAATGGCTCCAGTGGAGCCCAAGTGTCCTTTCTCAGAGGCCTAAGGTTTCTATATTGGCTGCTTATTGATTTGTCATTTTTTTTGTTTATAATAGACATATAATATAATAAGTATATATATATATATATAATATAATATAAAATGAGTATAGAGAGAGAGATAAGAGCGTAGGCTAGAGAGCGCTAGTATACGAGCCCCAGGATTCTCATACCCATCAACTCTATCCCCGAGTGTTCAACCACCTTTCATCCGCACACTTGAGATAGAGCATATGCAGGTGGATCTCTGTGAGTTCAAGGTCAGCCTGGTCTACATAGTGAGTTCCAGGACAGCTGGGGCTACAGGGAGACCCTGTCTCAAAAAGACCCCCCAAAAAAGGGATTTTATAAAGAAAAATTATTCTTCCACTTAAAATGCTAGTGAAATGCTATTCATATAGTTCCAATCTTCTTACCAGAATTCTTTTTAGTCAGATGACGTATGCCTCCTGCTTGGAGATGTGCTCGTGTTGCCTCATTATTTACAACAAAACCCTAGCTGCTGCCCAGCACAGATGGGAAATATAACAGGAATTATCCAATTACATCTGTTTGTGTGACCTGAAGCTAAATCGACTTTTATATCAATCTTTGAGTGTGTCTGTAATTTTTACAGCTCTTTAAATATGTTACCTATTGCCCCACCAGAAATGTTACAGAAGGTTCTCTGACCCTTATTTCTTTTAATTCTCCCCAAACACCCTGGGCAAATGGTCTGAGTCCTAATGAGTCCTAGAGAGCAAAGTGAATTTTGTCACCATCTTATTGGCCCTCAGTATCTCTTTATGAATCTTCATTTCTTTACCAATGTCCTCTCAATTTTTATTGTTCACATTCTTAGCATTTTAGAGGCTCTTTATATAACATAAGGATAGTAACTTGTGTATCATGTATGTTGAATATTTTTTCTAGCTTTCCTTTTCACCCTCATTAAGTCTTCATTCTGAGATACTCTCCTCTGTGGATTTGCGTAAAGAAAAAAAGGTTCCTTACTTCAAGGTCTAATACTTGCGTATTTCCTAATTTTCACTATCACGTTCATAACTTAAAGTTAACATAACATGAGGTAGGATGTACTGACTTCTTTTGTGTTAATAGGAATTATTTTTGTCATGAACACAGAATACTCCAGAGCTGCAGCACTGGCTGAAGGCTGTGGAAACAATGGAACATAAGAGTACAGCATGCAGCCGGGCGTGGTGGCGCACGCCTTTAATCCTAGCATTTGGGAGGCAGAGGCAGGCGGATCTTTGTTCAAGGCCAGCCTGGTCTACAGAGTGAGTTCCAGGACAGCTGGGGCTACAGGGAGACCCTGTCTCGAAAATACCAAAAAAAAAGAGTACAGCATGCCCCACATTCACCCAGGGGCTCTACATTCATCTCCTTATTTTCACTATACATTTTATATGGGTATTTTTTCACTTTCTATTGTTTCACTTACCTGTCTATATTAATGCCCAAGGCACACTGTTTTCATCACTGTGAATTAATGACATTTAATAATATTTGGCAATTTCATTCCTTATTATTAATTTCTAAAAGTTTGTCATCCCCAGCCAATTTATTTTTCCCATCAGGATTCTTCACTAATGCATCAATTCTTTAGAGAAAATTCCAGACAATATTAGGATGTGACCTTGTGACCAGAGCAGTGCCTACATAAGAGGGTGGTGGCTATATAGGTGGAAAGGTAGGTGAGCAGTGAATTGAAACTAAGAAAATCAATACAGATCACGGGTGTCATGACTGTCAATACACCCCAACAGAAGCAGACTGGACTGTGCAAAAAGCACTAAGAATGAAGCAGAAATGAGACAATTCCTACTTTTCATTAATGTAGGTGGGAAGTTTAACAAGGGGGGGAACTTAAGGAGTGTGGTGTAGAGCACTTGACATAGTGGTGGGACCAAGATGGAAGAAGAACCTGAGGTACACATGAAATAGTGGTGGGACCAAGATGGAAGAAGAACCTGAGGTACACATGAAATAGTGGTGGGACCAAGATGGAGGAAGAACCTGAGGTACACATGAAATAGTGGTGAGACCAAGATGGAGGAAGAACCTGAGGTACACATGAAATAGTGGTGGGACCAAGATGGAAGAAGAACCTGAGGTACACATGAAAGGTGAAAAATCCTGTACTGAAACTGCAGCCAACAGTCTCAAGAGGAATCCACATACTGATTAATGTAAATAATACAGGTATAGGATAGGTTGTTTCTTCTTTGAAACCACCTGACAGACTGCATACTTGGTGGAGGAGACTGGAGCAAGGCCCAGCCCACCAGGTTCCCAATGGTCCAGCGGGAATCAAGGTGCAGGAGATCGTGGAGCTCTGGGGCTTCAGGGAGTATATAAAAGTGCCCACCATGTGAGTCTGGTGCTCTGCATTTCAACCAGCATGAGGGACAGAGGGCACAGGGGCAGCTTGGGAACTCCGGGTGGCCATGTTGGACCAGGGACCCAGCTGTGTGCATGGCTTAAATGAGTGTGTGTTTCTTTGCCATTATTTTGTAAGCAAGCCCATTTTTAGACAGGGTCTCCCTATTAGCCCCAGCTGGCCTGGAACTCACTCTGTAAACCAGGGGCTGGACTTGAATTCGCAGAGATCCGCCTGCCTCTGCCTCTGGAGTGCTAGGATTAAAGGCATGTACCACCACACCCATCTTTTTTTTTTTAATTTTATTTATTTCTGTATGTGTATGAATGTACTGTCTGCATGCAAGTCTGTGCACCCGTGTCGTGCAATGCCGTGGAGGTCAGAAGAGGGTGTCAGATTCCCCTGGAACTGGAGTTCTCCCAGAACTGGAGTTTCAGACGGTTCTCGGCCGCCATGTGGGTGCTGGGATCGAACCCGGGTCCTCTGCAAGAGCGGTCGGCGCTCTTAACCACTAGGCCATCTCTCCAGCCCCCACCACACCCATCTTAAAAACAGTTCTTAGCCTCCATGTGGGTGCTGGGAATCAAACCCAGGTCCCTTCAAGAGCAGTTGGTGCTCTTAACCACTGTGCCATCTCTCTAGCCCCCAAAATTCTCTAGTTTTAACTAGGATTGGAGAAATCCATACTTGCATTGCCTTAAGTACTGGGGGAACCTGAAAGCATCAGAGCTGGGCGGGGTTGCACTAGACTGCACAAGCAGTTGCTGGGCAGTGGGAGCTTCCAGCCCCAGGAGGAAAATTCCTCTGCAATAACAGGCAAATAAAAACTGAGGTTATTTGGGGACCATTCTCTCATTTCTGAGATGGAACTGTACCCTTCTCTAATGAGAAGAAAAAGAATAAGGTAATGGGCATATCTTAGACAAATAGTTGAAAAAACATGAAAATGAATTAAATAAAAACACATGAAAGTCTTTCCAAACAACTCCTGAAAGTCTGATACAGAAGACCTTGTACTTCGATGGCACTAATCTGCAGAACTTTGCTCAATTATCCTTTGAAAACCTACTGATATTTCAACAATCTTATTTATTTGCTTTTTTGAGGCAGGGTCTTAATAATATGGAGACCATGTGTGTTAGATAGCTTTAGAGTCAGCTTGACACTCCTGGGTTGAGGGAGCCTCAACTGTGGAATTTCCCCCCTTGGACTGGCCTGTGACCATGTCTGTGGAGTGCTGTCTTGATTGTTGACTGATGTGGAAGGGTCCAGCCCACTATGGGCAGTGCCACCCCTGGGTATACTGTATCAGAAATCAGGCTGAGCCTGGGCCAGGGGAGCAAGCCAATAAGAATCTTGTGCTTCAGCTCCTGCCTCCAGGTTCCTGCCCTGGGGTCCTACCTTGGGCTCCCTGAGTGATGAACTGTGACCCAGGAGATGTGAACTAAATAAACCCTTTCCTCCCCAAGTTGGTATTGGTCAGAGTGTTTTGTCACAGCAATGGAAGACAACATAGAACACTATGCTAGTCTTGAACTAGTAATCCTCCTGTTTCAGCCTCCTGGGTGCTGGTATTAAAGGCATGTACCACTGTGCCTGACTGTCTCATTATTTTTGGAATGAATGTGGAAGAAGGTCACTGCATATCCTTTCACTGTTCAAACTGGTTATTCAGAAACAAGTTTTAACAGGCAGAGCAATAACTATGCAATTACATTTGAATATAATTTTGTTAATGGCATTTTCTACAAACATCTGACTTTTCCTTTAATGGTATTTCTTTCTTCCTTCTAAGTTACTAAATGCAGTGAAGATTCCAGAACCATATTAATTTTAGGTGAAAATTCTTTTCTCAGTTTTACATTCTTCATACATTGCAAGTTATTACACATAAGCCAAGTTCCGACCTAAACGGACTTGTTTTAGTACTTTCCAGTTGGGAAGTAAGTAGGCCTGGGTATTTACAATATAAAAATCCCTCAACATGAATCACACAAATAATGAGAGGAAAATACAGTAAGCACTACTATAAGGGAAGAGACTTCAGAAGAAATCATCAAAACATGCAAACATATAAAAATTATTCTGTCTTAAATGTATCAATTGCTTTTAAGCAAGAATAGTGAAAAATAGACTTTTTCCACAGCAGCTCACAATGATAAAAAAATCATGAAGAAATGGGATAATCACAGAAAACAAAAGACCAAAAAGAATCTATGTATTTAGCTTTCAACTGTTACCATACTTAGAGTCCAATAGGCATAGCCTTTTCTTCAGCTAATCCAGTGATGAAATCTATCTGTACCCCTAACAGTTATTCTTTGACTTCCTGGTTGTTGGGGCAATTTACTTATCCACTTGATACTTCAGTTAATGGATGCATCTGTTAAATGGAAACAACAGCACTAGCTATCCCTCATAGAACTATGACAATTAGAAGAAAATAGCACAAATGCAAAAGGTTGAGGGGAAAGGTCGGAACATAACACTCAGTAAATATCACACCATCATGATTTTATCCTAGGTCCCATCAAAGAACACTGGTGTCAGGCACTGTAGAGATGGACCTAGGTTTGACTCCCAGCACTACATGGTGGCTAAGAACCATCCACCACTCCAGTTCCAGGAGATCCAACACCCTCTTCTGACCTCTGAGGGCACTGCATGACACAGGTGCACTTACAGGCAATACATTCATAGACATAAAATAAAAATAATTTTAAAAAGAACACTGGTGTCCACAGAAGACTATTAATACTATATTGGATTTATAGACTACTTTGATCACTGCTATTTCAGCTGGAATCACCAGACTTTTACTTCTGTTAGTCAATCCAAAAGTAGCCAGTTCTTCCACAAAATAAGCACTTCAAATCTATTTACTGAATGTAATCTTGTCCAATTATTTCAAATACAAAAATCATAGGTGCTGGGACGATGGTTCCATGGATAAAGTGCTTGCTATACAAATATGAGAATCTGAGTTCAGCTCCCTGGCACCCATGTAAAAACTGGTATAGTGGCACACACCTGTAACCTCAGTGCGGGGCAGGGGGCAGAGAGACAGGAGGATCCTGGAGGGTCAGTGAACAGTCTAACTGAAATCAGGAAGCCCCAGGTTCAGTCAGAGAGTCTATCTCAAAGTATAAGGCAGAGAGTGATACAGGATAGCTCTGATATCCACCTCTGACCTCCACAAATGCACATATCGGCAAGCACACCCACACATACAAAAACACAAAATTAGATTTTAAAATGTCAAGTTCTCACTTTTCAACTTTCTTCCCCCTTGAGACAGGGTCTCATGATGTTACCTAACTAGGCTTGAACCATCCTCCCATCTCAGCCTCCCAAGGACTGGGACGCGGAGGGCATGCCGCATGCCCAGCTCAGGTCTTAGTAACACACTGAAAGCCGTCCTCCCTTCTTTCATGTTTCCAAGTCACAATTAGTTAAACAGATTCTACTGTTTAAGGGCAGAGACTTGACCTAAGATTGCTTTATAATCCTACTCAGAAATACCTTAAAAGGGGGGGAAGGGGCTCCATAAATACAGATATCCCTAATTTAATATTTCCTAAGATCTTAACATTTTAAACCATTTTTGACAGAAAACCTTAAGCAGAAAGTAATAATTCTTATTACTTCCTTCTGCTTAAGAATACAAAATAAAAGTCTCTATACAGAAATACCTTCTGAATCTACTTCTGTTTTGCCCTAGACAATGTCAATAAAGATTCTTAGCAGAAACAGGATCTAAGAACTCTCATATAATGTGCTTTAAAGAGCACTCTCCACTGCAGTAGTCACACCTCTCAGAGTTGAAAAGGTCCCAACACCTTAAGCAATTTATATGAATCACCATAATCTCCAAATACCATCCAGTAATAGTGATTCATAAATTCATAAGATCTACGTTAAGCTGGACATTAAAGAGCTTCAGACACATGCACAAAACCCATGCAAACACAAGCAGACAAAACCCCAACACAGAACTGTGGAAATGGGCAGTAGGCCCCAACCTTAGCCAAAGAACTACCAGCAGCTGAGTGAGTACTGCTGGATGAGGAAGAGCTGATCTTCTTAAAGAGAGGAACTCTAGAAAGGCTGACTAGCCCCTAATGGATGAACTTGCACTGAGGGATTTCTGGGGACACTAACTTGACATGACAGGCCTTAACACAAATGAGACTATATGAACTCCAGTGGGGGGGGGGGGCCTATGGGAGAGTCCCAGTGAGGGAGGGAATAGAAAATTGATTCAAATGTTCTGTACGAACTAAACAAAATTCAATAAAAAAATTAGAAAAAAAGGGCTGTAGGCAAGAGCTCTGCAACTTTAACTCTTGCTAGTTTAAGTGGGAATGTTTGCTTAGGAATATATTAAGAATTCTTCATAAACTATCTACTGAGATTAGAGGGCGAGGGTTAGAGAAGGTTAAGACTATAGAACTGAAGGCAATCTACCACATGCTGTGATTTCCCTAATCCAATATGCCTTGCTGGGGATTCAAAAATGTGTGGAAAAACCCACCGGCAGGCTAATTTGTACACATACTTGGATAAAGGGAAAGATAGCACTGAGACTCAGGAGCTTGGCAATTGCCCTGCAATCACATTCATGCTCTAGAAACAAAACTACATGGCAGACTCCTTAGGGCAGAATTGAAAAGAACAACACCATTTAGTGAATATTACTAAAACAAAATTATTATACGCAAGAAGGTTATAGAAAAGGGATCTTGGGCTGGAGAGATAGCCTAGTGGTTAAGAGCACCGACTGCTCTTGAGGAGGACCCGGGTTTGATCCCCAGCACCCACATGGCGGCTGAGAACCATCTGTAACTCCAATTCCAGGAGAACTCCAGTTCCAGGGGAATCCGCGGCATTGCATGATACGGGTGCATAAACCTACATGCAGACAGTACATTCATACACATACAAAAGTAAATAAATAAGTAAATAAATAAATAAATAAATAAATAAATAAATAAATAAATAGAAAAGGGATCCTGAAGAAGAACAGGTTGCGCCATTGCTAGGTTCCCACAGGCACAGTGCGAAGCTCTGCCCTTTTGGTTTGGTGTCGTGCAGCTTATCTTCAGACTTTCTCCTCTCAGGAATGAAGAGATATTCATTATAGGGGAATATACTCCTAATAAGAAGCTTTATTCTTGTTTAAATTTTCTTTTCCCCTGTCCTTGTACCATTCATCTGAAAATAATCCAACCTTATTAAAGAAATCATAATACTACTAATGTATACTTTCACTTAATTTTAAACTAACTAAAACTGACCTTAGCACAGAGTCTGGCACACAAGTTACTTTATCAATATTAAATAAACTAATGGACTACTCCAAAATAAACTGATCTATTAATAAACGTCTGGCCTCCTTCCAGTGAAAGAAAAGGCTCCTTATTTGTTTCTGTAGTTCACCTGTAGCCCTTGTGATGATTAGTTTTAATTGGCAACTTGATACAATCTAGAATCAACTGGGGAGGGAGTCTCAGTGAAAGACTGTATGGATTAGGATGGCCTTTAGGTGTGTCTGTGGGGAATTATGTTGACTGGTGGGAAGACCTAGCCACTGCTGGTGGTACCATTCCCTACGCAGGAGATCTTGAACTGTCTAGGAGTGGAGAAAGTAAGTGAAGCACTAGCATGCATGAATTCACTGCTGTCCACTATGGACCGTGTGGGTACTGTTACCAGTGCTCTCCCCAGCTCCTGCTCTGTGATTTTCCTGCCATGGTGGACTGCACCCTGAAACTGTTAGCCAGATAAACCTTTTCTCCCTGAAGATAGTTTTGTCAGAGTAACAGGAAATGAAAGTAAGTCAGTCAGTCCAAATCCCCCTTCCCACCCATCCTTTTCCTGAAGACTCAAGGACTTGGTTCTATTTTCTATTTCTTCTCCATCCCAGCCTTACAACCACGGTTACACCCAACAACTTAACTCAACCTTCTGACCCACAGAAAGCCAGCTGTTGATTCCTTAGATACATATATTTCTGACACAGGAGAAAGCTGATTCCCTGGGAGAACAGTGCTGCAGAATAAAGGAAACTAGCCCTGGAACAGCGTGGGGTAGGGATGTGCACTATCTGCAGGGCTTCCGAGGGTCTGTGGCTGGAAGAACCAAACTATACGTCCTGTCACACTGGCAGGAGCTCTCTAGACACTAAGAGAAATGAAAGAACTTAAATTTTGGATCCAGTTTGATCTAATTACCATACAACACCCTAACATTTAGTGTTAGGTCTTCATTTAACCTTCACCATATAACATTAAACACTCTAGGTCCCCTCCATTCTTAGGTTTTGTTGATTATACAGAAAGGCAATTAACTGATAAATCTTTTTAAGTTTAATTTACTGTCTGAGAATTTCACACGGTAATATATTTTTCATCTAAGCTACCACCCTCCACTCCCCTGTACCCCCACCAGCACTTTCCCCTCCCAACTTCATACACTCTTCTTCTAATCACTGAGTCCACCTAACAAAGTCAGTATGAGCCTGGGTGGAGGACCATCCTGGAACTCAGGCAGCCTATCAGGGGATCTGTGCTGGAACTTTGACTGGGTTGATCGTGTACAAACAAGTCTGGTGCATGCAATCACAGATGCTGTGGGTTCATTCAAGCGACAACCATCCTGCAGCAGTCCTCTACTAGGTATAGCTCTTACAATCTTTCTGCCTTCCTCTTCAAAAGATCCCTGAGCCTTGGGGGAAGGGGTGTGATATAGGTATCACATTTAAGGCAGAGCACACCACAGTCTCTTATTCACTGTTCTTTAACCACTTGTGACTCTCTGTATTAACTGTCATCTACTGAAGTGTGAAAACTGAATTAATCTATAGCTATAAAGTATTTAGGAGGCATTAACTGATAATTAAAAAAAATAGAGAAACACTATTCAAATCAGTTCAATATAAGAACAAGAATAACATCAGCTAATAGTTATCTGGCACTGATGTGCAAAGCACTGTTTACAGAGCTTTCCAGGGCACAACTCTCAACCTTCACCACAACCCCGTGTTACAGGCACTATTATTACCTCTATTTTACAGGCTTGAAGTAGCTAAGCAACTTGCCTAAAGTCACAGTAGCTAATAAGATGTAACTGTGACTTAAATTTAAAATAATTTGGCTCAAAAGCCAACACTTAACTTCTAGACTATATTTACTATTTTATGATAATTAGGCTTGCTCTCTACTTAGAGGGATATTAAATAGCATCTCAAATACAGCAGATGTTTGATAATATGCCATTATATAAGGAGTGAAAAAAAGTATAACTAAGTAAATGAGATCATCACTTATCCAGGATACCTTCAATATGCAGCTACTTAATAAGTAAAACCAGGTCCAAGGGAATCTACTTCTCACTCTGCTGTCATTCTCAGAATCCATATGTAATTTGCAAGAAGTCAAGAGATGAAACTGCTGCTGGGTGTGGTAAAAAGGAGAGAGAGAGGAGAGAGTGAGAAAGGGAGAGAGGGAGAGGGGAAGGGAAGGGAAAGGGGAGGGGAGGAGAGGAGAGAGGAGAGGAGGGAAGAGGAAAGACAGGAGGAGAGGGGGAAAGAATGGAAAGAAGAAAGGAAACAAAAAAGGGAGAAGAGGAAGAGAGGGGAGGGGGTGGGAGAGGGGAGGGAGGGATGGGAGAGGGGAGGGAGGGAAGAGGAGGAAAGGGGAAGGGGGAGAGAGGGGAGGGGGAGAAGGGAAGAGAGGAGGGGAGAGGAGAGGGGAGGGAAAGGGAGAGAAGGAGAGGGGAGGGGAGGGAAGGAGAGGGGAGGGAAGGAGAGGGGAGGGGAGGGGAGGGGAGGGAAGAGGAAGGGGAGAGGGGGAGGGGGAGAAGGGAAGAGGGGAGGGGAGGGGAGGGAAGGAGAGGGGAGGGAGGGGAGAAACTGCGTAAAGAAGCAACATGGGGTCATACACCAATACTCCTAGAACTGCTGAATCAAAAGCAGGAGGAAGGTGAATTCAAGGCCAGTGTGGGCTACAGAGGAGCAAACTAGAGGCCAGCTTGGGATATGCAGTGAGACCCTTTATAAACAAGCAAAGAAACAACTTAAGACTGAGGTTTAAATTGAAGTTGTAGGGAATTTTAGAGAAGCTGGTTTACCAAACACACATACAATAAGACATATGCAATAGTTTACCAATGCTCCCAGAACAAAATACCAAAGACTGTGTGAAGTAAACCACAAGAAATCTATTTTCTTACAATTTTGGAAGGTCTAAGTCCAACACTAAAGTGCTGTGGGCAGGTGTGAGACCCTTCTCCTTGGCCTGCAAAATATTTTTTCATGGAGTGAGTGCATCTGAGGAAGTCAATTTCTGTCTCTCACCCTCCCTAACTCCCTCTTTAAGGTTTCCCCACAGGAATCAAGGGGTTACAAAATTTATTCTATAACATGTAATAGTTGCTCTTTCTAGAACTAGTCCCATGATACTCATGCTATAATAAGCCTCTGCAAAGATGTTGAAAGACAATGCAAATACAAGCCATTAAAAAGAACTCTGACAATTGACAGAGCCTATATAATTATCATTTTTTTAGGGTTTTGTTTGTTGTGTTTCATGAAGGAATTGAACCCAGGCCACTGAATCTAATGCTAGAATACTGTTTGAAGCCAATTAGTTCTGCTGCTTCAATAAGTCATTAAAAAAAAATTCCCCTTCAAAAAGCTTTCGTAAAACATGACATTTACATATAATGCCTATTTCTTTTTTTTTTAAATGTCTATTTCTAAACCTAGACAGTCAAAAGCCATCCACTGACTGTGGTCAGCTGCAGATTTATTTAGTTTGTGACTTATAAAGAAAAAAGTAGAAGCAGAGAAAATATGAGACCGAAATAGGTGGTTTCAACTACCGAGGATTATCAAAAGTGACACAGCAACAACAAAGCAGCATCTAAGAGCTGGGGTCTGAAGCACATGAAAAACGCGACTGCACTGGACTCAACAGTAGCTATGCCAGCAGGTCACTTTTCATCTGTCCTCCTCCATAAACTCAATTCAGGATGAAGCAGCAAATGGAAGGAAACGGCCCTGCTCTATTGACTCATGTGTCAAATCAGACATGAAAACACAACAGTCACTTAGAAGGAAAACATTCCTTCAGCGAAAGGTGCTCATTATGTGGTTCTTCTCTTTGTAACTGAAATTTAAGATTTGTCTAAATGGCCAAATTCCCACTCGGTGGGTTTTAGTTTGTTTTAAAAGGACCTAAAGTTTTTGATCTTCTGTGTCAGAAGGAGAGAATAAGATTTTTATAATGAGAAAAAACAAAATGTCTTCAGAAAGTCAGCTAATTTTGTCTTAATTTTGACATTTACAGAAAAATGCTCTTGAAAAGCAATCTTTGCAAAGTCATTTAAAGAATGATAATAATATGTCTTTCACATTACGTAGTTCAGATTAAATTATATGCCTAACAATTACAACCATGAAGTATTAATTTACATACCTTCCCTCAGCATTCAGAACACGATTACTGTTGACTTCCATTTAAATCACTTAAATGAGATTAAAGATTTAAATAGGACACTAGGTAATGAACATCCCATTTCTTCATGCTTGCTTTCTCTATTCTCTTTATCAAATAAACCAGGAGTTAAATAGTGCCTTTCTTCAGAAAAATTTAACAACAACAACAAAAAAATCCCTGTCTAAAACTACTCAAAATAGTTTTAAAGTTTCCTAGATTCCAGACTTGATTCTGCTCATGTAGAGCTAACAGTTCTGAAATAACGATGGTTTTCTCATCTATGCATAAAGATGCAGTAAACAACTCACAGGCTCCTTAAAAGACAGTTGAAGTTTTTTTGAGGAACATTTAGGCATCAGCTCAGTAACTGATAATAGTTCCATTTCAAAATTCAGATACTTTTATATTCCAAGCTATCATGCCTCTCAAAACAGAGTATTTTAATAATTTTTTTAAAAAAGACTTCTCTCCCAAACCACTGTCCAACAGAATATGCAGGCAGAGGTTCCAGTTTAATTTCCAGGATTAAAGCTGTGGAGTGCCCAAGATATTTCTTTCTACATCCAATTAGAAAGAAATTTTAGTTGCTTGAAAATGTAGTAAATATTTTTTCAAATGATAAATTCAAAGAATTCATATGTACTGCTGCTCATTCAAATGACTACTAGAATATTAGCACATTTGGGAGCTCTTTGAACCTAAAGACTAAATAAATAGAACTATAGAGCTCAATCACAAATGACCTTTCAGCTGGGCCTGGTGACTCACACTTAACAATCCTAGCTATGTGGGAAGCCGAGGCAGGAGGAACCCAAATTCAAGGCATGTCAAGACTAGAATGGGTTCCAGGCCAGCCTGGGCAACTTAGAAAAACGTGGTCTCAAAATAAAAAATGGAGTTCACAAATTCTTTATTTAATTTTAACATTAGCATACATGGCATTAGATGTGACTGTGGCATTTTCAAACAAAGGGTATTTTAGTAGATTCTCCCCCCACACACACCTCCCCCAATGCCTTGCTCCTGGCTCCCTCCTGTACCTTACCCCCCAGCATCCTTTTCACTTTCATGTCAAATATGTCCTTTTGCCACCTCCCTCATCATTACCTGTTTTTGCTTTCTCTTGGTCTCCTTTCTAGGTTTTTTAGGCTTTATCCACGTGTACACCACACACACACACACACACACACACACACACACACACACACTACAAGCTAGGATCCCCTATGAGAAAATATGGTTCTGAGTTTGATTCATCTTGGTTAATACTATGCCTTCCAAATCCATCAGTTTTCTTGTAAATTTCATAATTTCATTTTTCCTTACTGCTAAATAAAATTCCATTGTGCATTATGTAACACATTTTCTTTATCTAATCATTTGTTGATGGAATTCTAGGCTGATTCCAATTATCTGCTACTGTGAATAAGGCAGCTTATCAACATGGATGTATTAATATTTCTGAGGTAGGATATGGAGTCCTTTGGGTATATGAGGCAGGAGTCATATGGTAGCTCCATTTTGATTTTTTAGAAACCTCCATACTATTTCCACAATGGCTGTACTAGTTTGTACACCCACCAGCAGTGAATAAGGGTTCCTCCTTCCCCAGATCCTCACCAACATTTGTCAAATATCCTGATGATAGTCGTTACTGGAGGCAGTTGGTATCCCAAAGTCATTTCAATTTACAACTGCATAATAACTATGGATAGAAAAGACTGGGGTTTAGATCGGTGACAGAGCTGAGTGTGTTGCTCATTCATTCAATTTCCAGTACAAGAAAACAAAAACAAATGACCTTTCTGTCCACACAAAGTACAGTACAGCAGACAGTGGAGCTCAAAAGTAATGGTGTTGTAGCTGTCATTTAATAGCTATCACTGAAACACTGTACAGCAATGCCTTACATGTTTGTGGTGATGCTGCTATAAGCAAACCTACTACATGGCCACTAATAAAGAAGTATAACAAGCCAGGTGTGGTGGCACATTCCTTTAATCCCGGCACTTGGGAGGCAGAGACAGGCAGATCTCTGTGAGTTCAAGGCCAGTCTGGTCTACATAGCGGAGGTCCAGGCCAGCTGGGACTCAAGGGAGACCCTGTCTCAAAAAGACCAAAAAAAAAGTATAACAATACAATTACATACAGAAATACTAGATGATAATAAACAACTATGAGTTCACTATCTTATAATTTTATTATTAAAGTATAGTTCTTTTTTAAAAACAAATGTGACAGGGATAAGAGCACTGACTCCTCTTGCAGAAGACCCAGGTTCCGTTTCCAGCACCAACATGGCGGCTAACAACCATGTGTACCTCTAGTCCCAGGGTATTTGATACCCTCTTCTGACTTCCATGGGCATGGAATGACCCAAGTGCACTTACATACATGCAAGCAATACACTCATACACATTAAATAAATAAAACAGTTTTTAATTTATAAAACATATAGCCTGTTACATCCGCAGCAACCCTCATCTATTCTACAGAGCTCACATCAAAAGGCCTTACAGACTGATTGGCATATACCACCCAGGTTTGTTACGTACATTTGCAAAATGATAAAAACTGCCTAATAATACATTTCTAAGAATGTGTCACTATCAGTAAACACTGCATGTCTGTATTTACTTCTTTAGATCCAAGGACATAGTGAAAAATATGAATGGCCCACTAAGAATGTGGTAAACTGAGAACATTTGGACATGGTATAAGTTGAAATGCCACTGGGACTTTAAACTTAATATATACTAAATTCGTCAGCATTTCATTATGATCAAAAGCCTATTAGGGACTGCAGAAATGTCTCAGTCATGAAGTACTTGCCATGGAAGCATAAGGAAGTGACCTTACTCTCCAGATCAAACCCAGGTAGAAAAGCCAGATGTGGTGGCACCTGCTTATAATCTCAGCATGGGGAGGTGGAGAAAGAAGGTTCCCTGGGCTCATCAGTCCACCAGCCTAATCAGTAAGCTCCAGGTCCCAGTGGCAGACCCTGCCTCCTGGGACCTATGGAGAAATGACACCCAAAGTTGTTCTCTGGTCCGCATTTACAACATGTACATACCACAAACACACACACAGAGAGAGAGAGAGAGAGAGAGAGAGAGAGAGAGAGAGACAGAGAGAGAGACAGAGAGAGAGAGAGAGAGACAGAGAGAGACAGAGAGAGAGACAGAGAGACACAGAGACAGACAGAGACAGAGACAGAGAGAGACACTGAGACTGAGACTGAGGCTTAGACCGAGGCTGTCTGAGCTGCGTGAGGGTTATTATACCCTATTTATAAGTGCCTGCAGTCCGCTTTTTTTCCCCATCAGTTCTCAAGTCAACTCCAGTTCAGCTCTGGCCTGGAGTCCAGTTCTCTGGCCTGGAGTCCATCTCCAGGGAAGATGTTCCCATCTTGCACAGTTCATCTCTCTCTCTCTCTCTCTCTCTCTCTCTCTCTCTCTCTCTCTCTCTCTCTCTCTCTCCCCTGTCTCCCCCCCCCCCATTTCTTAAAAAAAAATAGGACTCTTGTCAGTCTAAAACTCTTCAACAAGTTAATATGGGTTTTGGTAACAATATATATAATACTAAGAGCAACACTATTAATTTTATAGAGAACTTTTCCAAAATACAGCTTTTTTGGTGCCAGCACCAGCACAATGCAGTCTGACTGCAGCAACTCTAGGAGGGCCAGCTTTCAGTACACAAAGCTTCCATCTCAATCAAGAACAGTGGTTGGAGCCAGATTCTGCCCTCATGAAACTTTACACAATGTCTTTAACCTAAGGCTCAGTCTCCTCAATACCAAAAGGGCCATTTTATATAACTACAAGTTTAATAATAATCAATAAGATGATGACTATAAAAATCATGGCATTGTTATACAAACAGCTTACATGGGCATACTTCTTACAGATATTTATACACAGAGTACTGTGTCAGCCAATGAAAACTAAGCAGAAAAATTAGCTCTCCTCATGAAACTAAGATTATGGTGCAGAAAATAAATAATAGATTTAATAATAACTGCCACTAAAATCACTCAAGAAAATTTAGAAGGTATTAGCATATCATGACATAAACCTGAGGACAACAGAATGAGAGATGACAGCTTAATATAAAAGTACATAAAAAGCAGTTGAACAGCTGCAAATTTATCACGGGGAAGCTGAACTGAAGTGGATATGCCATACCACTCCTAGGCATGTACCCTCAAGACTCACCCCACTGCAGAGATACATGTGCGGCCATGTTTATTTCAGCTCTCTTCACAATAGCAAGGAGCTGGAACCAACTCAAATGCCCCTCAACTGACGAGTGGATAGAGAAAATGTGGTACATCTACACAATGGAGTTCTATGCAGTAGTAAAGAAAGATGACATCATGAGCTTTGAAGGACAATGGCTGGAGCTAGAGGACATCATGCTGGGTGAAGTAACACAGTCCCAGAAAAACAAACGACGAATGGTATCCCTTATCTGTGGATGCTAGTGCCAATTACCTAGTTGTAAGTATTTCTTGTGCATGGGCCCTTGAGCTTTTGTCCAAGCAGTTGGGAGTGATGCATATTGTTAACAACAACAACAGAAAGGACTGCATCAAAGAACTGACTGAAACAGTGAACTTCTGCTCAAAACAGTCAACTTCCACATGGAGAATATTGAGAAAGAGACAAAAAGCATGTTTGGCAAAATACATGAGGTCTGGTGGAGTGGAGGGATAGGGTGGGGGACATGGGTCTAGATTTGATAATCTTGTACAAAATATATATTAAAAGAAAAAAGATTAGAAAAAAATCAGTTCTTACTTTATCAGACACACCATATACACTGTATAGTGGTTCTCGGTACACCAAAAAGCCATATTATACCATCAAGGAAAAAGATTTGTTATGTTCAAGTTTTACATAAAGAGAAAAAAAGAGAGAGAAAGGGAAGAAGCAGAGAGATAGGGTGATCCATCCATCAGACAGATGTCATAATGAACATGGAGACAATTCAATACAACTTTAGGCAGTATCCAAACAAAACACTTATTTTACAATTTATTTTTAAAAGTAGACTACTGAACTTCTTTCAGACACTGTTGCTTAGTCAAGGCTAAGTTTAAGAAACAGAAAGTAGGGGCTGGAGAGATGGCCTAGAGGTTAAGAGCGCTGACCGCTCTTGCAGAGGACCCGGGTTCAATCCCCAGCATCCACATGGCGGCTAAGAACCATCTGTAACTCCAATTCCAGGAGAACTCCAGTTCCAGGGAAATCTGACGCCCTCTTCTGACCTCCAAGGCATTGCACGACACGGGTGCACAGACCTACATGCAGACAGTACATTCATACACATAAAAAATTAATTAATTAAAAAAATTAAAAACAAAACAAAACCAGAAAGTAAACATCGGTGCTTGAACCCTGGAAATGGTGGCAGTAGGTAAATGATGGGGGGTGGGCCTACAACTCAAGAGCCAATTACTACATTTGAGTGGACAAATAACATTGGGTAGACCATTCATCCTGGAGATGCAGGGGTGGTTCAATATCATAAATCAATAAATGTAATCCACCACATAAATAGACTCAAGGGCAGAAATCACATGATCATCTCATTAGATGCAGAAGAGGCCTGCTGGGCCTTTAATCCTGGTGTAGGAGTCGCAGGAGGCGACAAAAATAAAGAAAAAAAGAAAAGGCCTCTGACAAAACACTGGGTAGACCAAAATTCCTACAAACTACAATGATCCCCTTAACCATATTCTAGAAATGTTTAAGACTTTTAAGGATGCAATATTTTGAGATTTACATTGAGACAACATGGACTTCCTTTACTACCACTTACTAAGCATCCACTGTGTACAAGGTACTGAGACAAGTAAAATGGGCAGTCTTTATGTGCAAACCCCCTTTATGGATTAGAAATCTACATCAGAAGTCAAGTAAATTACTTGTACTCCCGGTTATTTGAAAGAATAACAGTAAGAGAAGAGAATTGAAAGAAGAAAAAGGGTGAAGAAATCTCACTGAATACCACTACTGCAACTAAATTCCCAATATAGTTTTCTAACATTCTAATCTAAAAATCCTTTAAAAATCCATAACAACTGAAGAGTCATAGGCAAGCATATAGCTAATAAATAAAAGTTGTTCTGTGGGCATTCCAAAAAGGTACTATAGCCAAGCAACAACTACAAAAAACAACTGTGAATTTGATAGGACAGATCCTCGGTGCTAACCTTACCCTGACTCCGTCTGTGAAGAGCTGGCAAACAGAAGTCACAACTCTGTTATTTGCTTGTTTGCTTGTTTTTGTCTTTTCGAGACAGGGTCTCCCTCTAGCCCCAGCTGGCCTGGAACTCACTCTGTAGACCAGGCTGGCCTTGAACTCAGAGATCCACCTGTCTCTGCCTCCCTAGTGCTAGGATTAAAGGAATGTGCCACCACACCTGGCTCAAAGACAGTTCTCAGCCACCATGTGGGTGCTGGGAATCGAACCCAGGTTCTCTGCAAGAACAGTCTGCACTCTTAACCACTGAGCCATCTCTCCAGCCCCACAAAACTCTGTAAGTGACCAGCAGTTCTGCTTTTTAATTAAATACACTCGGAAGTTACTGTAACAACAAAAAGAAAAGCCAGCTGTGCACAAGAGCATACACTCACACACACACACACACACACACACACACACACACACACACACCCCTACCTATGTGTGGTTTGTGTACTTACAAAGCCAAAAGATATTAAGCAACTAAACTTAAATTCTCTAAGTTTCCAGAAATCCTCCCATATTTTGTATTTTTATAACAAGTAGTAATTTGGTAAAACTGAAGAAGTATTCATTTTATTTTATTTTATTTATTTCTGTATGTGTATGAATGTACTGTCTGCATGCAGGTTTGTGCACCTGTGTCGTGCAATGCCGTGGAGGTCAGAAGAGGGTGTCGGATTCCCCTGGAACTGGAGTTCTCCTGGAATTGGAGTTTCAGACGGTTCTCGGCCACTGTGTGGGTGCTGGGGATCGAACCCGGGTCTTCTGTAAGAGCGGTCAGTGCTCTTAACCGCTAGGCCATCTCTCCAGCCCCAAGTATTCATATTTTTAAATGTACTTTAATCTCCCTGGGACTAAGGCCAATAATAGTATCACTTGGGAAAGTGAAGGCTGAGTGAGCATCTGAGGAAAGCAGGGGTCTTCTCACCAGGCACAGTTGGTAAGCACTGCTGGCTCTAGCTGAAGGTTCTTTCTTAACTGCAAGCCAATCACAATTTAATTTGAAAAACCTTGTACAGAGGCCTTACTGTTATTCTTTCAAATAACACTTCAAAGTGTTCTACGGAAGTAAACAACTTGTGGGACCCAATACAGAACTTTAATGTCAAAGCAATCCTTCAGTGTACTGCAGAGCAGCAGTATGAATAGGAGTAATACAAGGGAAAAGAAACAGTTGCACGTGCACCCTACTGTAACAAATCTGCAATCGGCAAGTGTCCCAGAGTAAACCACCCTGATAAGAAGGAAATAGGTACTTGGAAAAAAATAAAGCCTAATCACATGAAACAAAAACATGTTTAAGCCAGGAAGGGCAGCTCACATCTGTAATCCCACAGGTGTGGAACACTGAGAAAGGAGGAGGGCCACATGTTTAAGGGCTGCCTGGGAGTGAATGAGAAGTGCCTCAAAAATAAATTGATAAATAAATCTTAAGTAAAATAAAATGCTACATTTCTAAAGTTCAAAGCATTTTTATTTCCTCATACATACATTTTTAAGTGGCAAAAACTAACTGTATACTGCAAACATCAACAGGAAATTCAGAAAAAAAAACCCCACAAATGCTCAATAATAAATGTGCAGTCTCAAAGAAATGCAAATTACCTCAAAAGAGAGAAAACCATTAAAGAATGTTAGTTCAAAAACCTATTGATGAACTACACATTCAATATCTCCACATACGTCCATGTAACAGCTACATAACAACGACAGGCAGGTGAAACTTTTTCTTTGAGGTGTTGGCCAGGGTAGTCCGAGAAACTTCCAAAAGTCCACAGGCTATTGCCACAGCCCTTGATTGCGTCCCAGAACTTGAAGGTTAAGACCCTATTGCTGAAGACAGGGCTTACTTTGGACATAGGATTTTGGAGCAATGGAGCTGGACCAAACTGGAGGCCACTTCGCCTGACAGCTAGCTCTCATAACTTTGGACAGCACTACGTAAGCTGCTGAGGGAGAACTCAATCGATGGTCCAACACCAGCTTCAAGGTCTAATAACCTCATTAATGACTGGCACTGCAAACAACACTGCTGTAGTAGTTGTACTTTTATCTTGGGGGTAATCAACAGCTACCTAATTGGACGTAAAGCCCACTCAATGGGAGGAAACTCATGTGTGATATTGTAAACATAGCCAAACACACATGACTGGAGACGTCACATCCCTTGACAACTGTAATGTCTTACTATGTGCAAAATATGGATCCTTATATTTACAGACAACGATCCCAGTCACCAACTCAAAGAAGCTTCTTTTGCAAGAGATGGAAGATTAACTACAGAGTTCCCCAACTTGTCACACAGAGATTGCCGTGAATTGCCCAAGCCTAAGGCTCATGGAACAGAGTGGAACAAGTAATAAAGAGAACACTAAGGCATCTCTGAATTCTCATCAATGAAGCACCCTCATGCAACAGAGGACCAAGAACACAAAAGGTCACAAATAGCCAAACCATACATAGTGGGTAAGAATCTGCAGAGTGTGGGTCAAAACTCCACCCACCCAGGGTTCAGGGACCATTTTGGAAGAGGGGGTGGAAAGATTGCAACATCAAGGGAGGAAGTGCATAACCATATGGAAATTAGAGTCCTACAGGCTCCTGGGACCTATCTTGCTCATAGGGACCTACAGCAATGGTGTTAGCATGCACAAGACCCATACGAACTCAAGCAGACAAGACCCAGTACAGTACTGTGGAAAGGGACAGCAGGCCCCAATCTGAGTTGAATTATTGGCAACTGAGTACTGCTGGTTGAGAAAGAGCTGATCTTCTTAAAGGGAGGGACTCTAGATGGGCTGACTAGACCTCAGTGGATGAACTTGCACTGAGGGACATCTGGGGACAGTAACCTGATGATAGGCCTTAACACAAATGACAGAATGTAGATGAATTCCAGTTTGGGGCGGGGGAAAGGTTGTGGGGGGGGGGTGCCAATGGGGAATGGGATAAAAAGATGATTAAGATGGAGTAAGATGCTCTGTACAAAATACACAAAAATTCAATAAAAATTTACTAAAGGAGATAAGGAGGGAATTTGCTTTTGAAGCTTGGTCTTGTGAGTCTGACTCCAGATCTCAGTCTTCTGTATTTCAATTCAAACCTGCTAAATATGGTGGCCTCATCAAGGGTTTCAGTTTGATCAAGTCAGAGAACTAGACTATTCTCATACTTAGGCAAGGCCATCAAAACAGTAACTTCAGGGACACAGAAGACATCAAAAAAGTAAGGAGTCATTCCAACTCTTCAATTCATATACCCACAGGGACACAGAACATATAAAAAAGGTCAATATTTTAAAATCTGTGCTATAAAAGGAAAAAAGTGGAAGCATGCCAGTGTCCATCAATACACTGATGCACAAATGAATCACTCATGAAAAGTAGATCATCATCCAGTCCTAACGAAGAAGGAAGTTCTGGCACATTACCAACATGGATAACCTTAGAAGACACTGTGTTAAATGAAATAAAAGGATAAATCATGTATAATTCTGCTTCTGTGAAGTACCCTGAGAAATCAAGACAAGTAAAATGATGATAACCAGATAAGGGGGTGCAGAAAATGGAGGAAGATAGAAAGTTTTGATTTCATGGACGCAGAATTTCTATTTGAAAAGATGAAAATGTTCTGATGTATGGCAACTATACAACAACGTAAATGTACTCAATGCCAGGAACTGTTATATTTAATGGTAAATTCTGTACATTTTACATTAACAAAACAAAATATGAAAGCAATTAAATTCACAACATCTATAAAGACCATGAAAGACTCTCCGATAGTAATTAGTGGAATTTAAATACTTAATTTTCTAAGTAATACAAAGGTACCCAATGACTAAATGTACCTTGCATTACAGACAATCTACAAGATGATGAGTGTAAGAATTGGAGCTGATTAAAGAAATGGTTTCAATAGAAGTCACTTTAAAGCTTCTATATGAAAAATCTTCAGATTTATGATTCTGAGGAGACTGTATCTTTTCAAAAGATCATTGGAAAGAGTTCAGTCACTAAATACGATAAAACCACAGTGTGTCATACATACACTTAATTTTCCAACCTCTACATTAACCTGAGCCTGAAATGTATTTTAAAAGAATGCATATTCTGCAATAAATCTTTTCTTCATTCACCATATGAAAACTTTGGCCAGGGGATACTGTGCATTCCTGAGAGGATTGAGGATTTGACAAAGAGTTTCTTTCCAAATAACTCATGCGGCTCTATCATGTTTTTCATACTTAAGGTTTTCCACTACCAGTAAAGGAGCAAAATAGAACAGAACTTGAGTTACAAGTATCTACTGGAAGCTTATTGCACACTTCTTGTGTTGGCCTCATCTGTGTACAATATAGTATTTTAAATCACATTTCTACTTTCAGGGAAAAGAAAAAAGAGAAGGGGAGGAAATAAATCAAATATTTCAACTCTAGGAAAATGTTTAAATGCATTTATAAAACTCCTCTACTTTTGAGGATCAGTTGTTGTGGGGGTTTGAATGAGTGTCCCCCATAGGCTTTAAGTATTCAGACATTTTGTCTCCAGTTGGTGGCACTGTTCTTGGAGGTCCTAGAAGGTGTGGTCATGCTAGAGGAAGTACGTCACTGGGGGCAGGCTTAGTGAGTTTAACAAGCCTTGCGGTCTCAAGTCACTCTCTCTTCTTCCTGTGCTCATTGCGAGATGTGACCCTCAGTTTGCTGCTCCAGCTCCAGCCGCCAAGCTTCCTGCCACAATGGTCTCTAATTCCCTGGAACCGTCAATCATAAGCTCAAATAAACTCTTCCTTTTATAAGTTCCTTTGTTCATGGTGTTTTATCACAGCAACAGAAAAGTGTTGTCTACTAGACAATACAGTTGTCTACTAGAAAGCAAGTAGGTTTTTTAAATTATTTTTGTGTGTATAAATGTATTTCCTGCATGAGTCACTCAATGCCCTCAGAAGTTAGAAGAAGGCTTTGATTCCCCTTGGAACTAGAGTTATAGATGGTTGTTAGCTGCCAATTGGGTGTTGGGAATTGAGCTCAGGTCCTCTGCAAGAAGAGCCAGCTCTTAACCACCGAGCCATCTCTACAGCCCCCCACCCCTTTATTAATCACTGCAATTTCAATCTCCCTAAGATTTTCATTTGAGGATTTTTGTTGATTTGTTTGCTATGTTGAGACAATGTCTCCTACTCATACAAACTACACTAGAACTCACCGAAATCCTCCTGCCTCATTCTGAGTGCTGGGATTACAAGTGTACACCGTCATTGCTGGGTTTCTATATGGATTTGGGGAATTGAGCATGAGTCTTCATGCTTGTGTGGCAAGCATCTTACTGCTGAGCTCCTGCTCCCGCACCTTACCGCTGAGCTCCTCCAGCACCTTACCGCTGAGCTCCTGCTCCCGCATCTTACTGCTGAGCTCCTGCTCCCGCACCTTACCGCTGAGCTCCTGCTCCCGCACCTTACCGCTGGGCTCCTCCAGCACCTTACCGCTGAGCTCCTGCTCCCACATCTTACCGCTGAGCTCCTCCTCCAGCATCTTACCGCTGAGCTCCTGCTCCCGCACCTTACCGCTGAGCTCCTGCTCCCGCACCTTACCGCTGAGCTCCTGCTCCCGCACCTTACCGCTGAGCTCCTGCTCCCGCACCTTACCGCTGTCCTCCTCCAGCACCTTACCGCTGAGCTCCTGCTCCCGCACCTTACCGCTGAGCTCCTCCTCCCGCACCTTACCGCTGAGCTCCTCCAGCACCTTACCGCTGAGCTCCTGCTCCAGCACCTTACCGCTGAGCTCCTGCTCCCGCACCTTACCGCTGAGCTCCTCCAGCACCTTACCGCTGAGCTCCTCCTCCAGCACCTTACCGCTGAGCTCCTGCTCCAGCACCTTACCGCTGAGCTCCTCCTCCAGCACCTTACCGCTGAGCTCCTGCTCCCGCACCTTACCGCTGAGCTCCTCCTCCAGCACCTTACCACTGAGCTCCTGCTCCCGCATCTTACCGCTGAGCTCCTGCTCCAGCGCCTTACCGCTGAGTTCCTCCTCCAGCGCCTTACCGCTGAGCTCCTGCTCCAGCATCTTACCGCTGAGCTCCAGCTCCCGCATCTTATCGCTGAGCTCCAGCTCCCGCATCTTGGCTTTTTTTTTTTTAATCTCTTTGAGACAGTGTCTCCCTGTAGCCCCAGCTGTCCTAGAACTTGCTCTGTAAACCAGGCTGGCCTTGAACTCACAGAGATCCACCTGCCTCTGCCTCCTGAGTGCTAGGATTAAAGGCATCCGCCACCACGCCTAGCTTAAAGATGGTTCTTAGCCACCATGTGGGTACTGGGAATCGAACCTGGGTCCTCTGCAAGAGCAGTTTGCACTCTTAACCACTGACCCATCTCTCCAGCCCCTGTCAAATCATCTTAACTTATGCAATAAAACAGGTTAAAACAGCTACTAAAAAAGGGGGGCAGACCAGAGGGAAGGGACTAGGGACCTGCTCAGTAGGTAAAATGTTTGCCTCCCAAGCCTAAGAAGCAGACCCCAAAACCCACATAAAATGCTGGGCAAAGTAGGACTCTGGGGGAGATGGGAGCCAGAGACAGGTGGCTCCTCGGAAACTTGCAGGCCACTTTACCTGACCTGCAAGGCAAATTCTAGACCAATGAGAAATCCTGTCTCTAATAAAAAGTGGAAGGTGTCTCAGGACAGACACCTGAGGTTGTTCTTTGACGTCCACATACTTAGGCCATGGACACATGTACCTACACCCACATACACATATCTGCATACATATACATGACACAGCTACTGTAAATCCAAGCAAAGAAAATTTTAGACTGACAAAAATGAACTGACAGTCCTTGAGAACACAGGAGAGAAGCAAAAAGATTCTTGTGAAGAATTTTTCAATTCTATCACTCAGAGACTCAGTATCCCAAAGGGGTGGCAATCTGCAAATAAGGCAGTCATTTGCCATTTACTCAGCATCAATGTGTGGCTACCAATGATTCCACTTAAAATTTAAACAGCACAAATACTAACTATTTCACCAAAGGGAGGTGAGGCATGGACTAAGCAACTCAATGGTCATGTGACCATAAATAACAACTGAGTAGAGCATTTGACCAATATATATTTTTTTAAAGAGATCCACTTCTGTGAAGCCAAATTTAACATCAACTCTGAGACAATTGTTCCAGAGATTGTCCCCTTACAAAAGCAACATGTTACTCTTTACCAACAATCAACCAAAGATCTGGCAGAGTTGGTTTTCCTTCTTAACTTGTAAAGCAGCTCAAAAAGTCAAAGCTTTAGCACCTCATGGGAAGAGAAGTTACCACTTGGGGACTGTCAGCACTTAAATGCCTTTCATTCAGTAACTTTCTTTCAGCTTGCTAAAGTGCCAGGTATTGCTGATGGACTAAAGGAAAAGTTAAGGGACAAGAAGAACAAATGTTTGATATTATTAGTCACACTGCATCTGTATTTGTCTTCTATTGCAATGCCTGGAGGCTTGTAAATATATATATGTATGTATATGTGTGTGTGTGTGTGTGTGTGTGTGTGTGTGTAATATCAGACCTTAAAACAAATCCCAGTTTCTTTTAATAATTTTTAATGCATTTTTAATAAGATCCTAAGATAATGTAGTCATACCTTCTAACCTTTCATCTCCTATCAACCCCAGGCCTACTAATGAAATCTCACCACTCTCCAAAAAGTCAAACTTTAGAATGGACATGAGAAAGCAGCTCAGGATCTGAGTATGAAAATGAGAGTACAGGAAGATAAGGCAGCTAGCCCAATCTCCAGGGCAGAACTATGAAAGGAGAGAACAGCCCAGTCTCTCCTGGGAGCAAATAGCACTAACCAGCACATGTGTGTGTGTAGATATCCTCCAAGGCTGAGAAGAAAACCATCTGCAAGCAGACAGGCATGCCCAAGCTTGTGGCCCCTTGGCATGATCCTGTTATCTGGAAAGTTTATGTTGTAGAGCCATGCAATCAAGTTACAAAAAATTTGAGACACACACACACACTATCTTGTAATGTTTCCATTTTCAGTAAGGTTACAAATGTGTGTTGGGTGGCATTCATAGTTATCCTAGGCCTAGGGCGGGGATGGCCACAGCCACAATGGAATAAACTGAAAGAAAATTCATACGGCGACATAGTTGAATCTCAAATGTGTTTAGTGAAGTCAAACTCAGGGGTTGGGGTGTAATTAAAACATAGCGTATGAAATGCATGATGACATTTACGTAAAATTCTAGAAAATGTGAAGTAATCTACTGTAACAGAGCAGATCAGTAGACTGTGGGCTGGGGAAGGGGTTGTAAAAGAAAAAGGACAACTTTGGGGAGGAGGGACTGTTCCTTTAATAACTTTATTATGGTGGTAACTTGATGTCTTTATAAATGGGGCAAAAACATGTCAAACTGTTTACTTCAAAAACTGCAGATTACCATGTGTTAATTATGCCTCAATAAAAATTTTTAAGACACCTATCAGCATATACACAGTAACTGCACTCATATGGGCTTGATAACAAATGCTATTCAACTTAAGCATGGAGACTACAATGGGATCATAAACAAGCCAACACTCAAGGAAATAGGAAAGCAAAGAGATTAGGTTGAAATTCAGAGAGGTTGGCATCTTTGAAGCAAAGGAAAAGAGTTTTGGGGGTGGGAGGTGGGAGAAAGAGCAATCAATGTCAAACGTTAAGACAAGACATAAATTCAAAGGAGAAAGAGATTATGAGAAAGGATTGATGTGGGAAAAGAGTACCAACATCCTTTATCCGATTACTCCTGTCACTTTACCTCAACATACTGAGAAACAATCTGGAGGACTACTTGTGAGTGGTGGAGATCAAATCCCGAGCCTTGCACATGCTGAGCATCTCCCCCACAAAACCACACTGCTGGAGGAGCTTTTATTTCATATCTGACTGCTAAGAAAAACTATGACTTTTAAATGCCAAAAGATTCTGGCCTCCTAACCATTACACTATATTCAACGTGAACAATAATTAACTGTCCTTAATTGAGTCTTTAAAAGAAATTAAATCAGAATTAAGCTCTGAGTTATTAATGCATATACTCATTAAGCATAGGGAAAAGTTCAACTTAGAAACCTATCTTTCCATCTAACTTTAATAGGAAACTAAAAACTTGAAATCCTTCCAGTTTCTCTTTTTTTAATGAGCAATAGAGTTATTTATTTTCTTATCAGACAACCAAGCAGAGAAAGGTTTTTTTCTTTTTTGGCCTGATATGTTACAATAAGAATGTGTTTACATGCCAGTACCTCTAGCAATATCTCCACAGATTAAATACAGTGGACAGGGGCTGGAGAGATGGCCTAGCGGTTAAGAGCGCCGACCACTCTTGCAGAGGACCCGGGTTCGATCCCCAGCACCCACATGGCGGCTGAGAACCGTCTGAAACTCCAACTCCAGGAGAACTCCAGCTCCAGGGGAATCCGACGCCCACTTCTGACCTCCGCGGCATTGCACGACATGGGTGCACAGACTTGCATGCAGACAATACATTCGTACACATACAGAAATAAATAAGCATGTCTTGCCTTGGACAGGTAAACAACCAATAGTTACAACACAAACAAAACCCTACGGGGGATTATTTAAAAGCGACAAAGTCTCCTAGAGCCAGGGAAATTTTATAAGCCCGCTGGGTGACTCACATAAAAAAACAGATTTAAGAAACACAAACAAATAAATGAGTTAAACACTTGAAAGACAACAAACAAATGAATCCCAAAATGCAACAGACAGGAAGAATAACCAAAATCAGAGCAGAAAATCATATTGAGAACTAGAAAAAAGAAAACAATATCAAAAAAAAAAAAAAATTCAGATGAATTCCAAAAATGGTTCTTTGAAAGAATAAATGAGGTAAACAGACCTTGAACCGGGATGTCTTGTGGTAGACACACCTTTAATCCTAGCACTTGGGAGGCCAGAGGCAGGTGGACTTTGTGAGTTCAAGGCCAGGCCCCTCTGGTTCTAACCCCCAAGAGTGAGGGTTCCAGGACAGCTGGGGAGACCTATCCTCAAAAAAAAGACAAAAAAAAAAAAAAAAAAAAAAAAAAAAAAAAAAAAAAAAAAAAAAAAAGACTTTTTTGACTCCACTATATAGACCTCTATAGACCCCAAGTTTCAACCAAAAGAAAGTAACAGCAACTCCAAATCAAAATTCATGATGAAAGGGGAAACTTCTATCACCAAGCATGCGGATGGACGACAATGAAAAAGATCACACAATCATACCAGGAATACTTCAAACCTAATACTCTACTAAAATTTTGAAAAACCTAAGAGAAATGATGAATATCTGAAATCCTGGGGAATCACCAAAAGCTAAACCAAGAAGAGATCAACAGCTAAAACAAACCCATAATGTATGAAGAAATTGAAAATGTAATGAGACCTCCCAACTAAAAAAAGCCCAGGCCCAGGATGGTTTCACAGCAGAAATTCTATAAACATTTAAAAAATTACAATCATAATACTCAAAATTTTAGGAAGGATACAAGCAGAGGGAAATCTCCCAAATTCCTTCTATGAAAAGGCAAGCATCACTCTAATAACCAAAAACCAGGCAAAGATACAACCAAAAAAAGAAAAAACTACAGACCCATCTCATAATGAACTCAGATGCAAAAATTCTCAACAAAATAACTTCCCCAACTGCAACAGACCCACATATCAAAAAGATCGTCCATCATTAACAGTTGGATTCATACCTGAGACGCAGGGATAGTTCAACATCCGAAAATCAGTAAATATCATAAAACACTTAAATTGACTGGAAGACAAAACCACACCATCATCTCAAATTGATGCAGAAAAAAGCCTTTCAACAAAATCCAGACATCCCTTCATGCTTAAAGTCCTAGAGGGAAATTGACTGAAGGGATAATTCCTCAAACATATTCAAAGCAATACAAGAGACAACAGCCAACATCATCCTAAATGGAGAAAAATTAGGAAAGATTCCCTTAAAGGTAGGAACTTGGCAAGCCTACCCCCTGTCACCACTCCTCTTCATATAGTGCTTGAAATACTTGCTAGGAGCAAATAAGGCAAGGAAAAGGAAATTAAAGGAGTACTAATTGGGAAAAGAGGAACTTCAAACTATTCCCTTTTTTGCAGATGATATATTACCAAAGGGGATGTTAAAAAGTCCACCCAGAAAATTCCTAGAAATTACTAAGAGTTTCAGTAAAGTGACGGGATACCAAAATTAACCTAGAAAAATCAATAACCTTTATACCACCAACAAGCACCTGAAGAAGGAACTACAAGGAGACCTTTCCCAATCACAATAGCATTCAAAAACAATAAATACCTAGGAAACAAACCTAACCCAAAGACACCCAAAGATCTCTACCAACAAATTTTAAAACCCGGAGAAGGAGATGAAGAAGACATCAGAAGATGGAAAGACCTCCCATTGCTCATGGATGAAAAATTAAATAGATAAAAATGTCCCATTCTGGCATAGAGAGATGGCTTAGCAGATAAGAGCACCGACTTCGCCTTGCCAGAGGGAACCCGGGTTATTCTCCAAGCACCCACATGGCAGCCTAAGAACCGACTTGAAACCTCCAATTCCGGGAGAACTCCGGCTCTAGGGGAGTCTGAGACCCTCTTCCTGACCTCCGCGGAATTGCACGACACGGCTGTTGCACAAACCTACTGCAGACAGTACCATTCACCACATACATAAATAAATAAATAAATAAATAAATAAATAAATAAATAAGATTAAATAAATAAAATATTTTTTTAATTTAAAAAATGTCCATTCTACCCAAATTAGATATACATTCAATGCAAATCCCAATTAAAATCCCCAAGACTTTCTCCACAGGCTTGGAAAAAATCCTTAAAATTTCAAAAGACCCAGAATAGCCAACGCAACCCTGAGGAAAAGAGGAATATACAGGGGATCTCTATACCAGACTTTCAAACCTATACTACAGGGCTATAATAGTCATTTTAAAAAAAGCCTGGTACTAGCACAAAAAAACAGGACCTGTAGATCAATAGAACAAAACTGAAGATCCAAAACTTGAGCATACCCAATTTCATCCACCTCATATTTTGACAAGGGGCCAAAAAGACTCAATGGAGGAAAGACAGCATCTTCAGCAACTGGTGTTGGCAAAACCAATAACCCATTTGTAGGAGAATTAAATTACACCCCTACTCTCACCCTGTTACGAGACACAGCTTTGTAACCCTCCAATATGGACTGAATTACTCATGTCTCTTCAAGAACCCTCCAAACCTTCAACGCCAGATGGGGAACTGAGATATCCAGTTTGGGGACTGAGCAACTACTGGGGATTCAGCCTCCTCAGAATATAAACTGCCATTGCTGTTTTGAATACCCAGGCTATGTTACATGGAGGCCAGTACAGGAAGATCAAGACAGGACACGAGCTTACTGGACCTCTATTTGGGTGACTATGGGAAGGAAAGACCCCATGTGGAGCACAAGAGCAGGGATGATGGTTGTTTGGGGCTACCAAGGAGGAGCCTTCAAACACTTTCTTAAGGAAAAAACATGAAAGAAAAGAAAAAGGAAAATCCCCATTCAGGTGATACGTGCATGTATCTATGTACAGATTTATGTATATGTATATATTTATGTATGATATATATTTAAATATGTATATATTTATTGTATTGAAGCTATACAAGTTGGATGAGAACAACAACAAAAGCAACTTGGAAAAAAAACAAACTGAAACACAGTGTTCTCCCCCAAACAATTAGCCTCTGCTTTTGGAAAAAATTCTCTGAAAGACTGCTCAGAAAAAGATGCAAGACATGTATGAGGGCATAGTGCATGAATTCAGGTGGGGTTGGGGGCATGGAAAGGGAAATTACTCTAAATTGGATTAAGAAATGATGTATGATTATTATGAAAAAGTTTAAATAAAAATATATTTTAAAAATTTAAAAAATGGGAGTAGGGCTCTAGCCAGAGGAAATTTATATGATAATGTAACACAAAACACAAAAGAGAAGTTTCGAGTGAATTTTATATCATTAAAAAGATATTTTTCAGGTCCCACGAGAAAAGACTGGAGATTAACCACCCAGAATGCAAGTTAAAAACAAAGCAAAGCAAGAAACAAAATCATCATCAACAACAACAACACAAAAAATGCCAGCAATAATAGAGATGCTGTAATTCCAGCATTGAAAAGACAGCTCAATGATGAGCTGGTGAGTTCCAGGCCAGTTAAGAGATCCTATTTCAAAAAAGCAGCTGTGCCTAATGAATGACACCCAAGGTTGTCCCTGACCATGGTATATGTGCAACCCCCCAACATGTGGGAACACGCATGTATACATACACCCACCACCACTACCACCACCAAAAAAAGACATTCTCACAATACGAAGTGCAGGAGAAACACATTATGGATGTGCTGATTTAGCTATCCAGGACCCTAACCATCATCATCACTCAAATCCTTAAGTATCTCTAGGTCGACTGGACACTACAATAACCAGACCTCCAAAATAGCTATTCTCTGTATTTTAGTCAAATAAATCAAGGTTTTAGGTGGTCAAATCACCTGCCTTGTCAGAAAGACCAAAACTCTAATTTTGAGTACCTCATGTGCTAAATGATAGTCAGGGTTTAAGGGTATAAACTACAGAAACACAGCAGTTCTTAGGCCTGAATCTCAGACATGATTTATTTATCAAACAGTAACAGTGTATGAGGGTAACCATAGAAAGCTTAGAAGAATGGGTGGCTGTCACTGCCATCACCATCCCAGTGCTAATGTGTATATCAAGACATAGATGGAGGTCAGCCCGGGTTTACCAGTAACAGAATGAAAGCCAGAAGACTAGGTCCTAGGCTGCCAAAGTCAATTACATTTACATAAGTATCTGGTGAATTTGGTTATTTTGGCTATACCCACAATGCTGTCAATTCAAATTTTGTTTAAAGCAGCAATTTTAGAACACAGAAGACGCTAAGAGAATATTTTGAATATTCTTAGATACAGGAAGATTTTATGTGTGTGCATGATAACAGCCTTACAGCCTTTGGGGAGTCAGTATGTAATAGAATTAACCTCTAAATAACAAAAGCCAGATAGGGAATGCAAAAAGGGGAAATTAAAAAGAAAGCAGACACTATAGACAGGCGCCCAGTGCCAGGAATGGACTCCCTCTTTTGAGGCTGTTGACCAGACATCCCAAAGACTCTTAAAAAGTACTGGCTACTGCGCTTGCTCTTGGGTTACTTGCCAGAACTTGACAATAAGACCCTATTGCAGCTTTCTTAGTGCTAGAAGGGTGCTGTGCATGCTACCAGAAGAGAAAAAATAATCAACCACAACGGACCCAGAGCACAAGTAACAACTGCCTGGTAAGATGTGCCCACTGGTGCACTAATGGCACAAATGTTACGTGAGTAACAGACCATGTTCTGATTGTAAAGCACTTAACAAGATGAAGCCCATACCCAACACTGATATCTGGCCTAGGAGCCCATGGCTAACCAGGTCATAGGCCCATCCAGGAGAGAGTCCACTACTATTATTCTGCAAATGGACATAGTGGGTTTAAACAAACTTCTATAAACATTTTTTTTTTTTTTGGGTCTTTTTCAAGACAGGGTCCCCTTGTAACCCCCCAGCTGTCCTGGAACTCCACATTGTAGACCAGGCCTGGCCGACCTTGAACTCACAAGATCTGCCTGCCTCTGCCTCGCCGAGTGCTGGGATTAAGGGCATGCAGTGAAACCACCCCTGGCATGACTTATTTTTATACACATAGGTGACTACATCTCTCAACTCTCGGGAAAGAAGTTTTTGCTTGAAGCAGACGATATTAACACAGAGACCCACAGACTGGTTTCAAAACATGCAAAGAAAAAGAAGACTGAGCTTAGCCTTAAATCTGACACCTAATATCAAACTCTCGCCTCCCAAGACTCAGGGATCATTTAGAAGGGCAGAGAGACTTATCAGACTAGAGGACAGTGTATTTTACTTACCAGAACTAGTGTTTCAGAAGCAGGCAGTAATCCATATAATCAGAGCAACGACAGCATGACAAGATGTCACAAAACAAAGCCAGACCAAATTCCCAGCATGGGCGGTGGAGGAGAGGTCCTTAAGATAGTGCCCCAACCTTATCTGAGGTACTACCAGCAACTGTTAGCTGCAAGGGAGAGGAAGAGTCAGTTTTCTTAAAGGTGTGAGTGGGGGCAGTTTCCCAGGTCCAGGGGATAGACCCATATGAAGGACATGTTTGAAGGACACAAATCAGACTCAATAAGCCTTTAAAAAAATTAACAATAGCCGGGCGTTGGTGGCGCAACACCTTTAATGCTAGCACTCGGGGGGCAGGAGGCAGGCGGATCTTTATGAGTTCAATGCCAGGCCTGGTCTACAGAGTATGTCTCCAGGGACAGCTGGGGCTCAGGGAGACCCTGCCTCAAAATGACAAAAATTAAAATAAAATAAAAATAAAAAAGTAACAAAGGAACATGCATCAGACCAAGGAGTCAGGGAGGTGATTATCATATAGAGGGAGGGGTTTCTGAATGATGATCAAAATTACATTTTGCTATGACATTCCCGAAAATTCAATAAAAATATTAAAAATAGATACATAGATACATATTAGATTAAATGGGGGGAAGAGGGGAGGGAGGGAGGGAGGGAGGGGAGGGGGGAAGTGGGGAATGGGAGGGAGGGAGGAAAGAACAACATTCTATTCCCCCTAGCTACACCCAGAATGCATAAGGCCCTCAATACAGACTTGACCTGACAGACCTCCACTTTGTCATTAAGTGGTGTTTCTTACTTAGGGTACTTCTACACTATCTATAAATACATCAGAGCATCCTGGTTTGCAGAGATGATGTATTAATGAATTCCCACAGCAATGAAAGTATTCAAAAAGTGAAGTCACAAACCAGGCTATGTCAGAAATAAGCCATGATAACACAGCTTGAGCACCTCAGGATATAGAATTATACCCTTTCCTGCCTGAAAGTGATTTCATAGTTTGAAAAGCACTGGTTTGTATAATAACCCTGTTATACAACTCTAAATCACTTTCTGGTTAGCAAAAATGAGGTTGATATGACCAAATTTATAAACGTGTGCATTTTATTTAAGCTGCCAAGACCTATCTACATAAATTAGTATTGACTGCTATTATAAAAGGAAACAACAACAACAAAAAGCCATGACTCACCTTTTTGAGGAAAGAACTAATGAAATAAAGCAAATGGCCAGTTTTCTCTCCAAAGAAAGTCACTTTTATAACTGACATTTATAAAAAATTCTCTACCACTCTTATCTTTAATATATCAAAATTCCCTCTGACAAGCAATTTAAAGAGAACATATTTCTGTTAATTATTTTATACCATAAAATAATTCTCCATCTAGATTATCTTTTACCCTATATAAAATATTTTTCATACAGTAATACAGTGCCTGTATATATACAGTGGCTCAAGCATTAAAAGTTGGATGTTTCCACTGTGACTTCCATGCCCCCAAATCCATGTGTAGTCTAAAAGAAATAAAATTTAAATACAGTGGACAATCTTCAAATGCTGAAAGAACATAGACTTTTCATTCCTCAAAGAAAATATGAAAAAATAGCTATGTTGAATTACTTTATTTTTCATATTTAATTTTTTTTATGCATATGAATATACTACCTGCATGTAGGTCTGTGCACCTGTGTCGTGCAATGCTGCATAGGTCAGAAGAGGGTATCGGATTCCCCTGCAACTGGAGTTAAAGACAGTTCTCAGCCGCCATGTGGGTGCTGGGGATCAAACCCAGGTCCTCTGCAAAAGCAGTCGGTGCTCTTAACCGCTAAGCCATCTCTCCAGCCCCCTTCATATTCAATTTACTAAATATCTCAGGTCTCAGTAGTTAAGAGCAGTGACTGCTCTTGCAGAGGACCTCAGTTCAATTCCCAACACACACATGGCACCTAACAACCATCAATAACTCCAGTTCCAGGGGATCCAATGCCCTCTTCTGACCTCTCTAGGCACTGCATAACACAGGAGCTCTTACATACACATGGGCAATAATATACATAAAATAAAAAATTTTTAAATCACTAAGTATCTCAAAATGAAGAGAGTTTTCTGATAAAGTTTATCAAGTCTCTTGACTCTTAGCAATCAACCTGAAAAAAAAAAAAACATTAAAACTCAAGTGCACGTCTTTAATCCTAGCACTTGGGAGGCAGAGGCAGATGGATCTCTGTGAGGTTAAGGCCAGCCTGGTCTACATAGTGAGTTCCAGGACAGCCAGAGCTACAGGAAGACCCTGTCTGGAAAAAAAAAAAAAAAAAAAAAAAAAAGTTTCCTATTATGGTACAGACATCTTACACTGATAAGTAAGGTAAATGTAGAAGGCCAAATATAACCATATATGGTTACAAACAACGACTGCTTTATTTGTTCCTGTTCTTGAAAACATTATGCCACGTCAGTAAGCCAAATCTCCTTTTTCACAGAAGTAGCATTAAAGGAAGGCTACCAGCACACTTACTGTCCAAAACATCCAATCCTTGAGTAAGTCTCAAATGTTAACAGAAATGTTCACAGGAGGCTCCATTTCACAACTATGCACATTGTTATCTACAATTACTCAAGAGTATTTATTGCATTCTTATGTAACTAAAAAGGAAAAGAATTGTTGCAGCTTGAGTCCCCATTAATAAGAAAAATGTCTATCAATGATAAAAAGTACATTAATCAAGTTTTTAAAAAAATATTTTGTCATGTTTAGAAAAGTTTTGTTTGTAGTCCATCCTGTTTACATTTTTTTTCCTGGGTTTAGAAAGAGGACATGCTCCCCCAAAGTAGTTTTACAATCATTTAAAAGGGGAGCAAGGAAATGGAACAAAGTAGGAAGTAAAGACAAAGTAAAAAGATTCACAAGAACTGCTTACTCTGTTATAACCTTTCAGAGTAGCCTGTTCCAGCTTTTAAATACAACATGCATCAACAGTACCTGGAGAGTGTGCATTTCCAACAAGTTCCTAGGAGATGATATGTTGGACGCAAAGCACACTGAGAGGCATTGCTCTATACTTACCCTTCCATAACCCTCATCCAACTCATGACCACTTAATGTCTGTCTCCTCAGAGCAGAGGAACTCTATTACATACATCACTATAGGGATTGCAGCATACTGCAAGGTATATCATAGTATCCAAAAATTCACTGAATAAAGACTGCTGAAACACGTGGAGGGTTTATAGATAAGGAAGAAAGGGACACAGAAAAGAAGACACAATACAAATTCATGAGCATTTATACAAAGAAAGACTCTAGTCAGAAAGGAAACAGCACTTAATTGGATGATGATTTGAGAGGGAGGCTCTCCTTTGCACAGGTCAATCCAACAAAGAATAAACAGAGAGACATCTGAACTGAACAGTACGATACAGCAAATGGACCTCACAGACATCTACTGAATATTCCACCCAAGTACCAGAGAATACACTTTCTACTCATCACCCCACAGAACATTCTCCAAAATTGACCACATACTTGGACACAGAAAAACCTCAACAAATACAAAAAGCCTGAAATAATTTCTTTTTTAAAAAATTTTTATTTATTTCTTTTATGTGTAAGAATGTACTGTCTGCATGCAGGTCTGTGTACCTGTGTCGTGCATTGCTGTGGAGGTCAGAAGAGCGCATCAGATTCCCCTTGAACTGGAGTCAAAGACGGTTCTCAGCCGCCATGTGGATGCTGGGAATCAAACCCAGATCCTCTGCAAGAACAGTTGGCGCTCTTAACCGCTAGGCCATCTCTCCAGCCCAAGACTAAAATAATTTCATGCATTCTATCAGACCACAATGCAATAAAGCTCAGTATCAACACCAGGATAAGCCCTACTATCTACAAGAACACATGGAGACTAAACACCACACTCCTAAATAATGAATGGGTCAAGGAAGAAATAAAGAAAGAAATAAAAGCATTCCTGGAAGTAAACAACAATAGTACAACACAACAAAACCTACGGGATTATTTAAAAGCAGTCCTAGGAGGGAAATTTATAGCCCTGGGTGCCTACATTAAAAAAACAGAAAGAACACAAATAAATGAGTTTTAAACACTTGAAAGACAACAACAAATGAATCCTAAATGCAACAGACAGGAAGAAATAACAAAAATCAGGCAGAAATCAATGAAATAGAAAAAAAGAAAACAATATCAAAAAAAAAAAAAAATTCAGATGAATTCCAAAAATGGTTCTTTGAAAGAATAATGAGGAAACAGACCTTGAACCGGTGCTGTGGTAGTACACACTTTAATCTAGCACTTGGGAGGCCAGAGGCAGGTGGACTTTGTGAGTTCAAGCCAGCCCTCTGGTTCCTACCCAAGAGTGAGGCTCCCGGGGCAGCTGGGAGACCTATCCTCAAAAACAAAAAAAAAAAAAAAAAAAAAAAAAAAAAAAAAAAACTTTTTTGACCCTATAGACCTTAGCCCAGTAACCAAAAGAGTAAGTAACAGCAACTCCTAAATCTAAGAATTCATGATGAAAGGGGAAATTCTATCACCAAGATCTGGAGACATGAAAAGATTCCACACAATCATACCAGGAATCTTCAAACCTAATACTCTACTAAAATTTTGAAAACCTAAGAGAAATGCCTGAATATCTGAAATCCTGGGAATTCACCAAAAGCTAAACCAAGAAGAGATCAACAGCTATAAACAACCCATAATGTATGAAGAAATTGAAAATGTAATGAGACCTCCCAACTAAAAAAAGCCCAGGCCCAGGATGGTTTCACAGCAGAATTCTATAAAACATTTAAAGATTACAATCATTAATACTCAAAATTTAGAAGGATACAAGCAGAGGGAAATCTCCCAAATTCCTTCTATGAAAAGGCACAGCATCACTCCAAACACCAAAACGCCAGGCAAAGATACAATCCAAAAAAGAAAAAACTACAGACCCATCTCATAATGAACCAGATGCAAATTCTCATACAAAATAACTTCCCAACTGCAACAGACCACAATCAAAAAGATCCCTACATTAATAGTGAAGCTTTACTCTCAGAGAGCAGGGATGTTCAACATACGAAAACATAAAATATAAAAATAAATGACTGGAAGACAAAACCAACCATCAAAAAAAATAATCAAAAAAAAAAAGTTCAAACAAAAAAAAAAAAAAAATCCAGACATCCCTTCATGCTTTAATGTCCTGGAGGGAAATTGGACTGCAAGGGATAATTCCTCAAACATATTCAAAGCATACAAGAGTAACCAACAGCCAACATCATCCTAAATGGAGAAAATTAGAGAAGTATTCCCTTAAAGGTAGGAACTTGGCAAGGCTACCCCTGTCACCACTCCTCTTCATATAGTGCTTGAAATACTTGCTAGGGCAATAAGGCAAGAAAAGGAATTAAAGGAGTACTAATTGGGAAAAGAGGAAAAGTTCAAACTATCCCTTTTTTGGCAGATGATATGATTACCTAAAGGGGATGTTAAAAATCCACCCAGAAATTCCTAGAAATTATTAAGAGTTTCAGTAAGTGACGGGATACAAATTAACCTAGAAAAATAATACCTTTATACCACACAAGCACCCTGAACTGAAGGAACTACAGGAGACCTTCCCAATCACAATAGATTCAAAAAAATAAATCCTAGGAACGAACCTAACCAAAGACCCCAAAGATCTCTACCAACAAATTTTAAAACCCTGCAGAAGGAGATGATGAAGACATCAGAGATGGAAAGACCTCCCGATTGCTATGATTGGAAAATTAAATTAGATAAAAATGTCCATTCTGGCTAGAGAGATGGCTTAGCAGATAAGAGCACCGAATCGCTTCTCAGAGGGACCCGGGTTTATTTCCAGCACCCAATGGCAGCCTAAGACCGTTGAAACTCCATTCGGGAGAACTCCGGCTCCTAGGGGAGTCTGAGACCCTCTTCCTGACCTCCGCGGAATTGCAACCACACGGCTGTTGCACAAACCTACATGAGACAGTACCAATTCACATACATAATAAATAAATAAATAATAATAAATAATTTAAATAAATTAAATAAATAAAATATTTTTTTAATTTAAAAAATGTCCATTCTACCCAAATTAATATCTATTCAATGCAAATCCCAATTAAAATCCCCAAGACTTTCTTCACAGGCTTGAGGAAAAAAATCCTTAAAATTCAAAAGACCCAGAATAGCCAACGCAACCCTGAGTGAAAAGAGTAATACAGGGGGGATCTCTATACCAGACTTCAAACTATACTACAGGGCTATAGTCATAAAAACAGCCTGGTACTAGCACAAAAAAACAGACCTGTAGATCAATAGAACAAAACTGAAGATCCAAACTTGAGCATACAATTTCATCCACCTCATATTTGACAAGGGGGCCAAAAAGACTCAATGGAGGAAAGACAGCATCTTCAGCAACTGGTGTTGGCAAAACCAATAACCCATTTGTAGGAGAATAAAGTTACACCCCTACCTCTCACCCTGTACGAGACACAGCTTTTTAACCCTCCAATATGGACTGAATACTCATGTCTCTTCAAGAACCCTCCAAACCTTCATTGCCAGATGGGGACTACTGAGACATCCAGCTTGTGGACTGAGCAGCTACTGGGATCTCAGCCTCTTCAGAATATAGACTGCCATTGTTGAATACCCAGGCTGTATCATGGAGGCCAGTACAGGAAGATCAAGACAGGACACAGTCCTTACTGGACCTCATTTGGGTGACCATGGGAAGGAAAGACCCCAGTGTGGAGCACAAGGGCAGGATTGATGGTTGTTTGGGCTTGCCAAGGAGAAGCCCTCAAACACTTTCTTAAGGAAAACATGAAAGAAAAGAAAAGAAAATCCTCCAATTCAGGTGATACGTGCATGTATCTATGTACAGATTTATGTATATGTATATATTTATGTATGTATATATTTAAATATGTATATATTTATGTATTGAAGCTATACAAGTTGGAGAGAACAACAACAAAAGCAACTTGGAAAAAAACAACTGAAACAGTGTTCTCCCCCAAACAATTAGCCTCTGCTTGGAAAAAAATCTCTGGAAAGACTCAGAAAAAGATGCAAGACATGTATGGCATAGTGCATGAATTCAGGTGGGGTTGGGGGCATGGAAAGGGAAATGACTCTAAATTGGATTAAGAAATGATGTATGATATATGAAAAAGTTTAATAATAAAAATATATTTTAAAAATTTAAAAATGGAGGCTCTAAGCCAGAGAAATTTATATGATAATGAAGCACAAAACACAAAAGAGAAGTTTCGAGTGAATTTTATATCATTAAAAAGATATTTTCAGGTCCCACGAGGAAAAGGACTGGAGATTAACCACCAGAATGCAAGTTAAAACAAAGCAAAGCAAAACAAAACATCATCAACAACAACAACAACAAAAAATGCCAGCAATATAGAGATGCTGTAATTCCAGCATTGAAGAGACAGCTCAATGATGAGCTGGTGAGTTCCAGGCCAGTTAGAGATCCTATTTCAAAAAAGCAGCTGTGCCTAATGAATGACACCCAAGGTTGTCCTCTGACCATGTATATGTGCAACCCTCCAACATGTGGGAACACGCATGTATACATACACCCACCACCACTACCACCACCAAAAAAAGACATTCTCACAATACGAAGTGCAGGAGAAACACATTATGGATGTGCTGATTTAGCTATCCAGGACCCTAACCATCATCATCACTCAAATCCTTAAGTATCTCTAGGTCGACTGGACACTACAATAACCAGACCTCCAAAATAGCTATTCTCTGTATTTTAGTCAAATAAATCAAGGTTTTAGGTGGTCAAATCACCTGCCTTGTCAGAAAGACCAAAACTCTAATTTTGAGTACCTCATGTGCTAAATGATAGTCAGGGTTTAAGGGTATAAACTACAGAAACACAGCAGTTCTTAGGCCTGAATCTCAGACAAGATTTATTTATCAAACAGTAACAGTGTATGAGGGTAACCATAGAAAGCTTAGAAGAATGGGTGGCTGTCACTGCCATCACCATCCCAGTGCTAATGTGTATATCAAGACATAGATGGAGGTCAGCCCGGGTTTACCAGTAACAGAATGAAAGCCAGAAGACTAGGTCCTAGGCTGCCAAAGTCAATTACATTTACATAAGTATCTGGTGAATTTGGTTATTTTGGCTATACCCACAATGCTGTCAATTCAAATTTTGTTTTTAAAAGCAGCAATTTAGAAACACAAAGACGCTAAGAGAATATTGAATATTCTTAGATACAGGAAGATTTTATGTGTGTGCATGATAACAGCCTTACAGCCTTTGGGGAGTCAGTATGTAATAGAATTAACCTCTAAATAACAAAAGCCAGATAGGGAATGCAAAAAGGAAATTAAAAAGAAAGCAGACACTATAGACAGGCGCCCAGTGCCAGGAATGGACTCCCTCTTTTGAGGCTGTTGACCAGACATCCCAAAGACTCTTAAAAAGTACTGGCTACTGCGCTTGCTCTTGGGTTACCTGCCAGAACTTGACAATAAGACCCTATTGCAGCTTTCTTAGTGCTAGAAGGTGCTGTGCATGCTACCAGAAGAGAAAAGTAATCATCAACCTTACGAAGCTGGGAACCCTAAGAGCTACAGTAACAACTGGCCTGGCAAGATGTGCCCACTGGTGCACTAATGGCACAAATGTTACGTGAGTAACAGACCATGTTCTGATTGAATTTAAGGTCTACTTAACAAGATGAAGCCCATACCCAACACTGATATCTGGCCTAGGAGCCCATGGCTAACCAGGTCATAGGCCACAGGAGAGAGTCACTACTATTATTCTGCAAAATGGACATAGTATTAAACAAACTTCTATTAACATTTTTTTTTTTTTGGTCTTTTCAAGACAGGGTCCCCTTGTCACCCCAGCTGTCCTGGAATTCACTATGTAGACCAGGCTGGCCTTGAACTCACAAAGATCTGCCTGCCTCTGCCTCCCGAGTGCTGGGATTAAGGGCATGCGTGACCACCCCTGGCATGACTTATTTTTATACACATAGGTGACTACATCTCTCAACTCTCGGGAAAGAAGTTTTTGCTTGAAGCAGACGATATTAACACAGAGACCCACAACTGGTCAACATGCAAAGAAAAAGAGACTATAGAGTGCTTAGCCTTAAATCTGACACCTAATATCAAACTCTCGCCTCCCAAGACTCAGGGATCATTAGAAGGCAGAGAGACTATCAGAGCTAGAGGCAGTGTATTACTATACAGAACTAGTGTTTTCCAGAAGGCAAGGCAGTTAATCATATAAATTCAGAGCAATCTGACAGCATGCACAAGATCTACATAAACTAAAGCCAGACAAATTCCCAGCATGGGGTGGGGTGGGGAGGTCCTTAAGAAGCCCCAACCTTATCTGAGGTACTACCAGCAACTGTTAGCTGCAAGGGAGAGGAAGAGTCAGTTTTCTTTAAGGGTATGATGATGGGCAGTTTCCCAGGTCCAGGGGATAGACCCATATGAAGGACATTTGAGGACACAAATCAGACTCAATAAGCCTTTAAAAAAATTAACAATAGCCGGGCGTGGTGGCGCACACCTTTAATCCTAGCACTCGGGGGGCAGAGGCAGGCGGATCTTTATGAGTTCAAGGCCAGCCTGGTCTACAGAGTAAGTTCCAGGACAGCTGGGGCTACAGGGAGACCCTGCCTCAAAATGACCAAAAAATAAAAATAAAATAAAAATAAAAAGTAACAAAGGACATGCAATCAGACAAGGAGTCAGGAGGTGATATTCATATAGAGGAGGGGTTCTGAATATGATCAAAATACATTGTATGGAATTCTCGAAAATTCAATAAAAATATTAAAAATAGATACATAGATACATAGTTAGATAAGGGGGGAAGAGGGGAGGGAGGGAGGGAGGGAGGAAGGGGGGGAAGTGGGGAATGGGAGGGAGGGAGGGAAAGAACAACATTCTATTCCCCCTAGCTACACCCAGAATGCATAAGGCCCTCAATACAGACTTGACCTGACAGACCTCCACTTTGTCATTAAGTGGTGTTTCTTACTTAGGGTACTTCTACACTATCTATAAATACATCAGAGCATCCTGGTTTGCAGAGATGATGTATTAATGAATTCCCACAGCAATGAAAGTATTCAAAAAGTGAAGTCACAAACCAGGCTATGTCAGAAATAAGCCATGATAACACAGCTTGAGCACCTCAGGATATAGAATTATACCCTTTCCTGCCTGAAAGTGATTTCATAGTTTGAAAAGCACTGGTTTGTATAATAACCCTGTTATACAACTCTAAATCACTTTCTGGTTAGCAAAAATGAGGTTGATATGACCAAATTTATAAACGTGTGCATTTTATTTAAGCTGCCAAGACCTATCTACATAAATTAGTATTGACTGCTATTAAAAAGGAAACAACAACAACAAAAAGCCATGACTCACCTTTTTGAGGAAAGAACTAATGAAATAAAGCAAATGGCCAGTTTTCTCTCCAAAGAAAGTCACTTTTATAACTGACATTTATAAAAAATTCTCTACCACTCTTATCTTTAATATATCAAAATTCCCTCTGACAAGCAATTTAAAGAGAACATATTTCTGTTAATTATTTTATACCATAAAATAATTCTCCATCTAGATTATCTTTTACCCTATATAAAATATTTTTCATACAGTAATACAGTGTCTGTATATATACAGTGGCTCAAGCATTAAAAGTTGGATGTTTCCACTGTGACTTCCATGCCCCCAAATCCATGTAGTCTAAAAGAAATAAATTATTGGGGCTGGAGAGATGGCCTAGCGGTTAAGAGCGCCGACCGCTCTTACAGAGGACCCGGGTTCGATCTCCAGCACCCACATGGCGGCCGAGAACTGTCTGAAACTCCAATTCCAGGAGAACTCCAGTTCCAGGGGAATCCGACACCCTCTTCTGACCTCCGCGGCATTGCATGACACGGGTGCACAAACTTGCATGCAGACAGTACATTCATACACATACAGAAATAAATAAAGTTAATAAAATTTAAAAAAAAATATTGAAAATTCTAAATAAAGGATATTTAAAAAAAAAAAAAAGAAATAAATTATTAAGAGAATGGGGATACAGCTTAGTGGTACAGCATGTGCCTATCATGCACAAGGCCTAGCTAGGCTTGAATGAGGAAGAAAGTAGTACATGTAAATTTAAATGATTTTATTAGCCACATTAAAACAGTGAAAAGAGAACAAGTAAAATACTTTTAATATTTTATTTAACCCAATATAACAATATTTCAATATGTAATTTATAAAATATTAATGGAATTTTAAAACTTCAATAATTTATTTACTACTACTATTATTTCATAGAAAATCTCCAAAACCCAGTGTCTGTCTTACAGTTACAAAACATATCAACCCCACTCTTCATATTTCAGTTGCTAAAAAGCGACACATGGCTAAGAAACCAGATGGAAAATACAAAGGTTTCAGTGAACTGGAGGCTACAAATTCTTGTCATTCATGCCTAGTTAATCTGTTAAGTAATTAAAGAAGGCAGCCTTTATTCACCTCCCCTTTGATAGTGTTTCAGAGCAAAACTGTGAAGCTAAATGCAAGGAGATACAATTCAAAATAACAAATGCAAAAGCACAAATCGCTGCATTAGCAAGATTAAAATACACTGTCAACAGTAAAACTTTACTAGGAAAGATCACCTGGTAAAGGTGAAAATATTAATGGACTACTACTATGTCTAACACTCGTTCAGAAAAAAATACACACAAAAAAAAACTGTTTCAGCAAATGACTCCTGAATAGGGTCATTGGGCTTCCAAATGGGGAAGCTCTGCTAGAACTGTTTTCTCATAAATCCGGATGGCTTTTCTTTGGCCAATTCCACCCACCATCCTCGCCTCCTCTAGCTAACCTCAGAGAAGCACCCGCCGCAGCCCCTTCTTTCTGCACTCTAGCCAGCCACAACATAATTTTGCTTTAAAGCTTTCGTTTTCCTTCCTCCAGAAACTCTCAAATTCTTATGTGTGTGTGAACTCTTCTCTTCCCCCAGGTCAGGGCTTTACCCCACTCCACTTACATTAACCACAGCCTCCAAGAGTTTAGCATATTCTGCCTTTGTAAGCTACCTTGCTAGGTGATCTATTCTCACATGCTTTGAATAAAGTAATTAATTTTCAAAGTGAGATCCCCAGAGTGAACAACGGTGTCACTGGGGGGGGGGGGCAAGTCAGAAACGCAAATTCTCAAATACACTACACAGCAAGGTTTACTGAAAGAAAAACTGTGTGGGTAGATCAGGTCCCAACAATGTGCAACAGCCCCAAATGATGCTGATGTGTGCATAATGCCTGAGAACCATGGGCTGATGAACACAAAACCCTCATCTCCAAACCAGACCTTTCTCCTGTCAGGAACACTTGACATATCCAGTAGGGTGGTCAAACACATTTGATTATATTTTTTAAGAAGACAGAACTGGAACTGGTGGCATGGGCCTTTAATCCCAGCACTGAGGAGGCAGAGGCAGGCAGATTTTTGTGAGTTCCAGGCCAGCCTGGTCTATAGAGCAAGTTCCAGGCCAGCTGGGGCTACAGGGAGACCTTGTCTCAAAAACACCAGAAGAGGGGGGAGGAGGAGGAGGAGGAGGGAGGAGGGGGGAGGGGAGGAAGAGGGGCGAAGAAGGAAGAGGGGAGAGAAGGGGGAGAAGGGGGAGGGGGAGGAGGAGGAGGAGGAGACAGAGAGGGAGGGAAGGGAAGGAGAGAGGGAGGGAAGGAAGGAAGGAGAGGGAGGGAGAGAAATAGAGAGAGGGAGGGAGAGAGAGAGAAAGAATCATACAGACTACAGAATTGAAGAGTAAACATATTCTTGTAGGCAAAAAGATCTGCCTCCAAGATCTAGCATTTCCACTCTTGAGTATATTTCCTTTTCTAAGATTTGTTTTTTACCTTCAATTATGTGTGTCTCCGTGTAAATAAGTGCACATGAATACAGGTGGCCTGGCAAGCTGGTAGAGGGTACTGGATCTCCTAGAGCTGGAGGTACAGTACAGGCAGTTACAGACATTGGTGCAGGGAACTGCATTTGGGTCTTCTGCAAGGCAGTATGGTGCTCTCAGTCACTGAACAATCAATCGTATATTTCTAAATTGCAAAAGATTTCAAATCCATTATGGTGTTGAAAACAACCTTGACTGAAAAACCTCTGGGAGTATCTATACATTCACTTTCCATACATAGAAAACAACTCTGAATGAACATTAAAAATGTACCTGGGCTCCATGTTATAGTGCATGCTTGCTGTGAACAGGGTTGAAGTAGAGAGACAGAGAAAAGAGAAGGGAGGGAGAGAAGGAAATTGGAAGGAAGAGAACTATAGTTATGTCATCTGAGATTACATAATTGATATATAACCCTTTAATAAATTAATATATTGCCCTTAGGGTATTTTTAACTATAAGAGTTATCATTTGCCAATTTTTTGGTAACACTTTACATTTAAAGCTCTATTAAAGGGCTGGAGAGAGCTCAAAAGAGACCTTGCTGCTTTTGCAGAAGAGCGGAGTTAGTACCGTTCCCAACAACCACGTTGCCACATTGTGTGGCTTGCTTATAACTCTCCTGGGTTCTCTCCATCTCCATGAATACTTATTTCAATAGGCATCCCTGGAAAGCCCGTGTGTCATCTAAATGTAGTTTGACCCATTGGGCCATATCCTAAGCAGGTTCAAATTGTGCACCCAGAGGATTATTATAGAAAAGTTACAGATTCAGAAAGTAAAATGGAAAAGCAGCACAACATAAAACTAAATAAAAGTACTTTAAATCATAATCTTCTATTACTTTAGAAATGCTGGAAAAGCTACTCAAACTTCTTTTATCCTCTCAAAAAGCTCCATTCTAACTTGAAATTCAAATTACCAAAATTACAAAGAAATCTCCTAAGTATAACAGTACTTAAAAGACACAGAACATTAAGGAGATAAAAATTAATGCAACTTGGGGCTGGAGAGATGGCTGAGCAGTTAAGAGCACTGGGCACTCAATTCCCAGCAACCACTTACTTGATGGCTAAAAAACATCCATAACTCCAGTTCTAAGGAATCCAATACCTTCTTCTGAGCTCTGCAAGCATTGCATGACATGGGTGCACAAGATACATACTGACATGAGACATATACAACAAGATACATACTGACATACATGCAGGGAAGACACTTATACACATAAAAATAACAAAATATTTTTTTAATTAATCAACTCATTTGTAGAGGGAAAAAAAACTTTACATCTGACAAGACAGTTCTTACAGATATCTCTCATTCTCACAACCACCCCTGGAAGAGGCCATAACACATTCTTTTAAAAAGCCAAAATTTAAAAGCATTCTTGCCGTCTTACTGCTATGCACAGCCCATGACTTTGCACCTTACCTACCGTATGAGGAAATCTAGAAGTTAATGATCGATCCCTGGTTCCCACTAGCATTCTAGTTGGGACCCTTCACTACAGGTCTACAGTTCTAGGCTGAACCATAACAGAGGTCCACCTCTTACTTCCATCTACCAATTCTATGAGGCAACAGCATCACATGCTTCTGCAAACTGGCAAGTCATAAAATGGCACTTAAAACCATAAAAGAGATAGGAGAAATGGGTAGGACACCAACAAGAATCACAGTAGATACTCAAACCTCATGTGGAACTTAGTAAACAGAGAGGAAGCACCATAATGACAGAGCCACATCCAGAAGCACACCTCCTGGGTCCTCTCACTTTCCCAATACACTAACAGACACAGACGGATTCTGGAGTGAGAGCAAAATGAATTTCAGTCAGTATCATCACTTCAGTTTAAAGCTAGGCAGGTGGACAGGTTTCTTGGTGAAATGGATATTCACCAACCTATCATTAGACTCAGGATTGAATAAAAGCATCCAAAATACCTGCCATGTAAGTTCTCAAATTTATTGTAACAGCATGTACATATAGTACCTTTCATTATCTCCTTGTACTAAGGACTAGCATTTCTTTATTTAACTTTTTGTTATATTTATTTACATGGGGATCACGGAGAACCATACATGCCAAGGTGTGTGTGTGTGTGTGTGTGTGTGTGTGTGTGTGTGTGGAGATTGGAAGACAAAGTGCAGGAGTTGGTTCTTTCCTTGCACCATATGGATCCCAGGAATCAAACTCGGGCCCTAAGCCTAGGCATCAAGCACCTTTGCCCACTGTGCCATCTTGCTGACCCAAGGGAGACTACCATTTATTTTATTTATTTTTATGTGTATGAGTGTACTGTCTGCATGTAGGTTTGTGCATCCATGTCATGCAATCCCGCAGAGGTCAGAAAAGGGTGTCGAATTCCCTGGGAACTGGAGTTAAAGATAGTTCTCAGCTGCCATGTGGGTGCTGGGGACCGAACCCTGGTCCTCTGCAAGAGCAGTCGACTCTTAACTGCTAGGCCAACTCTCCAGCCCCAGGAGACTACCATTTTTATTTTTTTTATTTTATTTATTTAGTATGTGTTTGAATGTATCGTCTTCATGTAGGTTTGTGCACCCGTGTCGTGCAATGCTGCGGAGGTCAGAAGAGGGTCTCGATTCCCCTGAAACTGGAGTTCTCCTGGAATTGGAGTTACGGACGGTTCTCAGCCGCCATGTGGGTGCTGGGGATCGAACCCGGGTCCTCTGCAAGAGCGGTCGGCGCTCTTAACCACTAGGCCATCTCTCCAACCCCAAGACTACCATTTTTAAATGTGTTTCTTTTTCCCATCTTTACATTCCAAAAATTTAAAAACCTTAAAATTTTTAAGAAAAAGGTTTTTAAATGAAAGTGAAGAAAAATACAGGAAAGTTAGAAAAAACATTATAGATATCAAAATATAAGTGTTTCATTGAACTACACTCCAAAAGCACAGGAAACAAAAGCAAAAATAAGCAAACAAGATCCTATCAAACAACAATCCTTCTGCACAACAAAGAAACCAATCAAAAGGTTACAGAGACCATATTCCAAATAGAAGAAAATATCTGCAAACTATGCATGTAATGAGAGACTGCTATCAAGAATATATAAGGAACTCAACACAAAAGGAAACAATCTGATAGGAAAATGAGTAATATAGGGCTAGAGAGATGGCTCAGTGGTTAAGAGCAGTGGCTGCTCTCAGGGGACCCAGGCTAGGTTCACAGCATCCACATGGTAGCTAACAACCATTTGAAACTTCTGTGCCATGGAAGCCAATACTGTCTTCTGGCCTCTGCGAGCACTGCATGCACATAGTATACTTGCATGCAGACAAGCCATTCGTACACATAAATGACTTTTTCAAAAGAGCATGTATAATAGATACTGACTACAATGATAGAAAAATTTTTTAAAGTTCAATGTCATTAATCAACAAGAACACTAATATCTCATCTCAAATAGAATGGGGTTGTCACAAAGATGAAGAAAAATATAGGAGATAGAGAGATGGCTCAGTTGATGTGATGGTTAATGCTGTCAATCTGACAGAATCTAGAATCACCTGGGAAACAGGCATGAGGGAAGATCCATCCTGACAGTGCATCAGTCTCTTCTCCAGGCAGGGGCTACTAGACTGTATAAAATGCAGAGAGCAAGCCGCATGCTTGCATGCTTGCATTCACCACTTTTGTTTTGTTACTGTGAACATGATGTGACAGCTACTTCAAGCTCCTGCGCCATGACTTCCCAACTTCAACTGTGAGCCATAATAAATCCTTTTTCCCTTAAGTTGCTTCTGCACGGGTATTTCATCATAGCAGCAGGAGAAGAAACCAAGACAGTAAATTACATGCCATGCAGCCAAGAGAATCCGAGTTTGATCCACAGAATCCATGCTGAAAAGCTAGGAATGCTGGTAGGTGCCTATAATTCCAGCACTGAAAAGGCAGAGACAGGCAGATCCCAAGCAGAGATCCCTAGAGTCCATGGCAAGCCAGCCAAGCCTACCTGGTCCCAGGCCTTGCAGGCCAGTCAGAGATGTTATTTGGGAAGGATTGGGGGAGGGAGAGAAAGAAGCAAAAGAAAGACAGATGTACAGCAACTAAGTTGTCTTCTAGGCTCCATGTGTACACATGCACGTACACAACAAGATACATGCTGGCAAGGATATGGAGAAAAAGGGTGCAAATGTAAATGAGTAGAGCCATTATGGAGAATAGCACAGAGTTCCTCAAAAAAATTAAGAACAGAGCAACCTATGATCCAACAATCCCAAATCTAGGTATTTCTAAAGGAAATGAAACTGGTACACCAAAAGACAGCTGCTACACTATGTTTGCAGCAACACCGCTCACAAGAGCCAAGTAATGGAATCAGCCTACCTGTCCATCAATTGATGAATGACTAAAGAAAATGTGGCACATACAAATTTTAAAGAAGCAAACAAACTATAAAATCCTAGCATTTCAACAGAAATAAAAATTGAGATCATTATATTAAGCAACTATGACAGAAACAGAGAGTTAAAGGGTGACCTCAAAGTTTAGTGCAGAATAGTGTACCAGAGGCTGGAGGGAGTGGAGAGTGAGATATACAGAAAGGTTGGTCACCAGGTACTGAGTGATAAAGGGAGAAGCAAATTTGTGTTTTCTATTGTCCAGCAGAGAAACTACAGACAGATAATACTCTGTATGTTCAATAAAGCAAGAGGAAAGAATTCTAAATGTTTTTACCTTAATAAATGAAAAATGTATGAGTAGATGTTTACCAAGGTCTGAACACTATAGACAATGTATACATACACCCAAATATCCCAGGGTATTCCCTGAAGACATAGTTTTATAGCAATAGAAGATTAAAAGACAGACAGACAGCGATCTGCCGACATTAAAAATGCTAGGAGGGGGGCTGGAGAGATGGCTCAGTGATTAAGAGCACTGACTGGTCTTGCAGAGGACCAGTTCGATTCCCAGCACCCACATGGCAGCTAACAACCATCTGTAACTCCAGTTCCAGGGGATGGGACACCCTCTCTGTCTTCTGCAGGCACTGCACAACTCTGAGTGCACTTACATGCATGGAGGCAATGCACTCACACATAAAATGAAAATAATTTTTTAAATGCTAGGAGGGGACAATGAGGAGCAATGGAGACGGACAAAGGGAAGACAGAAGGGATTACAGACATGCATTATCAGCTTTATAATATTTATTTTAAATAACTCGTGAACTTCTAAGATACCAATCTAGTTAATTTAAGAATGACATATGGGGGCTGGAGAGATGGCTCAGTGGTTAAGAGCACCAATTGCTCTTGCAGAGGACCCAGGTTCAATTCCCATCACCCACATGGCGTCTAAGAACCATCTTTAAGCTCGGTGTGGTGGCACACACCTTTAAGCCCAGCACTCAGGAGGCAGAGGCAGGCAGATCTCTGTGAGCTCAAGGCCAGCCTGCTTTACAGAGTGAGTTCCAGGCCAGCTTGGGCTATAGGGAGACACTGTCTCAAAAAACAACAACCAAAAAAAAAAGTACTCTGACTTTGAATCATATTTAGAACTTAATTTTAATATTACATTAAAAATGCTAGAAAAAAAGTGATTTCAAATAGAATAATGTCTGAAAACAATAATAACAGCAAAAGGGGCATAGATGAGTCTAGTGTAAAAACTTATATGAAGTTTTTCATAATTATGTAAGAGTACATCAGAATTCTAAGAGACCAACAGTTTAAGATGACCCAAATTAAGACAATAAAGGAACCCTGCTCCTTAATGATGTATTTGATGTGTGTACTTTTCAATGGAGGGAAGGATTTTGTGGTGATCCTCCTGCCTCAGATTCCAAGGGAGATTACAGCCATGAGCCACCACGACCAGCTTGATTTTTTTTCAAGGAAATTTTATCATACAAAAACTATTTCAATGTCTTTTTATTTGTTTACAATCTACAAATGTATAACTTAGAGAGACCTTCATAACCATGCTATTAAGTTTCTTATCTCTAAAACAATTTTCAACAGTTCCAAAAACAACAGAGATTAAGTCTAACTGGAAAAGATTTATTTTGCTGACATATTATTCTACTTGGTTCAGCTTCTTTCCATCCTTCAACTCACCCCCTTCCCACTGCTAACCCACATGAAATAACTAAACTGACAAATATTTTAAGATCTGTAGATAGCTGGCTCAATAAATTCATCTCAACATATTTCTACTGGATCATAAAAATTCCAGAAGTCAATTAAAGTGAACATCTTTAAGTATAGGAAAACAGATTTCACATTTCATCTCAAGTATACACAAGTAAAGAATTAAGATGACCTCCTTTTACTCAGTTAAGAAGAAGAACTGAATTGTATTATACCTAATTAATCTACGATTTACAGTACTTTGACACATAGCTCCCTTTCCCAACTTCATTCCATTCCAAGTTTTAGTCTCTGGATTTTATCATTTATGACTGCTCAAAACTTCCTGTCTTGATTCAAGAGTGCTCAAATTTGGGAAGTACTTCTGGAAGCAGATTAAACGAGTCAGTTTTTTAAGACCAAACTGCAACAAAACTCCACATCCTGTAACAGAGCCTGTATTTTTTCTCCCATGGAGTTAACAGTAATATATCCCATAATAAACAAGCTCTTTAAACTATGCAGACATTATCTTATTAATCTTTACAACACTTCTATAAGGAAGCCAAGAGGTGACAGCATCTATATAGGAAGATGTCCATCCTTTTCAGATTCCTCAAGCAAGTTTCTTAGACTATAATGTTATTTGATATACTACTAAAATAAACAACCTGTAAGATGCAACTGCATCTTAATAATTCAAGAGAGCAACGCAAATGAATCAGCAGAGCCTTCCTTTTATTTGTAGAACTCTCTAAAGAAGTTTCAAAAGTACAACAGGACTTAATCCTTTTACCACTTTCTCATACGTGAAACAAATTTAATAAAGGTCCTAGCTCCCTTAAAGAAAAGAATGAAGCTTGTAGCCCTCCTTACCTTTACAGTTGATCAGATGAAGTTTCTGAGGTACACAGGAAAGCTGGAAACAGACTAGCTTCATTTTGTAACCACTAATAAAACGGGTCCTAAACCAACAATTCTGGAAGCTGTCTAGGCACCCAAAGGCCTCAAGGCCCTCAAGACCCTTTCATAGAGTCTGCAATGTCAAAGCAATTTTCAAAACACCACCAAGATGTCACCTGGCCTTCTGACCCTCATCCTCTCTAGAATGTACCTGAAGTCTGTCAGCAAAAGCTCTACAGTACGTGATTTCACAACGGACTGTGTAGCAAAGCAGACAGGAGAACCCAGCTGTCTCTGTACAGCTGCAGAGTAAAGATACAGAAATGTACAACAGCAGCTTAGTTTCTACAAAAATGTCATTTATGTAAAAATATGCAGGGCAATTTATTGCTGTTAGCTTTGGATAACAGGAATTTCTAAAATTTATTAGTTTTAAGTTTCTAGTAAAGCAAACAACTTATAGATATAATGATATTTTTAAATTTTTAAAAAATTTTATTTATTTATTTATTTATTCGTGTATGAATGTATTATCTGCATATAGGTTTGTGCACCCGTGTCATGCAATGCCGCAGAGATCAGAAGAAGGTGTCGGATTTGCCTGGAATTGGAGTTTTCTGGAATTGGAGTTACAGCTGGTTCTTAGCCGTCATGTGGGTGCTGAGGATCGAACCCCGGTCCTCTGAAAGAGCAGTCAGTGCTCTTAACCGCTAGGCCATCTCTCAAATCTTTGCAAGCACTCAGTCATTCTTAAAAATTACAGGGATAAAAAGGGTGCAGAGGCTGGGCGTGGTGGTGCACCCCTTTAATCCTAGCACTTGGGAGGCAGAGGCAGGCAGATCTTTGTGAGTTCAAGGCCAGCCTGGTCTACATAGTGAGTTCCAGGACAGCCAGAGCTACAGGGAGACCCTGTCTCAAAAAGACCCCCCCCAAAAAAATGGTGCAGATAGGGGAGGGGGTCTAATATGTCAAAATATAATTTGTGAAATTTTCAAAAATGCTATTTTTAAGATATAAAGGGATGCTAAAAAGCTGGACAGTTTGGTGACTGGTGATCCAGGAAATTCATCAATTACTGTGGACATCACAGAAAGATAACTGTCTAGACTGTTCCTCCTCCCGACAGAACTATAAAGAACCACCTGAGGTATTCTTACTACAAAAACAAGTGATTCAATCTGAGCAAACTTCTAGTTCAAATCTCCCCTACAATTTTATAGGGTTCAGGACTACATTAAACACTAAAATCAACACTACAGAACAAATGGTCAGCTCTATTCAACAAATTACAAAATATGTACAGAGAGAACTTAAGATCAAAATATAGTTGATATAATTTTAGCATAGGTGTGACATATGTGACATATGTGACATATACATATATATATATATATATATATATATATGCATGCATACGTTGAAGCAATACAGATTGGAGGGAACAGCAGCAGAACTGGGACAGGGAACCGACTGAAACAGTAAAGTTCCCCCAAGGATAATAATCCTCTGCTTTGAAAAACTTTGAAAAGAATCAGAAAAAGACGCAGAGCAGGGAGGGCAGGGTGCATGAACTTGGGTGGGGTAGAGGGCATGGAAGATGAGATGAGTCTAGACTGGGCTGAGAAACGATGTATGAAATGCACATAACTTCAATAAAAATGTTAAAAATAAAAGATAACTGAGAGACTAACTGCAGTAAATAAGAACTTATTTGGACAAAATATAAAACCATAAGACAAATATGGAAATCTGAACACTGAATATTTTATAAGGGAAACTACTTACACATAACATTGGTATTGTGGTCATTCTTAAAGACTAAAAGTCTATATATCTTTCATAAGTTTACACTATTTACTAGTGAAATGTTACAATCTAACACTACCTCAAAATAATGAGGATTGGAGAAAACGGATGAAATAAGATCAGCCATCAACTGATAACTACTGAAGACATACAATGACATTGACGTACTCGCACACGTTACAATGACGTACTCGCACACGTTACAATGACGTACTCGCACACGTTACTTTACCCCTTTTCCTTTGTTTCTTTGACTTTTCTATAATAAAGTTTGGGATACTTTAACGTCCTTAAGCCTAGAAGCATTAACAGTTAAGCCAGTGTTTCTTCTCACCAGGCTCCTTGGGAAGGGATATTTCTGCCTCTCAAGGCATCCGCCTCCCCTTCCCCCACCCCAATGCTTCATTTCGCCTTTTTTGTTGTTGCTGTTGTTTGCTTTTTGACAGGATCTCTCTAGTCCCAGTCTACCTGTGAACCAGGCTGACCTGGATCTCACAGAGATCCACCTGTCTCTGCCTCCCGAGGGCTGGGATTTAAAGATGTGCACCACGTGCCCTGTGTTGCTTCACCTTCCTAAACCCCGGTTCTCAACAACTGGCAGGAAAGGGGAGTCAGAAAAGAGGTGTGAAAGAGTATCAGGAAGCAAGGTGAGGACTTCACACTAGAAGGAAATGCTCTTGTCCCAACTAAACAAAGCAAGCAACCTGATTATGGCCTGCACCATAAAATGAAAGAGCATTTAAAAGAAAAATCCAGAGGTGGTGGGGGAAGAGGACCAGGGGAAGGGCCGCATTTTAAGATACTTTGCCCACCATGTCCTATACTTCGGCTACATCAAAGACCCTGACTTTGTTCAGAATATCTTCAGTTCTAGAGATATTGGAGGACTATCTCCAAAAGTTGTTTGCCCAAGTTATGCAAAAAATCCCCACACTAAGGAGATTATGTAAAGACAGGGAATGAAGAACCAATAATCTTTTTTTTTTATTATTAATTTTATTTATTTCCGTATGTGTATGAATGTACCGTCTGCATGCAAGTCTGTGCACCCGTGTCGTGCAACGCCGCGGAGGTCAGAAGAGGGTCTCGGATTCCCCTGGAACTGGAGTTCTCCTGGAATTGGAGTTTCAGACGGTTCTCGGCCGCCATGTGGGTGCTGGGGATCGAACCCGGGTCCTCTGTAAGAGCGGTCAGCGCTCTTAACCGCTAGGCCATCTCTCCAGCCCCAGAACCAATAATCTTAAATTCAGGGTTTTTAAATAAAACTTAAAACAACAAAAGGTAATCTGCATTGAAAAAAAAAAAATCAAGGAACCCTTAGAACTTGCTTTGCATGGCAAGAAAAGCTCTATCAGAGTGAGCATGTCTACTCTAGGACCACCCAAATTTCAAATATTCTATACTGTCATGAGACCTTATATCCTGATGGCTGGTTCAGGACATGATCAATCATTTACAGACCTTAAATAAGACAGAACCACCATAATCATCTCTAAAAAGTATTTTGACTATCTGTCCTTAGTTAAGGAATTCTCCAGTATTCCTTTAAAAAAAAGATACATGGTAAAAGGAAAATACATACTGAAACTGTTAAATAATTTAGAAATGGATAAACAAATGTTCTTTTCTTTGTTCCTAGTAAGCTACTCTGCTAAGAAAAATGTTGACATTTTCAAACTAAGTGTACACAAAATGGCAAAAACAGGCACTTGTTTAAAATAAGTTGTTAATCGTATTTTTTCATTCCTTGAACTACAGCAAATTTGGATTTTCCTCTCATTTTTAAAACCTTCAAGTTTTAACATCAATAATGACAAATTTTTTAAAAAGTGATAGTATATAATCAAAGTCTAAGGAAAAATTACAAAAAAAGCTATTAGGTTACAAGAAGGGTTTGCTATGCTGTTACTTCTTTTTTTTTAATTTTTTTTATTTTATGTGTATGAATGTACTGTCTGCATGTAGGTTTGCGCACCCGTGTTGTGCAGTGCTGCGAAGGTCAGAAGAGGGCATCGGATACCCCTGGAACTGGAGTTCTCCTGGAATTGGAGTTACGGACGGTTCTCAGCCGCCATGTGGGTGCTGGGGATCGAACCCTGGTCCTCTGTAAGAGCAGTCGGTGGCGCTCTTAACCTTAAGCCATCTCTCCAGCCCTTCTGTTACTTCTTTTAAAAAAGCTTATCATGGGGGTGGAGAGATGGCCTAGCAGTTACGAGCACCGACTGCTCTTACAGAAGACCAGGGTTCGACTCCCAGCACACACAAGGCGACTAAGAACCGTCTTTAACTCCAGTTCCAGGGGAACTCGATGCCCTCTTCTCACCTCCGCAGCACTGCACAACATGGGTGCACAGACCTGCAATGCAGACAGTACATTCATACACATAAAAGAAATAAATAATTTTTTTTTTTTAAGACAGGGTCTCCCTGTAGCCCCAGCTGTCCTGGAACTCACTCTGTAGACCAGGCTGGCCTTGAACTCACAAAAATCCGCCTGCCTCTGCCTCCCAAGTGCTACGATTAAAGGCGTGCACCACCACGCCCAGCTAAAGTTTATCATGGAGTCAGGTAATAAAAACTTTAAAAACTGGGCCAGGTGTGCTGGCGCATGCCTTTAATCCTAGCACTTGGGAGGCAGAGGCAGGCGGATCTTTGTGAGTTCAAGGCCAGCCTGGTCTACAGAGTGAGTTCCAGGACGAGTGGGGCTACAGGGAGACCCTGTCTCAAAAAAGACCGAAAAAAAAAAAAAAAACTTTAAAAACCAAACTATCAAATCTATTTCCTTGAAGCAAAATAAGACCAAATGAACAATGTACTTTTTAAAATCTAATGCACTGTGATTACTAATTTTTTCATGGAAAAAAAGTACCAAATTTTATGAAAATTCTACATTAAAAAGTAATAGGCTTTAAAAATTTTGGGGGGGCTTTTTGGCCTTTTGAGACAGGGTCTCCCTTTAGTCCCAGCTGGCCTTAAACTCACAAAGATCTGCCTGCCTCTGCCTCCTGAGTGTTGGGATTAAAGGTGTGCACCACCACTCCAGGCAAAAATGATTTAAAAAAATAACAGGAGCTGGAGAGATGGCCTAGTGGTTAAGAGCGTCAACTGCTCTTGCAGAGAACCCAGGTTCAATCCCCAGCACCCACATGGCAGCTGAGAACTGTCCGTAACTCCAATTGCAGGAGAACTCCAGTTCCAGGGGAATCCAACGCCCTCTTCTAACCTCCGCAGCATTGCACGACATGGGTGCACAAACCTACATGCAGACAGTACATTCATACACATTAAATTAAATAATTAATTAATTAATTAATTTTAAAAAACAACAACAAAAAACCTCTTGGTCAATTCCATTCTGGAAAATTCCATTAATTAATCATCATCAACATTATCAGAGTTCCTGAGACAGCAATGTTACATGGGATTGACTGGCATATCATAATAACAGCAATATCTCTCTCTCTCTCTCTCTCTCTCTCTCTCTCTCTCTCTCTCTCTCTCTCCTGCCCCCCACAAATTGTTGGTAGATATTTTCTAGTATTCAATATTAAAACTATAGCTCACAATTTTCAAAAGGGGCTATTCTAAATTTCCCTATAAGCTTTAAGTACGTTTCTCAACATTTGTGATTTGGGGGAATTATAGGAGAAAAAAAGTTAAATATAAATGAAATCAGTACTCCATCTGCACGGAGATATATATTTATATATGTATATATATATAAATGTATATATATATACATATATATATATATATCTTTAAATAGAATCTTCTTAATCTTGCATGGCAAACAAGTGCTTAATAGACAAAAAAAAAATTACCTTCAAATACTCAGGCTAAGCTACTAGTGAATGCTTGTGTTTACTGTTTTAAAGTTAAATTTAAAAAAAAATGGTGGGGAATGTGGTGAAAATAACTTTTCCCTAATCAGTTTGCCAGCTGTAGTATTCCACTTACTTCAGGACTGAAGTGCTTCTCCAAGAGTTGTGCACATAGATTTCACTCATATAAAGAACATTTTAATCAATATCCTAGAAATACAAGTCATCTGTTCTGTGCATTTAGGTGGAAGTAGCTACTCTGAATTCAAATACTTTGCTGTCTAGAAACAGAAGCCTGGCAGAAAGTGTTTTCACTCAGGCAGTTTGCCCTCTGACATTCCACTGAATCAATAAAAATCAACGTTTCTTTCTAAGAATCTGGAAAGTCAAAGACAGGTTTTGCTTTGTTTCTTTTGGAAAACACTTGATCAGATATTCAGTGGAAGACCACATAGAAGCTACAGATATGGACTAAAAAGTGTTATGATTAATATTTTAACATTAATATATCCTGCTTGACAGTACCAGCCTATCTTCTCAAAGCCTACCTGTATCTCACAGAGTGGTACAAATTTTATATAAAATGTAAGCATTTTATATGCTTACATTTTTATATAAAATGTAAGCATTTTATATGCTTACATTTTTATATAAAATGTAAGCATTTTATATGCTTACATTTTATATAAATGGCACAGTCTCTTTGCACACATGATGTTAGGTATAGGCTTTCTTTCATAGATATTTCTGACCAAAATGAGGACATTTCCAACTATTCTGAGCTGATGAAGAGATTTCCTGTCATAAACGGGTATTGGATTTTGTCATGGTTTTTTTTTTTTTGTATCTACTGATGTGACCACTTTTTTCCCTCTTCTTTAGTCAACTGATGAAATGGATTACTTTAATTTTCAATCTTTAACCAGCTTTGCATAATGGGGATAAATTATACCAGTTCGTAGTGCATATTTCAGTTCCTTATGTAAAAAGAGCAATAGGAATCTAACAGGGCATACTTCATGTAATTGTGGAGGACAATTAAAAGAGTTACTATATATATCTGGCTTAAAGCAATAGCATATAAGTACTCAAATGATTTATATTAAAAGGCTACAATACAATTTTGTAGGGCATTTTTTTCACTGCAGAAATAGCAGTGTAAAGTATTACTAACTTATGACAATGACCAAAATGTTCTAAATAAACACATAAGTATCATCTTTCAGTATTCTGCTTCTCACACAAAGAATAGTCAGCTCTACCTTCAAAATATATCCCACAAGTAATCTCTCCATTTCCCATACCTCCACAAGGTCTCTCTTATATTGCTACAACTGCTCTCCCTCTCTCCTTCTCTCTCCCTCCTCCCTTTTCCCTCCCTCCCTTCCTCTTTTTGTCGGTCTTTTCAAGCACACAAACTAATGTTTACTTAAAACCTAAAGTAATATTCCAAGACAAAAATTAAATCAAGTTACTGGGTGTGGTAGTAAGTGCCTATAATTCTGTAGGTATCAATACTCAGGAGTCCAGTGTAGGCTACATAGTGAGTTCAAGGCCAGCCTAAACAGTGTGACTCTGCCACAAAAAACTGAGAGCTGGGGGCTGGAGAGATGGCTCAGTGGTTAGGAACACTGGTTGCTCTTGCAGAGGACCCAGGTTCAATTCTCAGCACCCACATGATGGCTAACAGCCATCCTAACTCCAGTTCCAGAGAATCCAACACCCCCCCCCTTCTGACCTCTGCTGAGCACTACATGACATGGGTGCACTTACCTACATGCAGGCAATACACTCAATACACATTAAAGAAAAAATAAATAAATAAAATATTTACAAAATAATAATAAAAAAAAAAACTGAGAGCTGGAAAGATGGATTAGTTGACAAAGTGCTTGCTACTGCACAAGTCTGAAGACCTGAGTTTGAATCACCAACACCCACATAAAATGCCATGCAACCACACATCTGTAACCACAGCACCGGGAGAGGGAGGGAAACAGGCCAATCTCTAGAGCTCTCTGGCCAGCCAGTATAGCTGAATCAGCACTTTCCAGGTTCACTAAAGAGACTTTGTCTTAAAAAGTAAGGCTGAAAGCCGGGTGTGGTGGCGCACGCCTTTAATCCTAGCACCTGGGAGGCAGAGGCAGGTGGGCAGGTGGATCTTTGTGAGTTCAAGGCCAGCCTAGTCTACATAGCAAGTTCCAGGACAGGGAGACCCTGTTTCGAAAAGACAAAAAAAACAAAAACACTTGGCAAGCAATCTCTGGCGTCTACAAGCACACACTCATATATCAGACAGACAGACAGACAGACAGACAGACAGACAGACACACACACACACACACACACACACACATACACACACAATGTAGGGCTGGGATGTAGCTCAGTAATACAGCACTTACCTGAAGTATCCTGGGTTTGACGCCTAACACTAAAAAAAAATTCAGATCAACTTCTAGTTCGACTAATGTGCAGCTCCTCACAGCACTTTGTATGTGCCATAACCTGAACGGCCAGTGTTTTTGTACATACTGGAAGAACATTCCCTTGAAGCCTTTTCAAGTTCTGTATTTTCTACCTAAAACTTTCCCTTAGTTCCTTCCCTTAAGTTTTACACAACTGGCTCTACCCCAAATTCAGATCTCAGTTCAAAAACCTAGCTTCGCAGCTTTCCCTGACAGCCTTGAAGTGTTCCTACAACACTGTAATCCATACCGTTCCTGCCATTTCCTTGTTTAACCCTCCTCATGGTACTTAGCAACAGATTTTCTATCTGCTTTGAATCATATACTTACACTTCTATCAGAATGGGTTTTAACTTGCATATACCACACACACACACACACACACACACACAGATCTTTAATTTTGTATTTCTCAAAATTTCAAACACACACAGGCAGTTAACACTAAAATATATCTTCATTTGTCCATTGTCAGTTTTCAACAATTATCAAGTTCATTTATACTTTTATTTACTGCTCCATCTATATTACTTAGAAGAAAAATCTCAAATTTCATCTAAATATAGCCATGCTTTATCTCCAAAAGGATTCCTTTAAAACATATACTAACCCATTATCACAATCAAACAATACTCCCCAATGTTATAAAGTATCTGGTTAGAAGCCAACTTTCCCAATTACTACAATGAGTGTTAGGTGAGTCAATTTAATCATGTTTCTGCCTCATCCATAGGGAACTAGAGGGAAACTGCAAAGCTAGAAAAGGATCCTCCTTTGCCAGGCATGGTGGCGCACACCCTTAATCCTAGCACTTGGGAGGCAGAGGCAGGCGGATTTTTGTGAGTTCAAGGCTAGCCTGGTCTACAGAGTGAGTTCCAGGACAGCTGAGGCTACAGGGAGAGACCAAAAAAAAAGGATCCTCCTCTGTCTCTGCAGCCTGCCTTCCTGCTCCCTATTCCCGTTAGTCATCTGAACATCCCTTCTTCACCACTGTGCTACTCCTTCAAGTAGCATGAGCCAAGACCAACTTTCCTGTGTCCCTCAGCAACCGAAACTGGAGGTACCATTGACCGATCTGAGTATGTGCTCCCTTTCAAATTTAATAACCCAGGACCAGCTGAACAGTACCCCCTCTCAAAGATATGAGTTTCTGCCCCAGAGGCCTCTCAACAAGCTTCTAAATGCTTGAGAATTGAGAACACAGTTCCCTAGCTCATTAATAAAGATATATAGAAAAAAGTAATCATCTGATACAGATTTGGTCTAGAGTACTAAAATCAAGACATAAGAATAAGCAGGATACGTTTTAGTACTTTTGATTTTCATGAAAGCACTTCAAAAATAGGTTACGTTTCTCCACTTAGAACTCCTAAAACCTGGGTGTGGAGATATAGCTCAGTGGTGGAGCACATCCATTTACCAGGCCTTAAGTTCATCCCAAATTTGGAAGAGAAAAAAAGGAAATGAAAATAATTAACTGAGACATCAAGTAAATAAATGATGCCACTGCTGGCATTAGAATCTCATTTATTTTGTTTCAGACACAAAAATAACTGCAAGTCTTCTGTAATCACAGTTAATTTTAGACTATCTGCATGTGAGTTAGTCATGATAAATCATACTTTGAGCTCTTGGGAATTCTAAATCACCTACTCCTTTTTAGGACAAATAGTCTTTATTGCACTCTTCTCTCAGATCCACTTTTACTTCAGAACAAACAGGGCAGACTCTAAATTAATTAAAGACACAAAAGCAATAGGAGGATATTGGGTTCGCTTAAACTAATCCCAAAAAGTGACAGGGATCCTGTCGTGAAGTTAGACTCACAGGAAAAAATAACAGTGTGGGAGACATACCAACAAAGTCCTCAAATCAGCAATTAGGAATGGCTTATCTTCTCTCCGTCTTGCTGTCCAACACAGGAGTGACAAGACTCGCCCTAAAGCTACTGTAAAGAGTCAGTGAGGCAATGCATGTAAAACAGAGAATAGTGGCAGGTCCAGGAGGCACATTAGCACTATCCACTGCCAAGAAAACTTGCTTGCACCGAAATACAGATGCCTTTGCTCATCTACAATCAAAACAATAAAACATTCTAAAAGCCAGCTATGGAATAAGTGATTTTTGCTAACTGTTGTCTTAGAAATACTAATGACAGTAACTCTAAATATATCTTTCCTATGCACTTTATCCAATTGAGGACATTAACAGTGAGTTAAAGAAGTGTAAAAATCCATGATATAATGCCAAGTTTAAAGCAAAGGCTACTATAAACATACAAAGAACTTAATCACAATACATAGAAAATGAAAATTTTCTTGTAAATTTTAATCTATAGCTGATCTTATGCAAAGCTCACATTTTATTTATTTATTTATTTATTTATTTATTTATTTATTTAGTCTTTTTGAGACAGGGTTTCCCTATAGCTCCAGCTGGCCTGGGACTCACAGAGATCCACCTGCCTCTGCTTCCCAAGTGCTAAGATTAAAAGCATGCACCACCATGCCCTGCCCACTTTTAAATTTTGTAATTCATTTTTATGAACTGATTTTGTATTAATTGATTTTATATTTGTGTGCCACCATGCCCATGTGGAGGTCAGGAGACAACTTTTGGAAATCATAGATCTCTCCTTCCTAGGGAGATCTATTCAAGTCTTCAGTCTTGGGGCAACCACCCTTACCTACTGAACCACCTAGTCATCCTCGTTTTGTTGTTTTATTTCAGATTTTCTCCCACTTGGGAGGCAGAGGCAGGCGGATCTTTGTGAGTTCAAAGCCAACCTGATCTACAGAGTGAATTCCAGGACAGCTGGGGCTACAGGGAGACCATGTCTCAAAAAGACCAAAAAAAAAAAAAAAGCTGGGCGTGGTGGCAAACCCCAGCACTCAGGAGGTAAAGGCAGGTAGATGTGTGTGAGTTCAAGGCCAGCCTGTTCTACAGAGTGAGCTCCAGGCCAGCTGGGACCAAAGGGAGACCCTGTCTCAAAATTACAAAAAAAAAAAAGTCATTTTATTTTTAAAACTAAACCTTTTTAGGTGCTTCTTCCTCTTTTATGTTTATTAATGTGTGTATGTGTATGTGTGTGTATGTATGTGTATGTTTATGTGTATGTATGTATGTGTATATGTGTACATGTGTATGTGTATGTGTGTGCATGTGTATGTGTGTATGTGTATGTATGTATATGTATGTGTATGTGTATGTATGTGTATGTGTGTATATGTATATGTGTGTATATGTAGGTGTGTATGTGTATGTGTGTATATGTATATGTGTGTATATGTAGGTGTGTATGTGTATGTATGTGTATGTGCGTGTATGTATATGTGTGTATGTGTATGTGGGTATGTGGGTGTATGTTTATACATATATGTGTGTATGTGTATGTGGGTATATGTGTGTATGTGTATATGTGTGTGTGTATGTGTGTACACATGGACATATGCTGTAGTTCGCATGTGTAGGTAGGAGGAAAACTTACAGGAGTTGGTTCTCTCCTTCCTGAGAGTCCCAAGGGTTGCACTCAGGTTCCCAGGCTTGGTAGCAAGTGCCTCTATCAACTGAGCCATCTCACAGTGCCCAGTATCATTACTTTTATCATCAAAAATAAATGAGCTGGAGTCATAGTTCAGTGAGTGAAGTGACTGCAATCCAAGCATGAGGACAAGAGTTCAGATCCTCAGCATGCACTTAAAGCTAAGTGTAGTGATGTGCATTTATAACGCTAGCACTGATGGATGGTGGGGCCTGAAAGACGTCCAGAGCCTGAAGGCCACCTAGTCTGGCCAGCAAGGGGCAAGTTCCACATTCCATAGGAGACTGTGTCTTAATGTAATAAGGCAGAGAACAATGGAGCAGGAAACCCGATGTCCTCCTCTGACCTTTGCACATGTACACACAGGTGTGCAACTGCACACAAAACACACACACACACACACACGCACACACACACACAACACGAAGTGAAGAATAATAGAGAAAGATACTCAACAATGACCTCTGGCCTCCATAATGTCCAGGCATGCACATTCACATGCACATGTACACACACACAAGCAAACAAACATCATTCCTAAAGCTATGATTTGGAAAAGCACTTTAGTTCCTCAAAAGCACAGGAGGGAAACAGGAGAGGGAAGTTTGCAGAAGTTGCACAAAAATAAAAAATCCAAAGGTACTGTTTATCTGTTACGGACTTTTACTTGAAAGAGGAAAAAAACCTAAGAATACAACAAATACTTGCTTTTATGTTCACTGCAAAGGAAGTCCAAACTCAAACAATATTAAGCTATAAATTACTTCATGGTGACTTATGCCTTGGTCACATTCTGGCAATTCTTAATTTTCTTAATTTTCTTAATTAATTAATATGTGATGTGTGAGTGCAGCCTCCCAAGTGCTGGTATTAAAGGCATGCCTGGCAGTGCCTATTATTTTTACTATTTGTTTTTGTTTGTTAGTTTCTCTTTGTGACAAGATCTCACTATGCAGCCCTGGCTGGGCTGGAATTCACAGAGATCCATCTGCCTCTGCTACCCAAATGCTGGGATTAAAGGTGTGTACTATTTTATATGGTCCTTTTTTTTTTTTTTTTTTGGTTTTGTTCTTTTTGAGGACAGGGTCTCCCTTTTAAGTCCCCCAGCTTAAGCCTGGAGCTTGCTATGTAAATAGTTCATTACTCTTTAGATTTATCTCTTCCTAAATAAAAGAATCCTCTTAAGGATTTCACACTAGGTAAGCAATCTTGTTCCCTTCTAGAACTATGAGCATTTATTGTACAAATAGTTGTACAAACAGGTACAGACAGAGGAAGGAAGTGCCCAGCCAGCAACACTAACAAAGAACAACAGAATCACGTCTGAATCCCTTGGCCTGCCACAAAGTTCCAGCGCAAGCTGAGCTGATCATTCGTCTTGAACGTTGCTCACTCCCCACCACAAATTCTCTGTACATAAAAGTTGCCTCTGTTAGAACATATCCTAGTTATTTTCAACAATGATAACCAATGTGTGAGCACTGGCATCCAAATAAGTCTGACGTGAAAGCCAAGTTCTGCCAGTATAGCTGTGGGCAAGACACAACTTCTTTGAGGCTCAACTTCCTTGTCTTGTAAAATGATAAAAAAAAAAAAAAAAAAAAAAAAACCCACTTATAAGTTAGTGTGAAGAGGGGAACTAATTCACGGAAGCAGCTGCTAAGCACTGAGCACACAGTCAGCTTGTGACACAAAGCCATCATTTCCAGCACTGATCCTCTGCCTCTGTACTGTGCTCTAACTCGATAAAACATTACTATCCCCTCTCTACCTGAAAACCTCCTCCTACCAAATAAAACCCAGGGCATACCAAAACCCCGTCTAATACAAAGCCTTCCTCAATTCTCATAGAATCATGGCTTCCATATTTTGTGCTAGCACAATATTTGCTCATCTGCATCACTATTCTTATTAAAGCAAACTGTCATTATTTGGTGGGGGTTTTTGTGTGTTTTGTTTTGTTTTGTTTTGTTTCCTGAGAAGACTGGAAGCTCCTTAAAGACCAGTGAAAACTCTCTGTGGCACTGAGTCTACAGCACACAGCAGGCACTCAATTGTCGGGGGAGGATGGGGGCTGAAAAATACCCTGTGAAAAAGGCTGCAGCACACAAAGGGGGGAATGACAAGCACAAATGTTCCCGAGAGGTCAGACAGGATGAAAACCGAAGCCAGGCTGCCGCCCTCAGCAATAGGCTCATAAGCAACCTCATGGCAGTTAGCAATATCAATTTCTTAAGCATAAAAATGAAGCTAAAAAATGGCAGTCAGCAGATAAAGATGAAGCCTTTACAAACAGAGCCAGTGGTGGAGGCACGGGCTTCATCAGTCAGGGAGTGCCTCGACGGAATGAGAGCCTGAGTTCAACCTCAGCATCCACGTAAAAAGCCAGCATTGGGGATAGAGACAAGAGGGTCCCCCAGACTTGCTGGCCAGCTAGCCCCGCCTGATCTAATTGACAAGTCACAGGCAACAGTGAGAAATCCTGTGTCAAAACCAAAAGTGGTGCACATGAGCACACACGCACACACGGGATGGAGGGAAAAGAAAAGAAATAAAAGAAACAACTTAAGGGGAAAAGTAAATTCAAAGTGAAACAAAAGTAAAGGAACGTTTCTGCACGGCAAGATGAACCAATGGGTAGAGGCTGTGTGTTTGAGAAGGAACCCAATAAGCAAGATTTCTCATCTCTAAGGGCAGGAATGTGGGGAGGAAAACCTGCCAGAAACGCTAGGACTGAGACGGCTGAGAAGGTCAGGAGGTAAGAGCAGCCTAAGAACAGGTTTTTTGAGACAGGGTCTTGTTATGTGGCCCATGCTGATCTGGAACTTGTGATTCTCCTGCCTCAGCCTCTGGAGTTTTGAGACTAAGAATGCACAACTGTAGTCCAGCTTTTAGACTAGGCTGCTTCTCTTTTTAATATTTGACTTATTATTTTTGATTTTGTATATGAGTGTATTGCCTACACATATGTAAGTCTACCTGTGTCATGCAATGCTCACAGAGGTCAGAAGAGGGTATAAAATTCCCCTGAACTGGAGTTACAGAGAGTTGTTAGCTGCCAGGTAGGTGCTAGAACTGAACCCAGGTCCTCTGCAAGAACCATCAGTGCTCTTAACTACTGAGCCATCTCTCCAGCCCCTAGACTAGGCTACTTCTAAAGACATCCCCAATTCAAAACATGCAGATGTGGAATTTTTAAAGCCAATGAAGTACCTCTACCATCAATCTCGTCCTTCCTTTCGCCACAGCCTAGCTACCACTCTGAGTAGTCTTGAGGGCTCCCACTCTGGCTCAGTGTCCACTCCCTATCCTTTCTCTATGTCACACTCAGGGTAATCTTCCTATGCTACTGTTTTACATACTGTAGACCACTGCAGAAATAGATCCAGATATGTGGCTAGACAGCAATGGGTACATATGCCTAAGCTGTAACATTTCTTTTTAAAAAGGAGATCTGGCCAGGCGTGGTGGCGCACGCCTTTAATCCCATCACTCGGGAGGCAGAGATAGGTGGATCTCTGTGGGTTCAAGGCCAGCCAGGTCTACAGAGCGAGCTCCAGGACACCTGGTACTAAAAGGGAGACCCTGTCTCAAAAATACCAAAAAAAAAAAAAAGGAGATCTGTAAGACTGATGGGATGACTTAGCTGTAAGGTCTGTCTTTACATCTGAGAACCCTGGAACCGAGACTGATAACTGTTGTCAATCCCTCACATGAGCGGTGTGGCAGACAAGCACTACCCGCCCCCACACACACACACACACACACACACACACACACACACACACACACAGAATTGCTAAACAGAAAGTAATAAATTGAAACAAAAGCAAAAAAAAAAGTGTATTTGTTGCAATGCAACTAACATCTGTCAGGGAAAAGTTGAGTATTTCACTAACTTTACATTGAGTTATACGCAAATTCAAGAAATAGCTAAGCACAGAAAACTGCAAACAAGCCACACAGAAATACATGAGGGCTGGAGATGGGGCTCAGTTGAAACAGTGCTTGCTTGCAGGCACACAGCCCTGAGTTCCATCCCAGCCCACAAAAACTGTGCATGGTGGTGCCAACCTGTCTGTAATCCCAGCACTCAGGCTGAGATAGGTTCAGAAATTGAAGGTCATCTTCAGCTACAGAGCAAGTTTGAGGTCACCCTGGGATATACGAGGAAAGAGAGACAGGAATACACTTCTAACCTCACTTTACTACATATCATGAGCCTCACCTGCACTTCCAATCCAATCCTAGATAATTCTCCCATTTCACATTAATAATCCCCAGCTATAGCACCTTTGATACCCACAGTTTATTTCTTCAGTCAGGCATTATATTTATTGCAAGATAATATACTACTTAATCACTCAGTATGTATAAAACTGCTAGTACTGGGGCTGGAGAGATGGCCTAATTGTTAAGAGCGCTGACTGCTCTTGCAGAGGACACAGGTTCAATCCCCAGCACCCACATAGTGGCTGAGAACCGTCTTTAATTCCAGTTCCAGGGGAATCAAACACCCTCTTCTGACCTCCACAGCATTGCACGACATGGGTACACCAACCTACATGCAGACACTACATTCATACACATAAAAATTAAATAAATTAATCAAATTAAAAACAAAAAAAATGTATTATCTAAATTAAAAAGAAACTGCTAGTACTAACTAGGTTTCACTTTCTTACCATGCCACTGAGTTAAGTGATCTGACTTCTTTTCCTTTTTAACAGATGTCTTATAGTTTTTATTAAGATTTTCATACCATGTGTATCAGAAACATAGAGTGAATTCCTGAACACACACATCTGAAACCACTGGGGTTCTGCCAACTAATTTCCTAGTGAAATCAAAGTTACAGAGAAGGGGCAACAACAACCTTCACATTACCTGAAGGTCCCAGTGCACAGAGACTTCTGGTATCCCAGACACTTTTCTTGAAGAATATTTTGGCAAAGCAACATATGAAAAAATTAAACAAATAGCTATTTATCTGAAACAAAGTATGTGCGCCCAAAGGAAAGGCACCGAAGAGGACAGAGAGCTATGGAATCCTTTCCCAGCAACCAAGTGCTTTGATGTTTAATAGCAGAATCACAAAACATACACACCTCCATTTTCAAAGAAAACATTTCTAAAAACCACTCTTGGTAAACACTCAGAAATCTGTATTTACAGTGTGGCTTCATTTCTTATATGAGTACCAAGACACACAATGGGGATAATGAGCTTGTCTACCCCTAAATTTGTTTCCATAAATGAACTACATTGACCACATTACAATTTGGAGAAAAAGGAAAAAGACAGTATTTTTACCAGCAAATAAAAAAATAAAATTAAAATTTCATAAATCTGGTTTAGATCAACTTTCACCTGAATTATAGACTATCAAGAAGTCTTGTCAAGAATTTAAACACTACAAGTAACTTCTGTGATGGTTTCAGTGATTACAACGTTACTGTATATACTAAAATAATTGAACCATCCACTTTTGTTGTTCTGGGAATCAAACCCAGAAACTTAGTCCTTTACTACTGAGCTATATCCCCACCCCCAATCTGTGTACTTTCAATATTTTTTTTTAGTGTGGATGGGAGGGGGATATGGGGAGGTGATATGTTCATGAGACTCCAGGTTACCTTGGAGGCCAGAGGCACTGGGATCCCCCAGGAGCCGGAGTTAAGGTGGTGTGAGCCACCAGACGTGGGGGTAGAACTAAACTCAGGTCCCCCACACTGCACACTTTAAAAGAGATATATTTTGATGTCTTGTATTCACACCCTCTAGTGCCATCTTTTGAATGTTAATTTTGTTCTTCACAACTGAGACTTACATTATTTTTCAATACTAAAAGTATTTTGAAACTCTAAAATAATTAATTTATGGCTGGAGAGATGGCTCAGTGGTTAAGAGCACCAACTGCTCTTGCAGAGGACCCTGATTCGATTCCCATCATCCACATGGAGGCTAAGAACCATTTTTAAGCTGGGCTTGGTGGCACACACCTTTAATCCTAATACTTGGGAGGCAGAGGCAGGCAGATCTCTGTGAGTTCAAGGCCAGCCTTGTCTACCAAGTGAGTTCCAGGCCAGCTGGGGCTATAGGGAGACCCTGTCTCAAAAAAAAATTTAATTTATATTATTAAAGTTATCAAAAAATAATAATTTTTTAAATTTTATTTATTTTCATGTGTATGAATGTACTGTCTGCATGTAGGTGTGTGCACCCATGTCGTGCAGTGCTGTAGAGGTCAGAAGAGGGTGTCGGATTCCCCTGAAACTGGAGTTAAAAACGATTCTCAGCCGTCATGTGGGTGTTGGGGATCGAACCCGGGTCATCTGCAAGAGCAGTCGGTGCAATTAGGTCATCTCTCCAGCCCCCAAAAAATAATAATTTATATATCCATAGGTAAGCTTGATCTTAAATTATATCATAAAATATTAAACACTGGTTTTTCCTCTATTCTATTCCATTAATCCTATAAATATAGCCCTCCAGTATTTACAGAGTATGAAAAAAAACTGTGATCAGCAGTGTTGCAGACCCTAAAACAATATTAACTTTCAAAACTAATAATCCTATTTAAATTCAACACAAAACAACATTGTTTGAAAAAGTACAGTATGCTGGGCAAGGTGATCTATGCCTTTGTTCTCAGCACTCAAGAGGCAGAGGCAGGCAGATCTCTGTGAGTTCAAAACCAGCCTGGTCTACATAAAAATAATCAGAAGGGGCTGAAGAGATGGCCTAGCGGTTAAAAGAGCCGACCACTCTTGCAGAGGACCGGGATTCAATCCCCAGCACCCACATGGCAGTTGAGAACTGTCTTTAACTCCAGTTCCAGGGGAATCCGACACCCTCTTCTGACCTCCGAGACATTGCACGACACGGGTGCACAAACCTACATGCAGACAGTACATTCATACACATAAAATTAAATAAAATTAAAAAAAATAAAAACATCAAAATGTTTAAAAAAAATAATCAGAACATAAACAATTAGTAGTAAAATCACATGGGAAGATTTGAATTTAGAACAGTTTCTACCTTTGAGATATTTACTTTTGCTACTTTTCAGAAACAAAGTTCATTTGCACCTGGTGCCAGGTGTAGTACGTAACATAAAATAGCAAATGCCGGGGCTGGAGAGATGGCCTAGCGGTTAAGAGCGCCGATCGCTCTTACAGAGGACCCGGGTTCGATCCCCAGCACCCACATGGCGGCTGAGAACCGTCTGAAACTCCAATTCCAGGAGAACTCCAGTTCCAGGGGAATCTGAGACCCTCTTCTGAACTCCGCGGCATTGCACGACACGGGTGCACATACTTGCATGCAGACAGTACATTCATACACATACAAAAAAATAAATAAAATTAATAAAAAAAAATAAAATAAAATGTCCCAGAGGTAAAAAAAAAAAAAATAGCAAATGCCTCAGACTGGTTCTCTATCAGTAGATACTATATCTATAATGGAATTGTCTAAAACTTAAAGTTCCCTCTTAACCAAATGTGTTAATAAGAATCAATTGCTAGCCGGGCGCGGTGGCGCATGCATTTAATCCTAGCACGTGGGAGGCAGATCTTTGTGAGCTCAAGGCCAGCCTGGTCTACAGAGTAAATTCCAGGACAGCTGGGGCTACAGGGAGACCCTGTCTCGAAAATACAAAAAAAAAAAAAAAAAGAATCAGTTGCTGGGGCTGAAGAGATTGCTCAGTGGTTAAGAGCACTGGCTGTCTTGCAGAGTACTCAAGTTCAATTCCCAGCACCCACACGGTGGCTAACAATTGTCCATAACTCCAGCTCTGGGGGATCTGGTGCCTTCTTCTGACCTCCCCAGGCACTGCACAACATGGGTGCACTTACACACATGCAGGCAATACACTCTTACACATAAAAATATAAAATATAAGCCAGGTGTGGTAGCACCTGGGAACAGAGGCAGGCAGATCTCTGTGAATTCAAGGCCAGCATAGTCTACAAAGTGAGTTCCAGGCCAGCTGGGACTAAATAAAGGGAGACCCTGTCTCAAAAAGAATCCCCCCAAGAAAAAAATATATATAATATAAAAAATATTTTAAATAAGTAATAAAAAAAGAATCAATTGCTAGTTCACAAAGCCAGAAGTCTCACATATAAGAGAAATCAAAAGGAAAACAATTCTGCACTTAATAGAAGTTTTGATGAGAAGGCCAAAAAACTATTAAAGTTTAAACTGCTAGTTATTAAAAATATTTATAGACATAATTGTGTGCTTTCCCTTAACCATATGTAAAATGTTTTTCTATAGTCTAGGCTTTCAACAAATGTTGGAAAAAAAGCAAAGTAGATGCATTTTTGCATTAAATGCATAGCATTATATAAAGTGCTGTGAATTCCAAGTAGACCATGTTGTCTTCTGTTAAGATATCTATAGAAAGTTTCAAGAGGGAAAAATAAAATGAGACTGATTATCATCCTTGAAACAAGTCCAGTAGACAACAGACAGTTATCAATGTAATCCACATAACAAATATCATTTGAAGACCTTTTTTTTTGGTCTTTTTGAGACAGGGTCTCCCTTTAGTCTCAGCTGGCCTGGAACTCATTCTGTAGACCAGGGTGGCCTTGAACTCACAGAGATCCGCCTGCCTCTGCCTCTCAAGTGCTAGGATTAAAGGCGTGTGCCACCATGCCCAGCTTTGAACACTTTTATAACACACTTTTTTTTTGAGACACTGTCATCTGTGGGGCTCAGGCAGCCAATCCTCCGCCTTAGTTTCTAACATGTGTCTGGCTTACAAACATTTGTTTGATTCACCTAACAATTCTGTTGGATAACCAGCATGAGTTTCAACGATGAAGGAGCAAACTACTATAGGACCATTCAAGCCAGTTCTTTTCAAACTTATAGTACACATACAAGAACCACTCAAGAACATGTCAAAATACAGTCTCAGGTAACTCACCACACCCACACAGATCCAGAAGTTTACAATCAAAACAACAGGTGAGTCTCACACAGGTGGTCTGTCCCCAACCCCTGCTACATTGTTTTAGCTAACATGACTAAATCTTTAAGCAATCTAAAGCTCCACTGTCTTTTTTTTTACTATGAATCAAAGTTCTCAAATGGTTACATAATTGAGCTCTGTAGATTTCCACAAAAGATATAAAAAAAAATCTAAATGAATGTAAAATATTATATTCCATTAAATTAATTACCTCTAATAGCAAACTTTTAAGAAACTTAAAATTGATAGGATTTCACAGAATTTCTTTGTGCAAAATGTGGAAAAGACTGACTTTCACTTATTTTGTCACAGTTTGAGTACTGTTACAGTTTACTGAATGAAGAACTCAGACTTAGGCACCCACAGGTCCCAGAAAACTCCAGATGAAAATATAAAAACACTTAGAGAATAACCTTGTGCACACACTAAATGTAATGGTGCTGTTCACTTTTATTTTCTGTTCTGCGGATCAAATGTAGGGCCTCATACATAATAGGCAAGCTCTCTATCAATGAACACGACCAGCCCCATACTGTATACTTAAAAAAAGAATAATTTTTTTTAAACCATTGTTCTTGGTGGCTCATGGCCTTTATATTTTATTTATTTATTTATTTATTTATCTATTTATTATTTATTTATTATGTGTATGAGTCTGCAGGTAGGTTTGTGCATCCGTGTCATGCAATGCCTCAGAAGTCAGAAGAGGGCGTCGGATTCCCCCAGAACTGGAGTTAAAGACAGTTCTCAGCCACTATGTGGGTGCTGGGAATCGAACCCAGGTCCTCGGCAAGAACAGTCGGCACTCTTAACCGCTAGGCCATCTCTCCAGCCCCAAGAATAAATTTTATGATATATAGGTCAACTAATTGTTTAAAAAAAGGGGGGGGGGGCTGGAGGGATGGCCTAGTGGTTAAGAGCGCCGACTGCTCTTGCAGAGAACCCGGGTTCGATCCCCAGCACCCACATGGTGGCTAAGAACCATCTGTAACTCCAATTCCAGGAGAACTCCAGTTCCAGGGGTATCCAAGACCCTCTTCTGACCTCCGCGGCATTGCACGACATGGGTGCACAAACCTACATGCAGACAGTACATTCATATACATAAATAAATAAAATTTAAAAAAAAAAAGGATGCAAGAACAGTTCAGGCCCCAATATTTACCAGCAGTTTTAAACTTGAAAAATCTTGTATCAGTATTCCTATTAAACAGCACAGGTAGATTAGGAACTGCCTTCTGGCATTCCCACTATGTTCCAGACTGTCTACTTTCTATGTGATGAGTCAGGAGAGACACTAACAATGACTCAGAGTTGGAGAACATTTGACTTGTGAATGGAGGGCAATATAAACACTGAAGCAGCTTAGGAAATGGGACTTAATGTCTTACTAAGCAGCATTTCCTAATCTACCTGGATTTATAACGTTTATTAAGTAGGACATGTCCCAAGCAAGGTTCAATAAATATGCTAAATTTGTAGCCTAAACTGTCAGGTGAAATGTTTTCTACATATTAAAAGTTCCTTTATCCTCACTTCTGCATCCTGAGTTCAACTTCTGCAGTAGTAACACCATCTTTTTTTTTTTTTTTTTTTTTTTTTTTTTGTCTTTTTGAGACAGGGTCTCCACTGTAGCCCCAGCTGTCCTGGAAGACTCACTCCCTCTAACCAGGCTGGCCTTTGAAACTCACAAAAGATCTTGGCCTGCCAATCTGCCTCCCAAGGTGCTTAGGTTTAAAGGCGTGCCGCCACCACGCCCAAGACCCAGCAAAAAAATGGTAAGGTATTAATCAAAGTTATAGTTTTATTAACTAGCCCCCTCAAAAATTTTACATTTTTTCATTTTACTAAGGCCTGGTGTTATACAAATCTTCCCTGAGTAGAAGACAAAAAACATCTTAGAGGCCTACCTAATGTCATTCTTTTTTTTTTTTTTTTAATTTTATATTTATTTATTTTTATGTGTATGAATGTATTGTCTGCATGCAGGTCTGCGCACCCGTGTCGTGCGATGCCGCGGAGGTCAGAAGACGGTCTCGGATTCCCCTGGAACTGGAGTTCTCCTGGAACCGGAGTCACAGACGGTTCTTAGCCGCCATGTGGGTGCTGGGGATCGAACCCGGGTCCTCTGCAAGAGCGGTCGTCACTCTTAACCGCTAGGCCATCCCTCCAGCCCCTACAAATGTATTCTTAATTCAAACCCATACCTTCATGGTTTCTCTCATTCAAATGCTTAAATGTCTAATAAAACGACTTTAATAAAATGTAAAGGGGGGAAAAAAAAAAACTAAGGAAAAATGCTAAATAATTCAAGGTAGGCTAATTCTTTTAAAACTATGCTTTTCCTCCAGACACTGATACAGATATACATACGTGTGTACACACACACAGACACACAGACACACACACACACACACAATAACACTTCAAATGCTTTCACTTCTATGTAAATTTTTAATACATAATAATTGTACATAGTTAGGACTATGTAATCTGGAATCATTTAAAATCTAAGCCTGTACTTTCTAGTCTGGAAATGGTACTTTAAAAAATAGTATACCCAGGTGTGGTGGTGCATGCCTTTAATCCCAGCACTTGGGAGGCAGAGGCAGGTGGATGTCTGTGAGTCTGTGAGTTCTAGGCCAGCCTGGTCTACAGAGTGAGTTCCAGGCCAGCTGGGGCTACAGGGAGACCCTATCTCAAAAACACCAAAAAAAAAAAAAAAGTATATACCTATTAGGATTGCAATGGCCTTTAAGACAATACAAAAAGCACTTTAGCCAACCACTATGCAAACAGAAGTTTAAATATAATTTAAATTTTAATATAAGACAAAACTTCAGTGCTACCTATACCTAAAGAACAGTCCTATTTTCTGTGGCAACTGTGTTCATGAAAACCTCCTCAGTGACAGGGGCATCATAAACAGAACAGACACAACTGTGCAGCGCAGCTCAATGCTCCCTCCTCTTTCAAGGGAAATACACTGCTGCGGAATGAAACTAGCCTCACTAGACTTACCATGTTTCCTTACATAACTTAAGAGTATCTTGTGTGCAATGCCTATGTTCTGCCCATTTCTATATCCCCAGACTCTGACCCAATGGTTCTTAACCCTGACTCACATTAGAATGACATGGGGAGTTTATAAAAATATTAATACCTGGACTCCATCCCAAACCCATTAAATCACATGGGAGTGGGAGTGGAGGACAGGAAGGGCCAAGAATCACCAGGGGGAGCATTTTAAGATTGGCACATGATATCCCCATGCTGTCAAAGTTAAGAACTACTATACTCTGACAGTTGAAATACTGCATTTGTGTCCATAAGAACATACATATGAATATAGGCATCAGAATTTATATAACAATGCAAGAGTCTCATCCTCAAGTTGATCCCAGCTCAATTATCTCTTCCTTTTAAAAGCACAGCATTCAGGGGCTGGAGAGATAGCCTAGTGGTTAAGAGCACCGACTGCTCTTACAGAGGATCCGGGTTCAATCCCCAGCACCCACATGGCGGCTAAGAATCATCTGTAACTCCAATTCCAGGAGAACTCCAGTTCCAGGGGAATCCGACACCCTCTTCTGACCTCCGCAGCATTGCACGACACGGGTGCGCAGACAGTACATTCATACACACCCAAAAATAAATAAAATTTTTAAAAAAGCACAGCATTCTAATAACAAATAACCAATTATATGTTGCAGTGCCAAGTTTCCACGATGGTAACTAAGGTTTATGATTTTCTTTGAGCTGCTGTTCCTTACCCTTCTTTCTAGATTCCAGCCTTGCTCTCTCCAAATAGATACTGCTTTACTCTTTGTGTCTTGTCCAGTTTGCTTAGCCAATGCCATGAACACAGGCATGAAATAATCATGTCTAATTTGAAAAACATACACAAAAGCTACCAGCAAAAAGTGTGTCATTCCCAAATTATCCCCTTTAGGCTAATTACTACCACACACAAAAAGAAGAAAACCTGAAAATGTAGAGAAAAGGTTACAAAATGAGTAATAAGTGGGAACTAGATTTCACATCATAAAGGACATCTGGGCATTTGGACTCTTCCAGTCAACACAGAGTATCCACCCTACATCCCAGCCCTCATCAGGCAGATTCGGTTTTTGACCCATTTCCTTGCTGAAGCTATTTCCTAGTGGATATGCTATCTTTGGCTGCAGTCAGGTACCTTTGCAGCAAAATTACAGAACACACTTGTGACCAATGGAGTGCGTCCATAGAAACCATGGTGAATCTGTCACATGGATGTCTGATCTGTGCTTCTTGAAGGAACAATTTCATAAACTACTAAACTAGCTTTTCTACATTAAAAACTCCATGCTAATCTAATATAAACTTGGTTGGGGCAATAGTCTGAAAGCAGAAGTCTCACTCATTGTTAGACAAAATCTAAGTCTGCTTTCACTAATGACAGATTGGTAACACCTGAAATGTTTCTAAAATACAACTTTCAAAACCAGGAGTGCTGAACTATTTAACACAAGAAACCCTTCAGCAAGGTAGTTTCTCAGTTAAAAACTGGTAGGAGAAATAATAGCATATAATTCTAAAGCAGTTGCTCTCTAAAAGACATGGAAGCATTCACCTTCCAAGTTCTACAATACACATTCTGTAAACAATCTGAAAAACTGTCTTAAAAACTGTGGGAAGGAGACATTCAAGAAGTATGCCTGCTAATTAGATACTGTGGTAAAATATTACTTTGTTTTGTTGGATCCGACAGTTTGAAACAGGGCCTTGGTTACCACTAAAGGAAAGCAGTCCTCAATTCCCTATTCAATAAAAAGTTCAAATTCCACAGACCAAAAAAAAAAAAAGAAAAAAAAGAAAAAAAAGAAAGGAAAGAAAATGGTACCCTGGGTTGTTTGTTTTTAAGGAAGATTAAATTTAGGAGTTGCCAACACCCAAACGAAAAACATTCCAGAGTTTTATACTCAATTGTAAGTGGGGAGTCATCTACATTCTCAGCACTATGTTCCCTCATTCAAAGGACTACTAACAAAGGATGTTTCTTCGGCTCTCACAAGCTACACCCTGCTTATTTCCCCTAGAAAGCATTACTCTTGGTTTTTAAAAGTAATTAAAAAATAACTTTAGCACAAACAGGCAGACAAAAAGTGAAGTTTAACATCTGCCAACATATTTCCCAAAATAAGACCCCTGTCAGATGAACCATGAGGAAAACACTGAAAATGACAAGTTCTTTTATTTGGAACATAAGCTATTTTTAAAAATAAAGCTGAAGAATGCAGCTTTTCCAAAGCTTTGTCTTCAATTTCCCCTTAATCTTCATATTTTTACATTTACAAAAAAAAAAAAAAACTGGAAATTTGACTACCATTCTTATGAATTCTTTTAAAAGCAACTTTAATGAGTAGCAGATATCTTATGCAAGTAGTAAACCACAGAGAACAGTTGTTCCGGCTGATAAAAAATCTCTCTGAAACATTCACATAAAAATAGAACCTACAAAGACATACTCTGATTTTACAGGTAGAGAAATTATAATACTTAAAATTATAATATCAATATACTCCCTAACCTACTGCAAATGATTTTACTTGAACCGGTTAAAGATAGTAAAATGCTGAATAGGGTGGTGGGTCTTGCAAACATGTAGCCTAGGTCGTCTCAAACTCCCAATCCCCTGCCTCAATTTCATGGGGCTGGAATTACAGGTATGTACCACAATGCCTAGCTTTTAATGTGTTTTGGTCCTGTTTTGTTTTACTTTGCAGAGCTGGGGATCAAACACTGGGCCTTAATGCATGCTTAGCAAATGCTCTACCAGTGAGCCACACTCCCAGCCCAAAGTTAGTAAATATTTTAATAGTCGTTTAATGTGTAACAAGGCCAAGAATAAAAGGAAAAAAAAAAAGTGAAAACAAAAAGCCTTTAAGTAAAACATGTGGCTTCCCACCGTGCCAAACAAGATAGTCAAAACATTTCCCCCAAAAGAGTTTGGGACTGTTTTCTTTCAGGTAGATGGAAGTGTGATTATATACACTTGAGTAATATTTTTTTACCAGTCATCTAAAGGAATGCTGCTACAGCTGCCTCAAGAAATGTTTTGCGATCAAAAATACCCAAAACAAAAAAACCCCATCTCCCACAAATGTTTTCCACAGTGTTAAATACAGAAAGAGATCTTGATATCTACAGAACTGTGGTTGTTAGAGCATCTCAATTGTCCAAAATATCACCCAGGAAAAAAGTGTATGTGTTGTGTGTGTGTGTGTGTGTGTGTGTGTGTGTGTGTGTGTTGTGTGTGTGCGCGCACACACACACGCGCGGGCTCAGAAACTGTTTAGAAATTGCAGGCTTCTGTACCAGACAGTGCAGACATTCCATTGGACATCCTCATCTCAGATTTACCCCAACACAGCTGCCATGGATATTGCTATGGCCACACTCTCTATACAGGTGTTTTACTAACTGATCACGCACACACAGCAAAGTCCAGATTGGCAAATCTTGGGGCCAGGAGCTGTGTAGGACTCGAAAGAAGCACCAAGACTCAGAGCTGAAAAACACGTGTCCCAGTCCGGATCTGGGGAACGTCCCAGGAACCATTTGTTCAAAGTAAAACTCCATCACCCGCAGAAATAGAGGGAAGCCCTGGGTCCTGGGACAAGGGAGCTCCCTGGTGGAAGACCCAAGGAGGCGGCAGCCCGCCCCGCACCGGCCCGCGCCCGGGCTCACCTCGGCGGCCGGGATGTTGACCACCCCGGTGGAGCGCCGCTTCTCCCGCAGCTTCCTCTTCTCGATCTGCCCCTTGCCCTTCCTGGCGCTGGGGCCCGAGCTCCGACCCTTCTCCGGGGCGCCGTCTGGCTCCTCCTCGTCCGCCCGGGACGGCGGCGCCCCTGAGGCGGCGGTGGAGGCGGTGGGGGTCTCGTCCTCGGGCCTCCGGGAGCCGGGGGCCGCCCGGGACAGCGCGGCGGGGCCGAGGGCGCAGTTCGCCGCCGCGGGCCCGGGGGCAGCAGGTGCGGCGGCGCCGGCCCCGGGGCTGTGGTTGAGCTCCGGGGGCGCGGCGGCGGCCAGGGGCCCCACGGCGGACTTGGCGGCCGCGTCGGCGCTGCCCGGGCCCCCGGGGTTCTGCTTGGCGCGCATCTTCTCGCGCTTGGCCTTCCACTCCTCCAGGAAGTCCGTGGTGCTGCCGCCGCTCCGGTAGCCGCCGGTCGCCATGTTCCCACAGGGGCGGGCGGGGGCGCCCCTCACGCCGCTCGTCCCGACTACTGCCGCCGCCGCGTCCTGCCCGCGGCCAGAGGATGCGAAGGGGACGGCCCGGGGCGCGGGCGAGCGCGCTCTGCAGCCGCCGGCGGCTCTGCGGGAAACACAAGCGGCCGGGGAGAGGTCAGGTCCCGCCGCTGCGGGGCAGCTACGGCAGCACCCTCGGGCTCCTGAGTATGCCACCACCAAGTTCGCGGGGCGCACCTCCGCCGGAGCCCCGAGACCGCCGGCTGAGGGGAGGAGACAGGGGCGGACCCCATCCCCGCCGCCGCCCCGTCCCACCCCATCCCACCCGGGTCCGCGCCGCGCGCCGAGGCACCTGGCCGCCGGCACCTGCGAGCCGCGCCGACCCAGCTCCTCGCCCCTACGCCTCCGTTCCCGGACAGGCGCAGAGCCTAGGGCCCTCGGGGACGCGTCCGGCGGAGGGGACGGATGTGCCGGGCGGCCCGCACAGCCCCTTCCCTACCTCCGGAGGCGCCCGGCTGCGCGGTGCCTAGGTGAGCGCTTTGCTCCCGACGCGCGACCGGCCGTGGAAAACTCGCTGTCCTGAGCTCCCCTGCAGTCCCTGGACAGAGGAAGGGAGCCAGCAACAGGGGGGAGCCGAGCGATGCCGAAACCGGGCGGAAAGAGCCGAGTAGTTGCGCCTCGGGTCTGGGGGGGCGGGGGAATGCCGGAGAAGCCCCGCCCCCAGCGCCCAGGTGCGCGCCGCCCCGCCCGCCTCGCGCCTCCTCCCCCTGCCGGGGGCGCGGCTTCGGCGCCCGCAGCATGGACAGCGCATTCCTGGACCCGCAGCCTCGCGGCGGCGGCCTCTCGGCGCCTCGGATTCCGGGGCAGGACGGCAGCTCCACGCCCCCCCTCCTCCTATCCGCCTCGCTGGTCTCCCACCACTCTTCCTTTTAAGTACAAGATCGTGTTTTTCGAGGGAAAGTTGTGACTTGCGGCAGGAAAGTGCTACCAGCTTGTGATGAATCAGGACGGGCTAGCCTGGATGGGGAAATACCCCTGCGTTCCTTCTCCGGGTCGCTGCCCCTTTTCAGATGCACTCGGGTGGCAGGCAGGAGACCAAGCAACAAACCCGGCGGCATGCTCCTTCTAAAACAAGCAAGCATCCTGGTAAAAAAAAAAAAAAAAAAGNCCAAGCAACAAACCCGGCGGCATGCTCCTTCAAAAACAAGCAAGCATCCTGGAAAAAAAAAAAAAAAAAAAGACACTAAAATTCAACGAAGTGTCTTAACTATTCTCTCGGGCTTTTAACTTGTCATAAATTCCTTTCCACACTTGATTGTATTTGCGCCTCAGGCTGTCTCTACACCTCCTCTTAGAGATGGATTTAGCAACAAAACTCCCTACCAAGTTTGTAAGGCTGGACAGTCTGTCTGTATTTCTCCAACCAGATATGCCCCGGGGTAGGTCAGATGAAAATCATGTAAGATCTCTGGGTCAGACAGAGCTGAGTGGGCAACCACTGACCTCACAGATACATGTAAGGTCAGACCGAATCATTGTCTGGGGCCGCGAACACTAGGCCTCCATTTCCTAAAAAGAACCCTGTGTACATGCCCAGGTTGTATACAATAAGTAGGTGGGTAGCAGAGTGTGCCCGCCATGGCGATGGGACCAAGGAAAATTAACCCACGTGCTCTGAATTTATCAGAAGCACAGTTCTGGTCTTTGGTCTGTTGGGTTTACCAAGAGAGTTCTAGAAAATTCCTTGGTAAAAAGCATTTCCTGATAGTAGAATTTGAAGTACAAACTGCTCATGTACCATGATATCAACTTGGGTGCACCGCCTGAAATTTCTCAGTGACAGACTCATTATTTTGTTTTCTGAGTTGGGGGGGCAATTTATTTTTGTTTTATGTGTATGAATGTTAGGTCTTAAGGTCTTTAAGTGCTCCCATGTTGTGCCAGAGGTGGAAAGAAGAGGGCAAGAGGGCATTGGATCCCCTAGAACTGGAGTTATGAACCGTCGTTAGGTGCCATGTGCCATGTGGGTGCTGGGTCTTCGGCAAGAACAGACCGTGCTCTTAACCACTGAGTCATGTCTCCAGGCCCTTGTTTTCTGAAGTTTTTAAGTGGAAAGATTATTGAGTACTCAGTGCATTCACGTTCATGCACTTTCTAACTTGCTGAAGAATTTCCCTTGGAGAGACTGCTGAATACCCTGAGAACAGAATATACTCAGCCCAGATGTAAATACATGTGAAGTAGCTGTCAGATTTTTTTTATCACGTTTAAATTATCTGAAATTTGGTAGCTTTTTTTTTACTCTAAAATTGGTAACAGCATTTGTTAAGAGTTTACCCTGCTTATAGTGTGCTTGATTCAAGAACCTCTCTCAATGTAGTAAAATATAAGTCTCTTGGGGAGACAGGAAGTTTTAAAAGAAAAAAAAGATGAGTCAATGAATGTATGATTTTAACTTGAAAACGATAGACTTTGAATGAACTAGAGTAACATATGCCATATAAATTCATCACATTTCTTAGACCAGTTCTCTTAATAGTAATCAGCTCTGAGTCAGAAATGCTGGCTGCAACTGACTTGCCTGGCTTTGGACAGGTTGCTTAACTTTTGTGCCTCTGTTTACCTGCATATAAAACGGGGATAATGATACTTCCTACATTGGGAGAGTGTTGTGAAAGTGCCTAAGGTCCTTAGATAAAAGGTAATACCTGAGAACCACAGTAGTTATTATTAGTCTATAAAATGCCCAAGGAACCATGGATGAAAGAGATTATTGAGGTACAAAGCACTCTATTTTATTATTGTTATCACATATTATACCTTTTGTCTTGACTTGGCCATTCTCAATATTCCCAGAGATACATTTCACAACCAGACTGCTTCCAAAATTGCACCACAATATTTAGTTGAGTAAATCCTAACTTGCAAGATGTTTTCATATCATCTTTATGTATAAGTTATTGTGAAATAATTCTCTAAGACTTGGAGCTGTTGACACTTGGGGTTGGGTGAATCTTTGTGCCGGGGTTCGTCCCATTCATTGTAAGATACTTAGCATCATCATGGACCTTGGTCTTGTAGATACCAGAAGCATCACTAAACCCTATACGGAATGGCCAGGTCTTCTCTGGGTGACAGTAAAACCATCTGAATTGGCCTAACAAAACTAATTTGGGTGACCCAGTTGTACTTAATAATGAAGAAAAATATGATAACGACAATCAAACATACATTTTTTTTTTTTTTTTGGTCTTTTCGAGACAGGGTCTCCCTGTAGCCCCAGCTGTCCTGGAACTTGCTCTGTAGACCAGGCTGGCCTTGAACTCACAGAGATCCACCTGCCTCTGCCTCCCGAGTGCTAGGATTAAAGGCATGTGCCATCACACCTGGCTAAACATAGATTTATTTTAAAGTGTCAGAATTAAAATCACTATAGATACTAAGCCTTACTTCTATTTTCCAGGCAGTAGATTAGCTGTGATGTGAACTAGCCTGTTTGCATTGAATAATTAATAGCATATTAGAAAATATCCATTGACTTGAATGCAAATATTTTTAGAGCATATACATTATTCTTCAAATCAAAATAATATACAGACATAGTATAAACCATGAAACATTTCTGTTCTGCAAGGACTATAACAAAAGAAACCAATCCCAACATACCTCCTACTCCCAAACTGCCAGAACATTGAACTCTTAACTGTTTCTGGTGATGCACATTTTTATGTTTATGGTTTAAATTGCTTAATTTTCTACTTTTTGCTTTGTCCATTTTTAGACCCCTGACTAGAGGAGGGAATTTAGCTCCTATGTGAGCTATTTCTTTTCTTACTCAAACTCCCAGCTGTATGTCATGATTCTTACAAAATATACATTTAATATTTATAGAATTATGACTACATTTTACACACAGCAATGTTATGTGGTATATTGTGATTCAATTTATTTCATTCTCACAAATGTTTTTTCTTGTATAGTTATTTGTTTGCAGTTAGAACTTGATCCTTTTTTTTCAATCACCTGTATATTTTTTTATATACTACTCATAAGTTTATACACTAATTTTCCCCTTTTCAATACAGTTTAGCACATTGGGTAATTTATCATCTCTGTTCTTTTTTTGGGGGGGACACACCTCCTGGGGCTCAGTGTCCCTGGAATACCCTGGCAGGATAGTCATGATCCACCCTCTTCAGTGTGAATTTCCAGGTTTCTGGATCAGGATAGCCTCCTTGCCGCCAAGCCCTGCACACACACTTGATTTTCAACTAATCCTGTTTCCGTTCGCATTCTTTGTTCTCTGTCAGAGAACTGCTACTTCCAGTATATACTGCTGTTCATCTTTTTTACCTCTATATGTGTATAGTGTGCATGTATATATGCACACATGTGTTCATGCATGTGTGCATGCACGTGCAGCTCACATGTGAGATTAGAAGACAACTTCATCTATCTGCCCTTCCCTTGCACCTTGTTTAGAACAAGGTCTCTTCATTGTTCACTGCTTGAACCCCAGGATAGTTGGCTCCTGGGCTTCAGAGATTTTCCTGTCTTGCCTCCCATCTTGCTGTAGGAGCACTGAAATTATAGTCACATATATCACAGCCATCTTCATGCAGGTTCTGAGGTCCCTCATGCTTGTACAGCTTGTGCTTTATCCACTGACCCATCTTCCCAGCCCTTGTGAACCTTCTTTCAGGGACCTGAAGGACAAAAACATCCATCCTTGTAGACGTTGTCTCCTGCCCTCTGCTGAAATCCATCTCTTTCCATCTCTCATCAATCACAATCATGTGCTTATGTCTATTCTATTTGCTGTTACTGCTTTATCATTCTACTTTTGTTTTAAAAGCATTACTTGAGAGAAGGAAGGTAAACGTGTTTAATCTGTTATATTTAATGGAAAATACAATTCATCTGGAATTTTGCAAATTTCTAGATCTTTTGAAGTCCTCACTGTAAATCTAGATCAATAAACATCTCTATATCATATTTCCTTCCCTATTGAATTATGTCATAAGCCCATACTGATTAATACTGTAAGAAAGAACTTCACAAAATGTTTTAGTGTCTTACACACATGCATACACATCTACTCACCCTAGACAGACCAAAGTCATGATTGCACCAAACTCCAACTTGGTGAACCAATGAGATTTTATTGGTGTTACTGACAGAAGTATGGACAAGAAGCGACTTACAGGAGTAGGGATGACTCAGAATGAGCAGCCGCATCACCAAAAGGCCCATCCTAACCTGCGGAGACTCAAGAAAGCTGCATCCTTGGCACTCTCTGCATGGCTTGCAGGTAACCTGACAGTCCATGAATTTCTTCTCTGAGCTCTCCCTATTTAAAGGTCAATTGCTATCATTGTTAATTCCCCTCTCACATGTCATTTAATATAACCATAATTTCCAGGGATGAGGGCCAGGAAGTCTTTATGGACCATCATCTACCTACCAACTCCCAATAAGGCTTCCTTGACTCCATGATCCAGTCTCATCAGTGTTGAGAGTTCTCATGTTCACTGCCAACAGCCTGGACAAGTTACCTTAAGTCACTATTGCTACTTCTGTTCTTGCCATTCTAATAATTTCCAAATGGCTTTTGCTCCTTTCCACTCCATTTATGACTTACCACTTGTCAAAATTATCAACAAGCTTTATGTTGACAAACCTAGCACTTCCATTTATTTTAAAATCCTTCATAGCTTTTAGCATACATGATGACTCCTTCATTATTTAAACCTTCCTTCTTATAATTTAGTCACCAAAAGAATTTTCTTTTTGTATCCAACCTCCCTAATGTGCCTTCTCAGCCTCTTTTACCCCATCCTCTTCTTCTGCTTACCCTCAAAAAGCTAAGGTCATCCCAGGGCAGAATTACTGCCCTCCTCAGACAATACTCTCTGCCTAGATAATTCCATGGAATTCCAAGGTTTTAGATAACATTGCCAAATTTACATCTTAAAGTAAACTTTTCCTCCCTAAATTCTAGCCTGTCCCATTTGCCCAGTTGACATTTCTATGTAGCTATCTAATAATCTCAAAGTGACATTTCTATGTAGCTATCTAATAATCTCAAAGTGAACATAGCTGAGCAAAACTCTCCATCCACATCCGTCTGCTCCACCCGACTCCTCTCACATATCCTCCCTATCTCGATAAATCATGTCATCATGTATTTAGTTGTTCAAGCAAACAGCACAGAGGCTTCCTTGATTCTTGTCTTTCCCTTACCGCATAAATCCATTTCATCATCCTGTCAGCAGCCATTTCAAAAAGCATCCAATCCTCTGAACAACCAGAATGATCTCCTCAAAATAGAACCAGATGCAGGAGTCCCTCAACATTCCTTTCCCTGTATTTAGTTCCCAAAGCACTGCATGACTTCAGCTGTAATTTGGGCAAGCCTAGGTGAAGCTCATACCCACAGCAGCCTTTGTCAGCATCCACATGGTATTTGTTTTGCAGATGTGAAGAAAATAAAGTTATAGGGTCATCGAAACTTCCACTGAGCTTTCAAGGGAGAGCCTTGGAAGCATTATTGTAGCATACAGTTTTCATATCGTGCTATCTATCCATTGTTAGAGATCGAATATATGCTATTGCAATATTAAATACCTGTCTCTGCTTAGATCAACCTTAGCTTAAGTTCCTCCACCCAAACACAGTATTAAAGGAGGAACTTCTAAGGCAAGTGAGGTTGTGATCAAGAATGGAAACAGAGTTATGTGCCTTCATCAAGCTCAGGCATTTCTAAGTTGTGTGATCTTGGACAGATTACTTAAATTCCCTGTGATGGCATTTACCTCACAGGATTATTGGAGATATTAAATGAGATTTAGCCTTTAGATTTTGCTTTTGACAAAAATCACTGAAAACATCCACAAGTCAGTATTTTTAATATGGAAAATTTTTGCCAATGAGAACCGAATTTCAACGATATTGGAAGAGTATGTTCTACCTTGTAACTCAACAGCCACAAGAAAAAAATTTAGAGAAATTTCTCAAGATAGAATAACAAGATGTAATGTCTTAGAATACTAAAAGAAAAGATCAAATACTTGGGAGCTGGAGAGATAGCCTAGCGGTTAAGAGCGCCGACTGCTCTTGCAGAGTTCAATCCCCAGCACCCATATGGTGGCTGAAAACCGTCTTTAACTCCAGTTCCAGGGGAATCCAACGCCCTCTTCTGACCTCCGAGGCATTAAACCAATCTACATGCAGACAATACATTCATACACATATGAAAATAAATGTAAAAAAAATAAAAAATAAAAGATCAAATACTTTACACAAAAGAAAAAAAGCTACTCATGATGAATGAAAGGGCAGAGAGCAGGACGAGAGCTTCAATAGCCTAGCATATAATGAAAACTATCCAGAATACTAGAAGAATGATGGCAGCTTATTAAGGAAAGAAACAGCCATGCTTTCAGAATGGTCTAAAAATACAAATATCCCAGGGCCGGAGAGATGGCCTAGCGGTTAAGAGTGCCGACCACTCTTACAGAGGACCCGGGTTCGATCCCCAGCACCCACATGGCGGCCGAGAACCTCTGAAACCCCAATTCCAGGAGAACTCCAGTTCCAGGGGAATCCAACACCCTCTTCTGACCTCCGCAGCATTGCACAACACGGGTGCACAAACTTGCATGCAGACTGTACATGCATACACATACAGAAATAAAAAAAAATACAAATAACCCATTCAAAGAATTTGAAGAAAACTGACAAGCAGGTAAACACAGGAAAAGATTTTAAAATACCAAAATTCACTGAAAGGTACCATTTTATAGTCACTGCGTTGCCACAATTAAGGACTGATGATACCGAAAGTGAGGGGAACTTGGAAGGAAAATGGTTAGTGTGAATATTAGGTGACCCGATAGTTTTAGAAAACACTGGCAATGCCTGGTTAAGATGAAGATGTGTGTGGTGGTGCATGCCTTTAATCTTAGCACTCGGGAGGCAGATCCACCTGGCTAATAGATTTATTTAGTGTAGAATTAAATACTTAGTACTAATACTTCTTTTTCAGCGTAATAGCTGTGTGTGACTGCGTTTGCGTGTATTATAGTTTTAGAAAGTATCCATTGCACTGGAATGAATATTTTCGAGCCTATACTTATTTTCAATAAACTATATTACAGACTGTTAACCATGAAACATTTCTGTTCTGCAAGGACTATAACAAAAGAAACCAATCCCAACATACCTCCTACTCCCAAACTGCCAGAACATTGAACTCTTAACTGTTTCTGGTGATGCAACCTTTCAGGTTATGTCTTGAATGCTATAATTCTATTTTGCTTGTCCATTTTTAGACCCTGACTATGAGGGAATTTGCTCTATGGTGAGCTATTTCTTCTACTCAACTTCCAGCTGGTATGGGCTGATTCTTAGCAATACATTTTATTTATAGATTATGCTACATTTTACACACGCATAGTGGTATTATTGTGATAATTTTATTTCTTCTCCATTTTTTTTGTTAGTTATTTGTTTGCATAACTTTTTTTCTTTTCATACCTGTATATTTTTTTACTTCCTACTCATATTTATACACTCATGTTTCCCCTTTCAATACGTTAGACTGCTAATTTATATCTCTGTTCTTTTTTGGGGGGGCACACCTCCTGGGTCCGTGTCCCTGATATGGCGAGGTAGTATGATCCCCTCTTAGGGTGATTTCCAGTTTCTGGATCGGATGCCTCCTTGCGCCAGCCCTGCCCTTTTTAGATAATCTGTTTCGTCGCTTCTTGTTCTTGTCAGGAAGTGCTACTTTTAGTATATATTGTTTCTTCTTACCTCTATGTGTATAGGGGATGTATATTGCAATGTGTTCATTGTGTGTGCGATGGCACGTGCAGCTCAATGTGCGATTAAAGCAACTTATCTATTGGCCTTCCCTTGCACCTGTTTTAGAACGGTCTTTCCATTGTTCCACGCTGACCCAGTAGGTTGGCTTGGGCTTCAGAGATTCCTGTCGTGCTTTTTTCCCATCTTGCTGTAGGGCTGATTATAGTCCATATATCCCAGCCATCTTCTGCAGTTGAGGTCCCTATTTGTACAGCTTGTGCTTTAGTCCACTGACCGCTTCCAGCCTGTGAACTTCTTCAGGGACGAAGGACAACACATCCATCCTTGTAGCGTTGTCTCCTGCCGCTGCTGAACATCATTCTCTTTCATCCTCTGCATCCAATCACATATGTGCTTATGTCTATTCTATTTGCTGTTACTGCTTTATCATTCTACTTTTGTTTTAAAAGCATTACTTGAGAGAAGGAAGGTAAACGTGTTTAATCTTATTATTTAATGGAAAATCATTTAATCTGAATTTTCCATTTCTAGCTCTTTTGAGTCCTCACTGTTAATCGGTCATACATCTCTATTTCATATTTCTCACATATTTAATTATTTCTGCAGCATACTAATTATCTGTAAGAAAACTTCACAGATGTTTTAGTGTTCTTACCATTGGCTAACCTACCACCCTAGCAGACCAAAGTCTTTGTTGCACAAACTCCAACTTGGGACCAATGAGACTTTATTGGTTTTGGACAGAGTATGGACAAGGGGACTACAGGAGTAGGGCTGACTTCAGAAATGAGCGCGCAGCACCAAAGGCCCTCTAACCTGCGGCGACCAAGAAGCTGCATCCTTGGCATCTCTTGCATGGCTGCAGGTAAACTGCGTCCTGATTGTCTTCATTGAGCTCTCTCCTATTTAGAGGTCATGTGCTATCTGTTATCCTCTCCATGTCTTTAATTATACCATATTCCAGGGTGAGGCCGGAGTCTGTTAGTGGACTTATCTTACCTACCACTCTGTTAAGCTTCCTGACTCTTGGATCCGTCTCTCAGTGTTGAGGTTTCGTTACTGCCCGCTGGCAAGTTCTTAAGTCACTATTGCTATGTGTCCCCAGCTGTCCTGGAACTCACTCTGTAGACCAGGCTGGCCTTGAACTCACAAAGATCCGCCTGTCTCTGCCTCCCAAGTGCTAGGATTAAAGGCGTGTGCCACCACGCTTGGCTCGACCCTTAGTTTTTAAACCTAAGGGATTACTCTTTAGGGAAATAATAGAGTTCAAAAAGCTCAGTTTCCAGGTATTTTTAAAAATGTTTTGAGTTTCTTTAAAATTATAAGACTTCATACTTATCAATCAATAAATAAGAATCACTGGGCTAAACACCCACATAATTTTGGATCCTTAAAGACTCTGTCTCTCACAGGACTGGAGAAATTGTTTAGTGGTTAAGAGCACTTGCTGTTTTTGCAGAGTACCCAGGTTCAGTTCCCAGCACCCACATGGTAGCTCACAGCTATCTATAATTCCAGTTCCTGGGAATCTAACAATCTCTTCTGGCTTCCTGGGGTACTGCAGGCATGTGGTATACTTACATGCAGGTGAAATACTCAAATACATAAAATACAATAAAACTTAAAAAAAAAAGCAAGATTGTCTCTCTTTGAATCACCATGCCTGGCATACAGAAGGTGTTGTATTGGACAATATTTGTCAGCTAGCACATAGATTTGCTTCAGAAATTCACTGTCTCCCAGGTCTTAGGAAGTGGGGAACACTTTAGCTTTGAGAAAATACTCTGTGTAAGTATATCATTTATGTTCAATCCTCAGTCTTGTAGAATTGGAATATTGACTTTTACCAGCATTTGAAGATCATATTAATGTCTTAGGGAAGCAGTCACATTACTATAGCCATTTGTCTGATGATGCATAAGAGCCAAATCATACATTAACTTATAATGGAAAAATTGAAAGTTAGAAACACAGGATTACAAAAAAATCATACTCTGTGTTTCCCAAGAAGGCAGACAACATGGGAATGAAGACATAACTGATAGTTTACTTGGTCAATACAGACAATGAACACAGAGATAATAAGATGAATCCATTGTTCATTAGCCTCAACCAAGAGAATCTAATACACAAATCTCTGCAAACATGCTGCAATCTGCTGAAGTGACAAGCACAGGATGTCTCCACCCTGGGAACTTTGCTGCATGGTTCTATGTGCTAATCAGGCATACTAACCCCACTACTGATAGACATGTGTGCTGGATAGCTTTAGTGTCAACTTGACACACCTGGGTTGAGGGAGCCTCAATTGGGGAATTTGCTCCATTGGATTGGCCTGTGGCCACATCTGTGGTGTATTGTCTTGATTGTTGAGCAGTGACAGTATAAGAAGGTAGGCTGGGCATGAGCCAGAGAGCAAGCCAGGAGCAAGCCAGTGGACAGCATTCCTCCATGGCCTGTGCTTCAGCTCCTGCCTCCAGGTTCCTGCCCTGAGTTCTTACCTTGGGCTCCCTGAGTGATCAACTGTGACCCAGGAGATGTAAGCTGAATAAACCCTTTCCTCCCCAAGTTGGTGTCGGTCAGAGTGTTTTGTCACAGCAATGGAAGACAAACCAGGACAGAAATTGGTACCAGACGAGTGGGGTATTGCTGTGACAGACCTGACCTTGGTGTTTTGGGGAAGGATTGTGGAG
>VZQC01003726.1:1069167-1085651 GCA_009823505.1 Rhizomys pruinosus | reverse complement strand
GCGTTTGGAACTTTGGGCTGGGAAAAACATTGAATGTCTAAAGATTGCTGCTGTGGAGCTTGGAGCCGTTTTGCTGAAGGCGTTGTAGAAGATGGAGGCCTGGCTCTTGTGCAGTTCTAGTTTCAAAGGAGAGCAGAAATCATCAGGACTGTTTAATCTTAGGCTCTGGTCAGCTGGTTGGGGCTGTGGAGAATCAGCTGAAAGTAACAAGAGGCCAGAACCTGAAATAAGCTTTTGTGGGTACGGGGGCTAATTGATGATGCGTAGCTGGGGCTGAAAACTCAGCCTGTAAGTAACAAGAGACATCATCCCCTGAGGTGCCAAAAATCTTCTGGGGAGAATATCTTAAAATGGTAAGCACACAGAAGCTGTGAAAAAAAAAAAAAAAAAAAAAAAAAAACCAAAAAAACAGAACAAACAACAACAAAAAAACCCACTAAAAGACAAAAACCCCACAATTCAGGAATTCAGGGACTGACCAGAGGGCTCAGCAGTTACAAGCATATTGCTCTTGCAGAGGACTGGTGTTTGCTTCCCAGCACCCATGCCAGGAGGCTCACAACTGCCTATAACGCCAGCTCCAGGAATCTGACACCCACCAGGATCCTGGCCCCCAACAACACCTGCACTCACATGCACATACCCACATACAGACACAGACACAGAAACATAATTAAAAACAAAATAAATCTTTTTAAACAATAGGGTCTCACTACGTAGTCCCGGCTGGCTCCCTCTGCCCTTGCCTCTGCCTCTGCTGGGATTAAAGGCATTCATTTTCATGCCTGGCCCAAAACAAATCTTTTTTTTTAAGTGTCATATACATATTGAGTGTATTCACTTATGCAAATTCCTGAAGCATATAAGTAACATATAGATACTGTTGTCAGAGATCTACTTTTGCAATAAAAATATGAATATATCAAAGTTAATTACTTCTCAGAACAGATAGAGGGGACAAGTTGAGGTGCTGCAACACACTGTTTTTGTTTTATGCTTTCCTGAGGAACAAAGCAAGGCCTTGAACACACTACGCTGCTCTTCGATCTGCTTCAGCCCCAGCCCTGCAGTGCTCTTTTATAATATTTTGTTATCAAAGAAAGATATCTAAGAGAAAACGTTATAATCTGCTAAATCTAAGTGTGAGGCCCATGAGCTATTCCCAGATCCATCTCCAGACATTAGGAGAACGATCAGTGAAATTGGGGGAAAGATCACCAATGCTAAAGGGGACCAGGCCTTCGAACTGCTGCCTGGCTTCTGTTTTCCTGTTTTGCTCCAAGCCACAAACCATTTCAAATATTTCTAGGGCACAAGGCCTCACTAAGTTCTTTCCAAATATGTAGAGATTTTATTTGTCACACACACACACACACACACACACACACACACACACACACGCAAAGGGAAATTTTAAGTTGCCTCATGACAAGTCGGGGCAAGACCAAGTTTGTTAAAGTTGCAGTCTTTTAAAAATCTAATTTACTGGGGCTGGAGAGATGGATGGCTCAGTGGTTGGGAGCGTTGACTGCCCTTGCAGAGGACCCAGGTTCGATTCCCAGCACCCACATTGCAGCTGAGAACCGTCTTTGACTCCAGTCCCAGGGGAGTCCAACACTCTCTTCTAACCTCCTTGGCATCGCACAACACGGATGCACCAACCTGCATGCAGACAGTACACTCATACACATAAAAAATAATAAATAAAAAATAAAATAAAGGTTTGTGCCACCACACCCTGCCCTAACTAAAAAAAATAAAAATAAATAAATAAATAAAATCTAATTTACCGTATGGAAATCTTATTGTAAATCCAGGAATTTTCTTTTAAATTCTGGTATATTTCAAACATAAAAAATGCCTAAGATCAGGGGCCTAGAGACATGGCTCACAGATTAGGAGCACTGGCTGCTCTTGTAGTATTCCTGGGTTCAGTTCCCAGCACTCATATGGTGGCTGTCAACTGTCCATAACTCCAATTCCAGGGATCCAACAACCTCTACACCCTCTTCTGGTTTCCATGGGCATTGCACCACATAGATACAGGCAAAATACTCATACACATAAAAAAATAGAAATAAAAAATTAATTTAAGGGGCTAGAGTGATGGCTCAGCAGTTAAGAGCACCTACTGCTTTTGCAGAGGACCCGGGTTCAATTCCCAGCACTCACATGGCAGCTAAGAACCGTCTTTGACTCAGTTCCAGGGGAATCTGACACCCTCTTCTGACCTCTGTGGCATTGCACGACATGGGTGCACCAACCTACATGCAGACAGTACATTCATATGCATAATAAATAAATAGTAAATAAATTAATAAAATACTAAAATAAAATAAATTAATTTAAAATACCCAAGATCATATAACAGGCAAACAGCTGGGCTCCTCTCATGTTAGCAAACCCTAGTCTCCTTATTTACACATTGACCCCATTGCCACTGAGAAACTAGTCCCATTTTTTTTCTGACACCTTCTTTGGAAGCTTGGCAAACCATCGTTTTGTTTTGTTTCGTTTTTGTAATTTATGTGTATGAGTGTTCTGTCGTGTATAGAAATGCACCATATGCATGCAATGCCCACTGGGGCCAGAAGGGGGCAGTGGATCCCCGGGAACTGGAGTTACAGATGGTTGTTACCCATGTAGGTAGGTGATGGGACCCAAACCTGGGTCATCTGCAAGAGCAACCAGTGCTCTTAACTGCTGAGCCATCTTTCTAGCCCCCATTCCTTTTTCTTTTTAAAACAAAACAAAACAATAGTGAAAAAGCATCTTCATCAAGGAAGATGATGTGCAGATGCTGTCCACACAGAAGGGGTTGCTAGACGTTCAGTAGTGCACCTGATTGTCCTGGAATCAGAGGAAGCTCCTCATACCGCTGTGGCTCATTGCTCTCTCTCCACCAATAGAAACTAGGCTGTGCCCATAATTCTAGAAGAAGTCCTGACTACTGCTGTGGAAGTCATCAGCTTCATGCTTTTTTGGTTTTGGGGTTTTTTGATGGTTTTTACTGACTTTTATTTTATGTGTATGAATGTTATTTTATTATTTTTTTCATTTTATGTGTATGAGTGTATTGCCTGGATGTAAGTGGACCTGTGATGTGCAGTGCCCAGGAAGGTCAGAAGAGGGCATCGTATCCCCTAGAACTGGAGTTATGAACAGTTGTTAGCTGCTATGTGGGTGCTGGGAATTGAACTCAGGTCCTCTGCAAGAACAATCAGTCCTCTTTACCATTGAGCTATCTCTCCAACCCTGTGCATGAATGTAAGTGCATCTGTCCTCTGCCTGCAGAGGATCCTCTGGAACTGTAGTTATAGTTGTTAGCTGCCATGTGGGTGCTAGAAACTGAACCCGGGTCCTCTGCAAGAACAGCTAGTACTCTTAACTCCTGAGCCACCTCTCCATTCAGATCCCCACTACTCCATCATGGAGGGCAGGCATGGCGGCGCAGGCGGCTGGAGTCCATCATGGAGGGGAGGCATGGGGCGCAGGCGGCTGAGTAGGAGCAGAAGCCAAGTGCTCCTATCTTCAATCAGGCACAGAAAGCAGAGAGATCAGAGAACTGGCAAGGCTTAAGAACCCTCTAAGCCACCCCAGAGATGAGCTTCCTCCAGCACGGCCACACCTTCTAAGATCTTCCCAAACAACACCACCAACTGGTGACAAAATGTCCAAATACTTGGAGCCTATGGGGGACATTCTCATTCAAAGCACCATGTACTTAGTCAATGTTTTTCAGTGTTTCCTGAAATCAAAGGAGAAAATAAAAATGAAATCAACTAGATGACACCAATAACATAACCCATGCAGGCAAATGAAATCAGTTTTCACTATTGTCTTGCTACTGTTAGCAAAATTAAAATTTGACTTCTCTTTTATTTACACACTTGAATGTAATTAAAATTCCTAATAGTCAGGCGTGGTGGCGCCTTTAATCCCAGCATTTGGGAGGCAGAGGCAGCCAGATCTCTGTGAGTTCAAGGCCAGCCCAGTCTACATAGTGAATTCCAGGCCAGTTGGGGCTACTGGGATACCCTGTCTCAAAAACAAACAAACAAAATGCTGAGAGTAATATTTTGTATAATAGTTATAACAAGAATTTATTGTTTCCTACAAGCTGACCATCTTGCCAGCCATTTCACATATAGGTCTCATTTTACCCTTTAAAGAGTCAAATGAAGCAAGGCGTGGTGGCGCCGCCTTTAATACTATCACTTTGGAGGCAGAGGCAGGTGTATCTGTGAGTTTGAGGCCTGTTTTGTCTACATAGTGAGTTTCCGAACAGCTGGGGCTACAGGGAGGCCCTGTTCTCAAAAGACAAGCACATATATGATAAATAATATAGATATATATATATAATATATAAATAAAAAAATAAAAATAAATAGTCCAATAGAGAAAATCATTAAAATAATTTTCCTTTAGCAGATCAGAAAAAAACAAGAGCATAGAAAGAGTTACAGCTAAGCATGGTAATCCAAAATATTTCCAGCAACATGGTGTTCTCTAATTCCGCAGAAACCACCCTTAGTTTTTATTTTTTTGATTTTTTATTTAGTGATTTATTTATGATATTTATTTATAGTTTTTTTTTTTGTCTTATTTTTGAGACAGGGTACGTATCTGTACCTACCCCTGTGTGTGTGTGTCTGTGTGTGTGTCCCCTGTGTGTGTACCTGTGTCTGTGGTGTGTTGTCACTGTGTGTGGTGTCTGTGTGTGTTGGTGTACGTATCTGTACCTACCCATGTGTGTGTGTGGGCTGGTTTGTGTTGTCCTGATGTGTCCTGGGTACTGTGTGTGTGTGTCTGTGTGTGGGTCCCTGTGTGTGTTGTCTGTCTGTGTGTGTGTCTGTGTGTGTGTTGGTATACGTATCTGTACCTGCCCATGTGAAAGTCAATTTTTAAATTTTTTGGACAGACAGGTTCTCCCACTGAATCTCAAGTTCACTGTTCCTGTGAAACTGTCTGGCCAGTGAGCCATAGGCCCCCAGCACTGTGGTTACAGGCATGCACTGTCACACCCAGCTTTTACTTGAGTATTGGAGATCTGAACTTAGGTCCTCTTGTTTGAACAGCAAACAGTTTACCCACTGAGCTGAGTTATCTCTCCAGATCCCTTCCAGGGCACACTTTTATTGGTGACCATACTATAACTTCCGTGTATTCATGACTGATATTTTTTTCAAAGCATCTGGAAGGAGATCTGATCTCTTCATTTCCCGACAGAAATTGCCTTCTCTTTTTTTTTTTTTTTGTTTTTTTTTTTTTTTTTTGTCGTTTTGAGACAGGTCGCCTGTAGGACAGCTGCGTGGAAACTCCTCTGGTAGACCAGCCTGGCCCTTGAACTCACAGAGATATGTCTGCTCTGCCTCCCAAGTGTTAGGATTAAAGGCCTTCAACAACTGCACCAGCAGAAATTGCCCCTAGTTTTAAGTCAGTATGTAAGCAACATGAAGAAAAGGATTATAAGCCTTTATTCGAGGAAAGTTTTCAGAGCTTTTGTCTGTGTACCAGATTCTTTTTATGAAGCATCAAAATGTTACTGCAAACTTAGTTATAAATCTGATTAGTTATTCATGATTCATTAGTTTTGGCAGCTTGTATAGCACACAGTAGAATGGAGTTCCCACTGAACAATACAGAACTGTGACTTTCCTAAGGTGGGGACAAGGAAAAGGAACAATAGAAAAAATAACTGACGGGCTACTGTCAGTTTATATTCTGCAAGGATTAAAGTAGAGACTTCCTTATTGCACTGACTTAGGTAAACTAGAATCGCCTGTCTTCAGGAAAAGCTGGTCTACTTTGGGATCTGCTTCCTTAAAGTTTCAGCTTAGTTTGGGGATGTTTAACATGAATGGCACAATTTTGATTTGGTCTGATCTGTTAGAATTTATTGCAGAACTTTAGTCCTTCATTGTCTTAAAATTTTTGTTTCAACCCAGCCATTTGTTTTAGGCAGTGGACCACAAAGTGAACAGTACCAGGGACAACCCAGTCCACCCTCAAAGACTGCGGTTGTGTAAACAACTGAAAATGAATCAACAAAACAGGCACATAGAGAATACCAAGGAGGAAGACTTACGAAAAACCCACAACAAATAGTAACCAGCTGTTCACAGAAATAGGAACCCATTACTGTGGGAAGCCCAGAACAAGGAAAGCGATGTTCCACCAGTAATAAAGTAACTAAGACAGGCACACAGTCTGCAAAGAATGTGGACAGGGAAGTCAGGGCAAGGCAAGAGAGACCCTTCCCAGCCCTCCCAGACGCTCCGCTCTCTGGGTTTGCCCCCTGAGCCTCTGCCTAGCAACTGTGTGTCATAAGCTTGTTTCTCTCTCAGTTTCATTCTCGTAAGCAGCAATTTTTAAAAATTATCTTTGAAAATAAGTGAGATGATAGATGTGTGTGGGCCATTGTCTCATTCCCTCTTGTCGATTTGCTTTCTCATCCCCGCTGGGGCCACCCCCCCCTTCTGATGGCTGGCTACTCATCCTGCCTAGGAGAACCAGTGGACCAGCTTCTTGCACATCCTCCCAGAGCCTCCGGATGGGCAGTTATGGGTCTGCATGTATTTGTACACAGATTGTATGTTTATGATTTTTGTGCATAAGATTTTAACTGAAGAATAGACGCCCTTGTTGCACAACTTGCTTTTCTTCACTCCAAAGTATATTTTAGAGGTCTTTCATCTTGATTTATTCTTATTCATCCATTTGCAAGTTTTAATGTAGTGCTTACCATGTTACAGGTATCACATAGGTTGTACAGTTATAGCACTGGCTAAAATAGACAATATGTTCGCTTCAACACAGAAGTTTACAATACTGGATGGAGGGTGGCAGAAAAGACAGACAAAAAAAATGATGGTAAAATACACGGATACAGTGGATCAGGTGGTAATAAGGGAATTTCACCGATAAAAATTTCACCATATTTCTCAGAAATAACTCAGGAAGTAATAGATTATACTGGGGGGCTGGAGAGATAGCCCTATCTCTCTTAGCCTAGCGGTTAAGACCAATGACCGCTCTTGCAGAGGAAACAGGATTGGTTCCCAGAACCCACACTGTGGCTAAGAACCGTCTGTTACGCCAATTCCAGGAGAACTCCAGTTCCAGAGGAATCTGAGACCAGCTTCTGACCTTCGGGGCATTGCATGACACAGTGCACAAAACCCAATGCAGACAGTACATTTCATACACATACAAAAATAAATAAATTAAAAAAAAAATAGATGATACTGGTAATGAACTTGGCAACAAGAACAGGAAGATGTTTGGCACTACTTGTCGCCGTACCGGGCAAGCCAATGCTGGCACGCCCCATGAGAATCAGACACCTTCTTCCAAGTTTGAGTGCACCTGCTTGCTCAGATCATCACAAACAAGCTGCTCTGCAGGAGGAGAAGGGTGGAGAGAGTCGGTCATGGCTTTCAACCAACCCGTGGGCCTGAGTTGTACATAGGGGGAGGTACTAGAGGTGTAAAGAGAGGAAGCCTGGAAAGAGGCTTTTGCCTTTCCCACCTTGTGGCAGCCCCTGAGAAGTCACAGGGCCCCTGCCGTGATGTAGAATTTGCTCTATGGCCTAAAAGGGAAGCCGTCTCACCCCTCTCCCACCCCCCCCAATCTGAAGGAACAACCTCATCCGTGCTCTGTTTAGAAAGCCCAAATAAAAACTCGCTAGCAGCGGACAACTGCAGTTTGGGGAATTTGTACCTCACATTGTCGGACACCCTGTGCAATTTAGCAACAACTGGCATAGTCTGGTAGGACAGACAAAACCAAGGATGAGTTTGGGAAAAGCAATGATGTTGTCCCTGATATGGGGAAGGAGACCAACAACCAAGGGAAGCTGAGTGCGGAGAGAGCGGGCAGAGGACATTTTGACACGGTGGGCTGTCCCATAGGCCTGGTGGGGGTAGTGACGTAGATTGGGCGCCATGGATTGTGTTTTGTTTTTTATTTATATGTTTAAATTTTATTTTGGTCTTTTCGAGACAAGGGTCTCCCCGTAGCTCCCGCTGTCCGGGAACTCACTCTGTAGACCAGGGTGGCCTTGAACTCACAAAGATCCGCCTGCCATCTTCCCCCGAGTGCTAGGATTAAAGGCTTGCGCCACCAACCCGGCATGTTCCCCTGGATTTTAATGTGACTAAGGTGAACCCTCCTAGGTGGATGGATTTATCTGTAGGAGAAATCTCAGGATGGCAATCCACTTCTAGGGGGCATAGGCATGCCTCCTTGAGTGGTGGAGTTTGTCACATAAGTATGGAGATGCTTTAAGAGCAGCAGAAGTTCTAGAACAAACTTTGCAAGCCCTGGGAATAATGTGCCAAGGGCAGAAGTTGCAGCAAGCAACTGCAGAGGCAGAGGCAGCCGCTACCTTGTGTTAAGAGATCTGTCCCAGGTGGAGGCAGTAGCCCAGAGGGAGACTGAAAATGTAGAACAGAATAGAGCAAGAGAGGAATAAGAGGCTGGCTTCCTCAGTGTTGGCCTCTGACCTTGCTAGTAAGTTGCATAAAAGAGAAAAAGAGAGAGTTGTTAGCCTGTCATTTTATACAGCTTGGGGACCAGAAGGAGAAGATAGTCTGGGACCCCAAAACCTGGAACCCATAGGAGAAGGCAGATAGCGATGAGGAAGGGAACGACCTAGAAAAAGCTGAAGACAGCTCTCGGGTTCAACCTTCCACTACAAAAAAGGAAAAATCCATGGTCCTGACAGGCTGATGGAGGTCTTAACCTATTGTCTAGTGTGAGAAACTAGGGAAATCAGAGAATACTCAACACTGAAGCTGTTGGAACTAGGGAAGACTTTCAAATAAGCAACAAAGGAGCCCCTTATCACCTGGCTTGTGAGGATCTGGGACTTAAGGGCAGGTGATATTAGTTTAGGTGCTGCAGAAGCATTAAAATTGAGCACTGTAACCACCCCATCCCCTCCGTGAGACATAGACTGTGTAACTTGAAGCAGTACAGGGGGAATCAGTCCCTAATGGACTGACTTGTACAAGGCATTAGACATAATTGCACATCAGCAGTGGAGGTTCTCATGGATATCAGGAGCTGGAGGACAAAGAGGAGGGGCAAGAACGACTGAGAAAACTAGGTGTGAGGAAAGCAATATACAGTGCCCAGTTCACTGCACCATCTAGGAGAGTGTTCACCAGAGATTTAAGGAAAACTTGATTGACCTGGAGATTGGTATGGAGCTTTAATGGCTGTTCTGAGTCCCTTAATGGGACAGGATCTTTGTAAAGTAGGAGACACTTTGACAGATCTAAGTGACTTAAACATATGTAAAGAATGTATGTTAGAAGTGGTATAACGGCGGAGAGATGGCCTAGCGGTTAAGAGCAGCTGACTGCCCTCTTGCAGAGAGCTGAGTTCAAATCCCCCCAGCACCCACATGGTGGGCCAAGAACCATCTTTAAACTCCATTCCAGGGGAATCCGACACCCTCTTCTGACCTCTGAGGCATGTGCACACAGGGGTGCACCAACCCTACAATGCAGACAGTACAGTTCATATCACACAAACAAAAAAAATTAAAAAATTAAAAGTGTATAACAACATAAAAGAGATATAAAAATGGCAAAGCAGAGAAGGAGGTCTGCTTGTGTTACTCAAAGCAGATGTGGCAAGATTTACATCAAGCCCATGTTCCGAAAGAAAGAAATAAAAGCCAAATTTCTGTGCGAAAGAGTTCTAAAAAAAGCTTTTAAAGACTGAGGAACATGTTCGAAAACACATACATGGGATTAGAAATTGTCCCGGGGAAGATAACGACAACCCCCCAGATTAAACAAGGGGTGCGTTTTCTCTCCCGAAGAAAGGTAGAACCAGGGTTGGAGGCAGTTTGCCCAGCCAGGGCTGCCCCTAGCAGCCAGGTGCGGTCGATGGAGAGGCAACATGTGTGGCAAAAGCCAGGAGTCAGACCCAGAGCCTGCCTGACCCAGAGAACCAACAGGTGCACCAGGGGCAAAGGGCCCCTGTTCCTCCTTGGCCCTGTGCAAGGCCAGGCAGCTTGAGCCAGCCCATGAGTTGATCAAGGAGAAGGAATACAAGGAGGCTTCATGTAAAGACCCCAGGATGCTAAATGGCTTCAAGAAAATGATGAAACATAGTGAAGCCGGGCATGATGGTGCAAGCTTAATCCCAGCACCGGGAGGCAGAAGCAGGCAGAAACAGGCAGATCTTTGTGGGTTCAAGACAGCCTGGTCTACAGAGGGAAGCTCCAGGGCAGCTGGGACAAAGGGAGAGACCCTGTCTCAAAACTAAAGAGAAAAAAAAAGAGGGGGCTGGAAGATGGCCTAAGCGGTTAAGAGCACCAACCGGCTCTTGCAGAAACCCAGGTTTGATCCCCGCACCCACATGGCGTCGGGACACCAATCTTTAGCTCTAGGTCCAGGGGAATCTGACAACCCTCTTCGACCTCTGTGGCACTGCACGACATGAGGTGCACAAACCGGCATCAGACGTAACTTTGTGCATACACATACAAAAAATTAATTTTTTTAAAATTTAAAAAAAAATAAAAAAGAGAAAGAATAATTGGAAGAAACTAACTAAAGCAAACGCCTCTCATGCCATGCCACTGAACCCAACAGAGGGATCTGTGGAGAAACAATTGATAAAAATGGGTACAAATCTCCCATTGCTGTTTTTAGACCTTGTCTAGGTTTTCATTAAAATATAATATTAACATCTGAGGGGCTGGGGATTTGGCTCATGTGTAGAGTGGCTTGCCTAGATGCAGGAACCTGGGTTCAAATCCGACTATCCACATGGTACTAACAACCATCTGTAACTTCAGTCAGGCCATCTACACCCTCTTCTGACCTCCAAGTGCATGGACGACACAGGTGCAAAAAAAAAAATTAATGTTCTGAGGCATTTGCAGAATGAAGGAAACCTTTTGATAGGTATCAATACACCCATTGAAAATAAATTCACAGAGGGTATAAGGGCCAGGTATAGCTGTAAAATTCTTGGGAGCTTTGTGGTGGGTAATCCACAAATGATATCATGGGGATGGTTGAGAAAAGCTACAACAGCCTGGGTCTGCAGATGCCAAAGAATAAACAGCTATCCTATGAAAATAAAAAAATTGTGCAATTGTTAAATGAAATTCAGTACAGGGGTGGGGTGTGCCCCCATGAGCGTGGCCAGGGAATCCATGGAAGCCCCCCAAAACAATAAAGGCTATCACCATTAACGTCGGTTGCACACTGGAAGCAGATAGTAAGACCCTATGGCTGAAGACATGACATGGCCGTGGAAGGAAAAGATGTGCCCGGGAAAAGAGAGATGCTTGTTGACACCGAACCTGAAACTCCTGCCCACTAGATGGCCTGGCCCGTCAAAGGTGTTATGCAGATCACTGGGAAGAAATGATCCCCAAAGTTTCGATTCAATGACAGACCCTGTGGGCTGTTGCTATAGACTGCCAAGAAAATATCCCTGCTAGTGCTCTCTAGTAATATTCACCAGCAAATTTCCATTAGGATTTAGGCCCGCTCCTCAGGGAGAACATACGTCTGTCTGTAGCCACATCGACCCCCCAGTGGCAGGTGAAGTTTTAGGCCCCAGTAGGAAGGCCACTGCAATTATTTTGTTAGATGAATATGACACACCTGCTAAGGTACAGTCCGAGCATTTGTGTTTACACCCATAGATTAAATTAATAGCATCAGGGTTGTTTGTTTAGATATTCCGTCTTTTTCTGTTTGTGTTTGTATGTAAGGGGCCTATCTTCTAAAAGGGGCCCAACACCGATAGAAACATACGAAAAGACCTAGAGTTTGATGTCGCATCACAATGGGAGGGAAGATCATCCTACACCTTGTTTTTACCCCCTCCAAGGCTCTGGGACTCTTGCAGAAGAGGATTCGGAAAGAATATAAGAGCTGCAGGAAGGAGTGGAGTGTTGCCTGGACTTGTCCTCTGCTTGGCAAGCTATATGCCAAGTTTGATTGTGCCTGCTTACTTGGATCATCACAAACAAGCTTAACTACTGGTGCTCCGTGGGAGGGGAGGTGTGGAGAAAGTCAGGCATGCCTTCCAACCAACCAGTGTGCTTGCATTGTACAGGGGAGGGACTAGGCGTAGAAACAAAGGAAGCTGGGGAGAGGCTCTGAGAAATCACAAGGTCCCTGCTGCAATGTAGCATTTGCTATTTGACCCTAAAAGGGGAGCCCTTCCCTCAGGCTTCTGTTAGTAACCCCCTAATTCATCGCTCTGTTAGAAAGTCCAAAGAAACTCGCTGGAAGTTTCCAAATTTTGGTTTGGGGAATTTGTACCTCAAATTGTCTTTGGGACTGAAAGAGAAAGGGGCAAAACACCCTGCCTGCCTCTCAGAAGGAATTTTAGTGACAGAAGAATATACAAGAATCAAGTTATCAAACCCTTAATTAGAAAAAAAGTTCCAGCTGGGCCTGGTGGGGTTGCAGGCCTTTAATCCTAGCACTTGGGAAGGCAGAGGCGGTTGATTTGTGAGTTCAAAGGCCAGCCCTGGTCCACAGAGTGATTTTCCAGGACACCTGGGCCTAAAGGGAAACCCGGTCCCCTCCAAAGACTAAAAAAAAAAAAAAAAAAGAAAAAAAATTCCCTCTTGGTCTAATATTCATAATCCGTTATATAAAAATGAAATATCCTGTGGAGAAAAATTGTCCAGAGATTGTACAAAAGACTTTCATTTTGATTCCCCACAATGATTTAAATATGATAGATGTTAAAAAAACAACAACCTTTTGAGAGAGTGATTGTTTGATAGTGTGTCCTATGTGATTTTTGTATTAGCTATATACTGCAATGTCCATGAAGTGAATGGAAGGTCTTAGCTGGTCTGGCATACACGTCAATTATTTTTACAGTTGATAAATGAGGTTAGCTTCAAAATGCCCCATTACTAGCAAAATACATGTTTTTATAGATGGCTACAATTGGATAATAAATGAAACTTCGCCAACCATTATGTTTAAAACTGAGTCTTATCTTTGCAATTTGAATTTTTTTTAAGAATTTATTTCTGTATGTGTATGAATGTACTGTCTGCATGCAAGTCTGTGCACCCGTGTCGTGCAATGCCGCGGAGTTCAGAAGAGGGTCTCGGATTCCCCTGGAACTGGAGTTCTCCTGGAATTGGAGCTTCAGACGGTTCTCAGCCGCCATGTGGGTGCTGGGGATCGAACCCGAGTCCTCTGTAAGAGTGGTCTGCGCTCTTAACCGCTAGGCCATCTCTCCAGCCCCGACATGTTCATCCTTTGCAAATGGTCTACTTATGGTCACGTTTGGTCAGACCTCTTTCAAGTGAGCTTTCCTATCTCTGGAAAATCATTTAAAAAAATATTTACTTTTGATAGCTCTTGATTACCCTCAAGATAAAAGTAACCTAATTGGACTTAAAGCCCACTTAACGGCAGGGGCCTCATGTATGGTACTGTAAACATAGCCAAATGTAATGACTGGAGCAAAGTCATAGATCTTAGAGAAAACCCTAAGGCTGTCACATCCATAGACAAATGTAGTTTCTTACTATGTGCTCAATATGGATCCTTATGTTTACAGACAACTGTCCCAGGCACCATTCATCAAAGAAGCTTCTTTTGTAGGAGAAGGAGACTATTACAGAATTCCACAACTGGTCACACATAGAGAATAAGTGTCTGTGAGATACCCAATCCTAAGTGACACATCTACAATGAAACTTCTAAACCCAAGGCTCACAGAACATAACAGAACAAGGGGTAGAGAGAATCTAGTACATCTCTCAACTCTCCTCAATGAACCTTCCTCGTGCAACAGAGGGCAATGAGCACAGGTGGCCACAAACAGCCAAAGTGTAGAGAATAAAAATCTACAAAGTATGAGCCCTGAACACGTCTTCTACCTTAATCTCGGCCCACCCAGGGCTCAGGGGCCAATTTGGAAGAGGAGGCAGGAAGACTGTAAGCATCATGGGAAAGGTACACGACCATATGGAAACAGATTCTTTTTTTTTGAGACAGGGTCTCCCTGTAGCCCCACCTGGCCTGGAACTCACTCTGTAGACCCCAGGCTGGCCTTGAACTCACAGAGATCCACCTGCCTCTGCCTCTGCCTCTGCCTCCCGAGTGCTAAGATTAAAGGCGTGCACCACCACACCTGGCTTAAAGGTGGTTTTTAGCAGCCATGTGGGTGATGGGAATTGAACCTGGGTCCTCTACAAGAGCAGTCAGTGCTCTTAACCCTTGAGCTATCTCTCTAGCCCCAGAAACAGATTCTTACAAGCTCCTGGGACCTTGCTCACATGAACCTATAGCAATGGTGTCAGCATGCACCCTGCAAATTAAAACAGACAAAACACATGAAAATGGGCAGTAGGCCCCAATCTTAGCCAAAGAACTATTGGCAGCTGATTACTGCTGGGTGAGGGAAAGTTGATTTTCTTTAAGGAAGAGACTCTAGGTAGGCTGACTGGGCCCAGTGGATGAACTTGCATTGAGGGACATCTGGGGACACTAACTTGACTTGATAGGCCTTAACATATACAACAGAATGCACTAAACCTGGTGAGACAGGCTATGGGGGTCAGCATACAAAGAAGATTAAGATGTTTTGTATGAAGCCAGGCGTGGTGGTGCACGCCTTTAATCCTAGCACTCAGGAGGCAGAGGCAGGTGGATCTTTGTAAGTTCAAGGCCAGCCTGGTCTACAGAGTCAATTCCAGGACAGCTGGGACTACAGGGAGACNACATGGCAGCTAAGAACCGTCTTTGACTCAGTTCCAGGGGAATCTGACACCCTCTTCTGACCTCTGTGGCATTGCACGACATGGGTGCACCAACCTACATGCAGACAGTACATTCATATGCATAATAAATAAATAGTAAATAAATTAATAAAATACTAAAATAAAATAAATTAATTTAAAATACCCAAGATCATATAACAGGCAAACAGCTGGGCTCCTCTCATGTTAGCAAACCCTAGTCTCCTTATTTACACATTGACCCCATTGCCACTGAGAAACTAGTCCCATTTTTTTTCTGACACCTTCTTTGGAAGCTTGGCAAACCATTGTTTTGTTTTGTTTTGTTTTTGTAATTTATGTGTATGAGTGTTCTGTCGTGTATAGAAATGCACCATATGCATGCAATGCCCACTGGGGCCAGAAGGGGGCAGTGGATCCCCGGGAACTGGAGTTACAGATGGTTGTTACCCATGTAGGTAGGTGATGGGACCCAAACCTGGGTCATCTGCAAGAGCAACCAGTGCTCTTAACTGCTGAGCCATCTTTCTAGCCCCCATTCCTTTTTCTTTTTAAAACAAACAAAACAAAACAATAGTGAAAAAGCATCTTCATCAAGGAAGATGATGTGCAGATGCTGTCCACACAGAAGGAGTTGCTAGACGTTCAGTAGTGCACCTGATTGTCCTGGAATCAGAGGAAGCTCCTCATACCGCTGTGGCTCATTGCTCTCTCTCCACCAATAGAAACTAGGCTGTGCCCATAATTCTAGAAGAAGTCCTGACTACTGCTGTGGAAGTCATCAGCTTCATGCTTTTTTGGTTTTGGGGTTTTTTGATGGTTTTTTACTGACTTTTATTTTATGTGTATGAATGTTATTTTATTATTTTTTTCATTTTATGTGTATGAGTGTATTGCCTGGATGTGTGTAAGTGGACCTGTGATGTGCAGTGCCCAGGAAGGTCAGAAGAGGGCATCGTATCCCCTAGAACTGGAGTTATGAACAGTTGTTAGCTGCTATGTGGGTGCTGGGAATTGAACTCAGGTCCTCTGCAAGAACAATCAGTCCTCTTTACCATTGAGCTATCTCTCCAACCCTGTGCATGAATGTAAGTGCATCTGTCCTCTGCCTGCAGAGGATCCTCTGGAACTGTAGTTATAGTTGTTAGCTGCCATGTGGGTGCTAGAAACTGAACCCGGGTCCTCTGCAAGAACAGCTAGTACTCTTAACTCCTGAGCCACCTCTCCATTCAGATCCCCACTACCCTCACCCTCCACCCCTTTACTCCCATCTCTCCAACCCCACAACCTCAGGCTCAGCTTTTCAGAGAGATTTTATGTAGAAAAAAATAAAATAAAATAAAGATCAGACTTAAAGACATAGAGATTTTACTGCCTTTCCCAGGAAAAAAATCTCAAAATGTGTGCTGGAACTTCATTCAATAGGTGGTTGGTGAAACCTGTTCAGAACAGTTTAGGAACTCATCCAGGGTTTTTAGGGATATTTTTTATCCTGAGAATCACGGTAAATCTCTTTATCCTCAACCCACAAAGAAGTTATGGATGCTGCTAATGGAAACCATAGCATTTCTCATGGATCAACCACCATTTCAGAAGTGGAGGTGAGACATAAAAGTTCTGTGTGGGGAGGAATTTCTATGGCCTGAAGCGTGCTGTGATTCTCACAGGTTTCTCTCCAAGCAGAAATCTTCAATACCTAAAACACCACCATTTTTTTTTCAGCATTACT
>VZQC01003726.1:1032059-1067872 GCA_009823505.1 Rhizomys pruinosus | reverse complement strand
ATCTCTTTTTTTTTTTTTTTTTTTTTTTTTGTCGTTTTGAGACAGGGTCTCCTGTAGGACCAGCTGGCGTGGAACTCACTCTGTAGACCCAGCTGGCCTTGAACTCACAGAGATCTGTCTGCCTCTGCCTCCCAAGTGTTAGGATTAAAGGCCTGCACAACTGCCCCAGCAGAAATTGCCCCTAGTTTTAAGTCAGTATGTAAGCAACATGAAGAAAAGGATTATAAGCCTTTATTCGAGGAAAGTTTTCAGAGCTTTTGTCTGTGTACCAGATTCTTTTTATGAAGCATCAAAATGTTACTGCAAACTTAGTTATAAATCTGATTAGTTATTCATGATTCATTAGTTTTGGCAGCTTGTATAGCACACAGTAGAATGGAGTTCCCACTGAACAATACAGAACTGTGACTTTCCTAAGGTGGGGACAAGGAAAAGGAACAATAGAAAAAATAACTGACGGGCTACTGTCAGTTTATATTCTGCAAGGATTAAAGTAGAGACTTCCTTATTGCACTGACTTAGGTAAACTAGAATCGCCTGTCTTCAGGAAAAGCTGGTCTACTTTGGGATCTGCTTCCTTAAAGTTTCAGCTTAGTTTGGGGATGTTTAACATGAATGGCACAATTTTGATTTGGTCTGATCTGTTAGAATTTATTGCAGAACTTTAGTCCTTCATTGTCTTAAAATTTTGTTCAACCCGAGCAGTTGTTTTAGGCAAGTGGACACAAAAGTGAACAGTACCTCCACCCTCAAAGACTGCGGTTGTGTAAACAACTGAAAATGAATCAACAAAACAGGCACATAGAGAATACCAAGGAGGAAGACTTACGAAAAACCCACAACAAATAGTAACCAGCTGTTCACAGAAATAGGAACCCATTACTGTGGGAAGCCCAGAACAAGGAAAGCGATGTTCCACCAGTAATAAAGTAACTAAGACAGGCACACAGTCTGCAAAGAATGTGGACAGGGAAGTCAGGGCAAGGCAAGAGAGACCCTTCCCAGCCCTCCCAGACGCTCCGCTCTCTGGGTTTGCCCCCTGAGCCTCTGCCTAGCAACTGTGTGTCATAAGCTTGTTTCTCTCAGTTCATTCTCTAAAGCAGCAATTTTAAAAATTATCTTTGGAATGAGTGTATGATATATGTGTGTGGCCATTTTCCTCTTGTAGATTTGATATATTCAAAGATGGGGAAAAACCCCACTTCTGATGGCTGGCTACTCATCCTGCCTAGGAGAACCAGTGGACCAGCTTCTTGCACATCCTCCCAGAGCCTCCGGATGGGCAGTTATGGGTCTGCATGTATTTGTACACAGATTGTATGTTTATGAATTTTGTGCATAAGATTTTACATGAAGAATAGACTGCCCTTGTGCACAACTTTCTTCACTCCAAAGTATATTTTAGAGGTCTTTCATCTTGATTTATTCTTATTCATCCATTTGCAAGTTTTAATGTAGTGCTTACCATGTTACAGGTATCACATAGGTTGTACAGTTATAGCACTGGCTAAAATAGACAATATGTTCGCTTCACAGAATTTACATACTGGTGGAGGGGTGCAGAAAAGACAGACAAAAACAAATGAGTGGTAAAATACACGGATACAGTGGATCAGGTGGTAATAAGGGAATTTCACCGATAAAAATTTCACCATATTTCTCAGAAATAACTCATTGATTAATAGATGATACTGGGGGCTGGAGAGATAGCCTAGCAGTTAAGAGCACCGACTGCTCTTGCAGAGGACCCGGGTTCGATCCCCAGCACCCACATGGTGGCTAAGAACTGTCTGTAACTCCAATTCCAGGAGAACTCCAGTTCCAGAGGAATCTGAGACCCTCTTCTGACCTTCGAGGCATTGCATGACACGAGTGCACAAACCCACATGCAGACAGTACATTCATACACATACAAAAATAAATAAAATTAAAAAAAAATAGATGATACTGGTAATGAACTTGGCAACAAGAACAGGAAGATGTTGTCCAGACTTGTCTCCTACCTGGCAAGCCATGCTGGCAAGCCATGGAGATCAGACACCTTCTTCCCAAGTTTGAGTGCACCTGCTTGCTCAGATCATCACAAACAAGCTGCTCTGCAGGAGGAGAAGGGTGGAGAGAGTCGGTCATGGCTTTCAACCAACCCGTGGGCCTGAGTTGTACATAGGGGGAGGTACTAGAGGTGTAAAGAGAGGAAGCTGGAGAGAGGCTTTTGCTTTCCCCACCTTGTGCAGCCCCTGAGAAGTCACAGGGCCCCTGCCGTGATGTAGAATTTGCTCTATGGCCTAAAAGGGAAGCCTCTGCACCCCTCTCCCACCCCCCAATTCTGTAAGGAACAACCTCAGTCCTTGCTCTGTTAGAAAGCCCAAATAAACTCGCTAGCATCTTACAAACTGCAGTTTGGGGAATTTGTACCTCACATTGTCGGACACCCTGTGCAATTTAGCAACAACTGGCATAGTCTGGTAGGACAGACAAAACCAAGGATGAGTTTGGGAAGAGCGATGGAGTTCCCTCTGATATGGGGATGGAGAGCAGCAACCAAAGGGAAGCTGAGTGCGGAGAGAGCGGGCAGAGGACATTTTGACACGGTGGGCTGTCCCATAGGCCTGGTGGGGGTAGTGACGTAGATTGCGCCATGGATTTTGTTTTGTTTTATTTTATTTTATTTTATTTTTGGTCTTTTCGAGACAGGGTCTCCCTGTAGTCCCAGCTGTCCTGGAACTCACTCTGTAGACCAGGGTGGCCTTGAACTCACAAAGATCCGCCTGCCTCTGCCTCCCGAGTGCTAGGATTAAAGGCGTGCGCCACCACGCCCGGCATGTGCCATGGATTTTAATGTGACTAAGGTGAACCCTCCTAGGTGGATGGATTTATCTGTAGGAGAAATCTCAGGATGGCAATCCACTTCTAGGGGGCATAGGCATGCCTCCTTGAGTGGTGGAGTTTGTCACATAAGTATGGAGATGCTTTAAGAGCAGCAGAAGTTCTAGAACAAACTTTGCAAGCCCTGGGAATAATGTGCCAAGGGCAGAAGTTGCAGCAAGCAACTGCAGAGGCAGAGGCAGCCGCTACCTTGTGTTAAGAGATCTGTCCCAGGTGGAGGCAGCAGCCTGAAGACACTGAAAGTATAAAAGAGGAATTAGAGTGAGAAAGGAGTATTGGCCTCTGACCTTGCTAGTAAGTTGCATAAAAGAGAAAAAGAGAGAGTTGTTAGCCTGTCATTTTATACAGCTTGGGGACCAGAAGGAGAAGATAGTCTGGGACCCCAAAACCTGGAACCCATAGGAGAAGGCAGATAGCGATGAGGAAGGGAACGACCTAGAAAAAGCTGAAGACAGCTCTCGGGTTCAACCTTCACTACAAAGAAAGGAAAAATCCATGTTCTGACATGCTGATGGAGGTCTTAACAATGGTCTAGTGCAAGAAATTATAATATCAGCACTAGAGCTGTTGGAACTAGGGAAGACTTTCAAATAAGCAACAAAGGAGCCCCTTATCACCTGGCTTGTGAGGATCTGGGACTTAAGGGCAGGTGATATTAGTTTAGGTGCTGCAGAAGCATTAAAATTGAGCACTGTAACCACCCCATCCCCTCCGTGAGACATAGACTGTGTAACTTGAAGCAGTACAGGGGGAATCAATTCCTGATGGACTGGCTTTTACAAGCCATTAGAGATGCTTGGTCATCCCCAAAGGAGGTTCTCATGGATATCAGGAGCTGGAGGACAAAGAGGAGGGGCAAGAACGACTGAGAAAACTAGGTGTGAGGAAAGCAATATACAGTGCCCAGTTCACTGCACCATCTAGGAGAGTGTTCACCAGAGATTTAAGGAAAAACTTGATTAAACAAAGGCCTTGAGATTGGTACGGAGCTTTAGTGGCTGTACTGAGTCCCTTAATGGGACAGGATCTTTGTAAAGTAGGAGACACTTTGACAGATCTAAGTGACTTAGAACAGTATGTAAAGAATGTATGTAAAAGTGTATAACGGGGCTGGAGAGATGGCCTAGCGGTTAAGAGCACTGACTGCTCTTGCAGAAGACCTGGGTTCAATCCCCAGCACCCACATGGTGGCCAAGAACCATCTTTAACTCCAGTTCCAGGGGAATCCGACACCCTCTTCTGACCTCTGAGGCATTGCACAACATGGGTGCACCAACCTACATGCAGACAGTACATTCATATACACACACACAAAAAAAATTAAAAAATTAAAAAGTGTATAACAACCTAAAAGAGATATAAAAATGGCAAAGCAGAGAAGGAGGTCTGCTTGTGTTACTCAAAGCAGATGTGGCAAGATTTACATCAAGCCCATGTTCCTAAAGAAAAAATAAAAAGCCAAATTCTGTGCTAAAGAGTTCTAAAAGGCTTTAAAGACTGAGGAACAGTTCGAAAAACACATACAGGGGATAGAAATTGTCCCAGGGGAAGATAACGACACCCCCCAGATTAAACAGGGTGCGTTTCTCTCCCGAGAAAGGTAGAACCAGGGGTGGAGGCAGTTTGCCCAGCCAGGGCTGCCCCTAGCAGCCAGGTGCGGTCGATGGAGAGGCAACATGTGTGGCAAAAGCCAGGAGTCAGACCCAGAGCCTGCCTGACCCAGAGAACCAACAGGTGCACCAGGGGCAAAGGGCCCCTGTTCCTCCTTGGCCCTGTGCAAGGCCAGGCAGCTTGAGCCAGGCCCAGTGAGTTTATCAAGGATAAAGGAATACAAGGAGGCTTCATGTAAAGACCCCAGGATGCTAAATGGCTTCAAGAAAATGATGAAACATAGTGAAGCCGGGCATGATGGTGCAAGCCTTTAATCCCAGCACTCGGGAGGCAGAGGCAGGCTGATCTCTGTGAGTTCAAGACCAGCCTGGTCTACAGAGTGAGCTCCAGGGCAGCTGGGACTAAAGGGAGACCCTGTCTCAAAACTACCAGAAAAAAAAAAAGAGGGGCTGGAGAGATGGCCTAGCGGTTAAGAGCACCAACTGCTCTTGCAGAAGACCCAGGTTTGATCCCCAGCACCCACATGGCGGCTGAGAACCATCTTTAACTCCAGTTCCAGGGGAATCTGACACCCTCTTCTGACCTCTGTGGCACTGCACGACATGAGTGCACAAACCTGCATGCAGACAGTACTTTCATACACATACAAAATAAATTTTTAAAAATTTAAAAAAAAGAAAAAAGAGAAAGATAGTGAAGAAACTAACTAAATCAACGCCTCTCATCCATGCCACTGAACCCAACATGGATCTGTGGAGAAAACAATTGATACAAATGGGTACAAATCTTCCCATGCTGTGTTAGACCTTGTCTAGGTTTGATTTAACATATAATATTAACATCTGAGGGGCTGGGGATTTGGCTCATGTGTAGAGTGCTTGCCTAGCATGCAGGAGACCTGGGTTCAAATCCTACTATCCATATGGTAGCTAACAACCATCTGTAACTTCAGTTCAGGCCATCTGACACCCTCTTCTGACCTCCAAGGGCATTGCACGACACAGGTGCAAAAAAAAAAATTAATGTCTGAGCATTTTGCAGATGAGGAACCCATTTGATAGGTATCAAGTACACCCATTGAAAAACAAATTCATGAAGGGTACAAAGGTCAGCTATAGCTGTAAAATTCTTGGGAGCTTTGTGGTGGGTAATCCACAAATGATATCATGGGGATGGTTGAGAAAAGCTACAACAGCCTGGGTCTGCAGATGCCAAAGAATAAACAGCTATCCTATGAAAATAAAAAAATTGTGCAATTGTTAAATGAAAATTCCAGTACCAGGGGTGGGTTGTGCCCCCATGAGCTGTTGGCCAGGGAAGCCCTGGAAGCCCTCCCAAACAATAAAGGCTATCACCATTAACGTCGGTTGCACACTGGAAGCAGATAGTAAGACCCTATTGCTGAAGACATGACATGGCGTGGCATGAAGTGTGCACCGGGAAAGAGAGATCTAGTGGACACCAACCTGGAAACTCCCTGCCACTAGATGGCTGGCCTTCAGAAGGTGCTATGCAGCTCACTAGGGAAGAATGATCCCAAAAGTTCTATTCAATGACAGACCCTGTGTGCTGTGCTATAGACTTGCCAAGCAAAATATCCCTGCTAGTGGCTCATCTAGTATATGTACAACCAGCAAATTTCCATTTGGATTTAAGGCCCGCTCCTCAGGGAGGAACATACGTCTGGTACTGTAAGCCACATCGACCCCCAGTGGCAGGGGACATTATAGGCCCCAGTGCGGAAGCCACTGCAATTATTTTATTAGATGAATATGACACACCTGCTAAGGTACAGTCCGAGCATTTGTGTTTACACCCATAGGTTAAGTTATGATAGCAGTCAGTGTTTGTTTAGATATTCCTTCTTCTTTCTGTTTGTGTTTTTATAGTAAGAGGCCTATCTCTAAAATGGGCCAACAGCCTATTAGAAACATGACGAAAAGACCTGAGAGTTTGATGTCTCATCACAATGGGAGGAAGATCATCCTACACCTGTTACCTCCTCCTAGGCTTAGGGGACTCTTGCAGAAGAGGATTCGGAAAGAATATAAGAGCTGCAGGAAGGAGTGGAGTGTTGCCTGGACTTGTCCTCTGCTTGGCAAGCTATATGCCAAGTTTGATTGTGCCTGCTTACTTGGATCATCACAAACAAGCTTAACTACTGGTGCTCCGTGGGAGGGGAGGTGTGGAGAAAGTCAGGCATGCCTTCCAACCAACCAGTGTGCTTGCATTGTACAGGGGAGGGACTAGGCGTAGAAACAAAGGAAGCTGGGGAGAGGCTCTGAGAAATCACAAGGTCCCTGCTGCAATGTAGCATTTGCTATTTGACCCTAAAAGGGGAGCCCTTCCCTCAGGCTTCTGTTAGTAACCCCCTAATTCATCGCTCTGTTAGAAAGTCCAAATAAACTTGCTAGGATTTTCCAGCCTGTAGTTTGGGGAATTTGTACCTCAAATTGTCTTTGGGACTGAAAGAGAAAGGGGCAAAACACCCTGCCTGCCTCTCAGAAGGAATTTTAGTGACAGAAGAATATACAAGAATCAAGTTATCAAACCCTTAATTAGAAAAAATTTCCAGCTGGGCCTGGTGGTGCAGGCCTTTAATCCTAGCACTTGGGAGGCAGAGGCAGGTGGATCTTTGTGAGTTCAAGGCCAGCCTGGTCCACAGAGTGAGTTCCAGGACACCTGGGGCTACAGGGAAACCCTGTCTCCAAAATACCAAAAAANAAAAAAAAAAAAAAAAAAAAATTCCCTCTTTGTCTAATATATCAATACTCTGTGTATTATATAAAAATGAAATATCCTGTGGAGAAAAATTGTCCAGAGATTGTACAAAAGACTTTCATTTTGATTCCCCACAATGATTTAAATATGATAGATGTTAAAAAAACAACAACCTTTTGAGAGAGTGATTGTTTGATAGTGTGTCCTATGTGATTTTTGTATTAGCTATATACTGCAATGTCCATGAAGTGAATGAAAGGTCTTAGCTGGTCTGGCATACACGTCAATTATTTTTACAGTTGATAAATGAGGTTAGCTTCAAAATGCCCCATTACTAGCAAAATACCATGTTTATAGATGGCTAACAATTGGATATATAATGAAACTCTGCCAACCATTATGGTTAAAACTTATTCTATCTTTTGCAATTTGATTTTTTTAAATTTATTTTTGTATGTGTATGAATGTACTGTCTGCATGTAGGTTTGTGCACCCGTGTCATGCAATGCCACGGAAGTCAGAAGAGGGTCTCGGATTCCCCTGGAACTGGAGTTCTCCTGGAATTGGAGTTATAGATGGTTCTCAGCCACCATGTGGGTGCTGGGGATGGAACCCGGGTCCTCTGCAAGAGCAGTCGGTGCTCTTAACCACTAGGCTACCTCTCCAGCCCCTGCAATTTGATTTTTAAATTTTCTTTTCTAAATCCTCCAATGGCAAGTTTCTATATATGTTACTTATTAACAACGCACATGCCAAGGGAAGGACAGTTCTCATGCCCCAAGCTGCTGACTTTCAGATGATTTAAGTCTCTATTTGAATCATCTTTCAAGTTGCTGTCGTGGAGAAAGAGCTGAATGTGTGTGATATTGTAGGAAGCTTTCTTTTTATGTGGAACAGGACCACACAGCCCTGCTAAGGGAAGGGGAACACAGTGCCCACTTTGCAGACACTGTGGGGAACTGACCCCTCGGCACAGAGGCCAGCTGGCTACTTCCCGTTGCCCTGCCTGAGTGGTACTTCCAACTCAGGCCCTTAGCCTGGACCGACGAGACACGTGTTCCACTCTTGGCCGTGACTTCCCACCTGCCCAGAGACTGCTGAACCCTGGACAGGAATTTCAGGCTGATGGCTGTTGGCCTCCCTTCAGCCTATGCCCACTTACAACACCAGCTACCCAGATTGGTGGTCTGCAAAGAGGAACCTTTTACCAATCCACTGGCCACCTGAATGAAATGCAGGCCTACCTTAGCCTATATGAGCACAATAATTAATAAAAATAACAGCTGCCGGGCTGGAGAGATGGCCTAGCGGTTAAGAGCACAGACTGCTCTTGCAGAGGACCCGGGTTCCATCCCCAGCACCCACATGGCGTCTGAGAACCGTCTGTAACTCTAATTCCAGGAGAACTCCAGTTCCAGGGGGATCTGATGCTCTCTTCTGACCTCCGCAGCATTGCACGACACGGGTGCACAAACCTACATGCAGACAGTACATTCATACACATAAAAATTAAATAATAAAAAAAAATGGCTGGGAATTCCGTGATGTTAGTATGAAATTCAAATTTACTCTTTGCTACAGCTTGCTTCTATAAACCAAATGACGTCAGTTCCCAGGACCAATCATAAGTCCCCCAACTCTGAGCCACTGCACACCGTTGCCCCACCCAGCATCATGCACCTAGGCCAAGTTGCTTGCTCCTCCTTGGGGCGGGGCCAGACCCTTGGCCATGCAGTGCCCTGAGGTGTGCTAGCTGAAAAGCTAGCCTGCAATTCAAGCTGGATTTTCCCACATGATATTATGTGTTCCACACATGACAGAACAAAACATGGAAAGCTTTATATGTCTGGAAAAGGTTATCTAAACAGTTCCTTTAACTTAATTCTCCAAATTCTTTAGGTATTCATTTAATATGAGTCATTACAAAATAAAAGCATTTCAAACTTCACCCTAAAAATGCAAATAAAAGGAGAGTGAGAATAGGTTAGTTTCTTCCTGATTCTTACCAGGGAGGTCACTTCATCCCAGCCTTTAAAAAAATATTATTTATTTGTTTATTTAACATGTTTAAGTGTTTTGCCTACATGTATGTAAGTGTACCCATATTCTACCTGGGAAGAAAGAACAGAATCAGGTTTAGGGCAAGAAACAGAAGTGACAGCCAAGCATGGTGGCACATGCCTCTAATCCCAGCACATTTGGAAAGCAGAGGCAGATTGATCTCAGTGAGATCAAGGCAAGGCAGGTCTCATAGCATCATAGCAAGTTCAGGCAGGCTGTGGCAATGAGGAGACCCTGTCTCAAAATACAAAAAAACAGAAGATGTGAACTATGTTCTCTTAGGCCCAGCTGTGCACACTCAATGACGAATCTCAGACAGAAATACCTCAGCCTCCAGCAGATGCAAAAACTTTCTAGCATTCTGAACCTTACCTACAAACAGGTTAAGACCTGGTTCCAAAACCAAACAATGAAATGTAAGTGTGAGTCAGAAGGGCTCAGAATAGTGAGGCCTCCATTCCAGGTACCCCTAGGGGTGTCTGGTGAACACATCTGGAAGCCTTCCAATGTGGAGGAACCAGACCTGGATCACCTCGGCTTAGAACAACTAGCACTAGAGCAGCGGGTCTTAGAGCAATCAAACTTGGAACAGTCCAGCCTGGAATGCTCAGTTCCACAACCTTGGAGAGGAATCTCTCAGCCCTGCATGAGTTCCAGCAAAACTTTTCTGACAGTGATTTGGAGGCCAGTTTGGAAACCACTGGGGAAAGCCATAAGTATTTTAGCGCCCCCAGGCCTTGGATTTATTCCTGAACTACTTGGTGAATACATTGCCTGAAGTGACAGGAATCTATTACTCAGTTTTAGGGCAGAGGCTGAATTAATTCCTTCTTTCAAAGATTTTTTTTTTTGTTGTTTTGTTTGTGTGTTTTCAGAGACAGAGGCCGGACCCTGTGGCCCCAACTGTCCTGGAACTCACTATGTAGACCAGGCTGGCCTTGAACTCACAAAGATCTGCCTGCCTCTGCCTCCCAAGTGCTAGGATTAAAGGTGTGTGCCACCACACCCGGCTCAAAGATTTTTATATAGTGTGTGCGTGTGTGTGTGTGTGTGTGTGTGTGTGTGTGTGTGTGTGTATACCAGAGAACTAACCCAGGACCCTGAATATGCTAGGTTCTGCTCTTGAGCAATACCCCATACTGGTGCATTTGTTTCAGAGCTGTGTAGCTTTGTCTGTGCCTGGAGTTAATTAAGTGATTTGTACCTGTTAGGCAACTATTGAACCACTGAGCTACACCCACAGTTTGTCTTGTCTTTTCCTGGAGTCTTGGATCTTATTGTACATGTTGAGTCAATATATTTGTGCATCTTGTACCTTTGAGGGGTGGGGCTTAACTGGAATCTGATCAGGGAGGCTTGAATAACCCTACCTGCTACAGACACAGACATGGTGGCCCTAGCTACAAACCCAGTATAAGTCTGGGTATCTTCAGAATCTAAAAGCGTATAAAGATGCATTCAGGTAGGGTGGCCACTCAGGACAATGAGACAGGAAAATATTGAGTTTGAGGTCAGACTCCAAAGCAAGTTCAAAACCAGCCTGGACTACATTTACGTAGTAAGACTATCGCATACACAAAAACCGCAAAACTAAAGTGCGATGAAGGAGTAAGTACTTCTGTTCTGGCGATTGGAGACTTTGCCTAATCCAGTATACTTTCTTGATTCTGCCACTCCTTTGCATTTTCTACCTTACTACTCTCTTTATTAATTATATGTTGAAAGATGTTTTACACTTGGCTGCATTATGATAAATCAGTACATTTGGCTAGCTTAAAATACAAATAAAAGAAATAATGAATTCTCACATAAACTGGCTAACAATAATTGGTGTTAAATGAACAAACTTAATGACAATTTCTTTTTAAAATTCTATCTTACCAAAAAAAAAAAAATTCCAGCTTACCTACTTAGCTATATTTTACCTTAAAATAATAAAATGTTAATATTTATTTTCTGAGCATCTTTAATAAGTTAGAATTTCAACACAACCAAGAAATAGAATACCAACTGGCATGATGGTGCTTGTTTCTTTAAATCTCAGCACTCAGGAGATGAAGGCAAATGGATCTCTGCAAGATCAAGTCAGCCTGGTCTACACAGTGAGTTCCAGGATTGCTGGGGCTATAGGGTACCTTGTCTCAAGCAGATGAAAGAAAGAAAGAAAGAAAGAAAGAAAGAAAGAAAGAAAGAAAGAAAGAAAGAAAGAAAGAAAAGAAAAGAAAGAAAGAGAAAGAAAAGAAAGAAAGAAAGAAAGAAAGAAAGAAAGAAAGAAAGAAAGAAAGAAAGAAAGAAAGAAAGAACAAATGCAATACACTTGTACATAGTGCACTACTTCGATAATGGCTAATGATCAACATTCACTTCAGGAACTCACTTAACTTATCCATAGGGAAATCCTAGAAGGAACACTAGATATCACCTAACACAGGAGTCACAATCAATGACAACATTCTTGTCTTAGTTATCATATTATTTTTCTTATTTTGCCTCAGTTGGTCTGTATCCATGTTTGTTCAGATGTATATATTACATGTGTGTGGAGGTCAGAAATCAACCTCAGGTGAGTAGTGTTGAGATTACAAGTATGCATCATCACACACAGCCTTCACAGGAGTGCTGAGGATCTGAACTCAGCTCCTCATACTTGCGTGGCAAGCACTTTAGGAATGGAGCCATCTCCCAGACCCTTGTTTCAGTTTTATGATAATTCTGAACACTTCTCAAGGCTTGTGATGGTTAATCCTGTGTGTCAACTTGACTGGATTAGGGATGAACAAATATGAGAAAGATCTTCAGATTGGACTATCTCAAACCAGATGGCCCACCCCAAATGTAGGCTTTACCTTCTCCCAGCAGGCAGTATTCAAGGCCATGGCAGAGGGAGCTGGTCCCTTTTTTCCTGCAGCTTGCCTCTCTCTCACTGGTGAGTTTGTCTTGCTGCTGTGATCAACCCTTTGGATCCCAGCGTGTACTGAGATGGGCAGATCTGGAATCCATCGGGCCTTCAGCACCAGATTGGGACTACTGAGACATCCAGCCTTGTGGACTGAGCAGTTCCCTGCATTCTCAGCCTCTCTAGCGTGGCACAGCTATTGTTGGACTCCTTGGACTCTATCCCATGAGCAAATTAATAAATCTGTAGATATAGATATAGATATAGATTCATTCTATTGATTCTTTCTTTCTTTCTTTCTTTTTTTTTTTTTGGTCTTTTTGAGACAGGGTCTCCCTTTAGTCCCAGCTGGCCTGGAACTCGCTCTGTAGACCAGGCTGGCTTTGAACTCACAGAGATCCACCTGCCTCTGCCTCCCAGTGCTAGGATTAAAGGGGTCCACCACCACACCTGGCTTGATTCTACTTCTTTAGAGAACCCTGACTAATACAAGGCTCAAGTGCTAAATAGTTCTGTAGGTCCATCCTGACCTGAAGCTCTATGTTGTCTCCTAGGCTGCCTCAAATACTTTCTCCTCCTTACTTTGTCCCCACAACAATTTTCTCAAATCAGTTCTACTCCAGTGATTAGGCCCAAAGGTTTTTTGTTTGTTTTTTTTTTTGTTTTTTGCTTTTTTTTTTTTTTTTTGTCTTTTTGAGATGGGTTCCCTTGTATCCAGCTAGCCTGGAGCTTACCTCTGTAGACCAGGCTGGCCTGGAACCACAGAGATCCTCCTGTCTCTGCCTCCCAAGTTCTGGGATTAGAGGGTTGCCACCATGTCTGGCCTTAGGCCCAAAGTTCTTTTTTTTTTTTTTGTAAAATTTTATTTATTTCTGTATGTGTTATGAATGTACTGTCCTTGCATGCGGTTTGTTGCAACCCGTGTTTGTGCATGCCACGAGGTCCTAAGAGGGTGTCAGATTCCTCTGGAACTGGAGTTCTCCTGGAATTGGAGTTTCAGATGTTTCTTGACCGCCATGTGGGTGCTGGGGATTAAACCCAGGTCCTCTGTAAGAGTGGTCAGTGCTTTTAACCACTAGGCCATCTCTCCAGCCCCATGGCCCAAAGTTCTTAAAGAGGTAGAAGTTCATGTACAGGTTGATTTTGGGTAATAGCTCTCACAGCAAACCATAGATTCCCTGGTCTTGGGGGACTTGTAGATGGATCAGGGGCTGGTTTCTCAAATCATTTTATATGGCAGTGGTCAATGTTCTCAGCTCTTTCTAGTTGCCAGGGAGAGCCTTATATTCAGGGTCTGTGTGTCTGGTGATGAAGATTTAGTGAAAGGAAATGAGAAAGTGAGGAAGAAAGGAAACTATAGTAGCAGCCAAAAAGTTAGGCTTGGAGAACAGTATCCTAGAGCAAATTACAACAGCAAGTTCAACGATCTGCCATTTTTACAGCTTATTGGCTTCTATGTGCTTCTCTCTCTCTACTTTCCCTCCTAGTTCATATTCCATGGCACACATTACTTTAAAACACCAGAAGAAAGAAGTTCCAACTGACTTCATCGTCACAATCCAGTATCACTTTCCCCTAGAGGGTGACTCTCACCTCAGCTTCCAGTTTATCTTTATATCAGAGTTACCAGTTACTTTTACCATAATCCATAGTAATAAATACATTTTATAAGTTTTCTTATGTACACATGCATAGAGCTGCTTATATGATACTACATGTTTTTTTTTTTTTAAATTAGTTTTTATTGATGCTTTGTGCATTTCATACATTTTTTCCAATTCAGTTCAGGCTTATTTCCCTTTCCCTCCCCCCCCACCCCCACCCCATCCCAGATACTACATGTTTTACATCCTAATATTTTTCCATTGTATTAAAATTTTATTTTATTTTATTTTGTCTTTTTGAGACAGGGTCTCCCTGCAGCCCCAGCTGTCCTGGAACTCACTTAGTAGACTAGGCTGGCCTTGAACTTATTAGGACCAGGTCAGAAAGAGTTAATCAAAAGGAAAGGGTTAACCAGGCAGGAGCAACTCTCTAACTGAAGCAAGCCTGGTTCCCATGACTACCTTAACCCCAAGAATACAGTCCAACCCTGAGTTCCCACAGCTACCTGAGGTCAAGATGAACTTTCCCAGCCCTGTAGGAATGCTTCTTACCCCCTAAAGAGCCCATTCCTCTCCAAGGGGCTTCATGCTGCTAAACACAACCAATCATCTTAAAGGTTACCACTGCTCACATAGTGTTTCTATAGCCTTGCAATTGTGTATGTATGATGTCACCAAATTCCTCTAGTTTGTGGTTTTTGTCTTTAAAAGTTCTCCATAACAGACAGTTGGGGTCGCACCCATCCCTCTGTGGAGTGGGTTGCGTCCCTGACACATCAATAATTGACTTCTCTGATGTGGCAGTTTTCTTTCTTTTTTTTTAATTTTTATTTATTTTTATGTGTATGAATGTACTGTCTGCATGTAGGTCTGTGCACTCGTGTCGTGCAATGCCACAGAGGTCAGAAGAGGGCATTGGATTCCCCTGGACTGGAGTCAAAGACGGTTCTCAACTGCCTTGTGGGTGCTGGAGATCAAACCTGGGTCCTCTGCAAGAGCAGTTGGCACTCTTAACTACTAGGCCATCTCTCCAGCCCCGTGTCAGTTTTCTTAATTGGGTTCTGGTGTACCAGCAAATTAAATAAATTTTGTATTAATCTGTGGCCCCTTGTTAGTTTGTTTTGTGAGTGTGGCAGTTTGAGTCCAACAAACTCACAGAGATCTGCCTGCCTCTGCCTCCTGAGTGCTGGGATCAAAGGCATGTGCCACCACCCCTTGCTAAAATTTTATTTTTAGATATTTATTTTAAATTTAGTGTATATGCGTGAGGGTGTAGTTACACATGGGTGCACTACCCACAGATCCCAGAATTATGATTGAAAAACTGAAACTAAGGTCCAGGGAGATTGCTCAGTTGTTAAGAGGGAGACTTGTCCCTTGGAACTGGAGTTACAGGTGCTTACAGTAAGCTTTCCCACAGGCGTGCTGGGAACCAAACTTGGGTCCCCTGCACTCTTAACCACTGAGCCATCTCTCCACATATTTTATGTTTTCTATTCTTTTTAATTGTGTATATACATATATGTCTGTGTGTAGGTATGTCCACATGAGTGCAGGTACCCATGGAATCCAGAGGTGACGGATCCTCCAGGAGCTGGAGTTATGGTTGTGACCCACCTTATGTGGTTGCTGGGAATTGAACTCAGATCCTTTGGAGGAGCCCTATGTACTCTTAACCACTGAGCCATCTCTCCAGCCCTGTATTTTATATTCTTAATCAATTTTATCCTCTCCATTTCTACCATGTGCATTCACAAAATTGTCAGCTGTGGTATGCTGAATGGATTTCATAATTCCGTAAGTTGTGAAACAACTTGATCAGTGCCTTTCAACCTTTAATGTCCATGCAGATAACCTAGGGATCTCGTTTAAAATGCAGAGTCTGGGCTGATGTACTTAAGTGATAAATCACAGGCTTTCTGCCTTCACTCTCCAACATAAAACAAACAGTAACAACCAAACCCCACTATCTCCCTCAACTCTCACAGTTGATGGTCTTCTCCCTCCTGTCCAAATTTGGTTGTCCTCTTTGAAAATTGCTGATCTTACCTCCCAAATTATATTAAATCCCAGGTGTCACCATGTAGATATGCATCATCATTTATTATATCACAGAAAAAGAAAAAAATCCATACTGAGAATGAAGTAGACAAACCATCAAACATAAGATGTTCTCAAGTTTGGAGATGTGATAAAAGCATGAAAAACTACTGCTTAAAACTGACCAATGTGTGTTGTTATCATTGTCCATCTATTTCTGAATCTCAGAGTCATCTAACTGCCCTTATCAAGTTCTCGAAGCTTATCCATCTTGCCACCTTACCTTCCATTCTTATCTATTCTAGCCTGGATAACGCCATAGATGACTAAGTCACTCTCCACATTTAAAAACAACAACAACAAATACACAAAAAACAGAATGAATTATAAGATAGTGGGTTTCCATGTGTCCTTTTTATATTCCCTTCATTTTTATTAATCCTCTCACACACGCCCTCTCCTCCCAATCCTCCTACCTACTCTCTCTGCTTCAACATTTCCCTCTACAGTACACTGTCCTTTTGTTTACCTTTTTCCAATATTCTATTATTCATGCTCCCTTAAGGTATCCCCAGAGCCCTTTTCTAATTTCCTGACTTCCATGGGTTCTCCAACACAAAAAGGAAATTGAAGAGAGTTGCCCTGGCTGGCTAAATAATGCTGCTCCCAGAAGCAGTGGACTAATATAAGACCCCGTCCTAAGTGCAGGGTACCTCTGAAAGAGTTGGTCAGGGAGGCCCAAAGGCCTTCAAAACTATACAAGGTCTTAGGTGTCCACCAGAATTAGAGGATAAGACCCTATTGCTGAAGACAACACACACCTTGGTTTCAAGATCTAGAGAAAGCAACCTGCAACTGAGTTGGCTCCATGTTGATTAGCTTTCAAGGACCTGGAGGATGCTATGTAGGCCACTGGCAGATAAAAGACATCATTGATCTTACCCAGCTGTGAACCTTATGAATCAAAAACCCCAATCTACTAGAAAAGATATGTCTACCTGTGCAATAATGGCACAACTGTTTTAAGAGTAACCAACTGCCTTCTGATTGAATGTGAGTCCTGTTCCATGGGAAGGAATCCATGTCTGGTACTGTAGGACTGTTTAACAACTCATGCCTGAGACAGTTGTAGGGCAGAGTGGGGTAATTAAATTGATATATCATAGCCAGGCATTGTGGTGCATGCCTTTAATCCCAGCCCTTGGGAGGCAGAGGCAGGCAGATCTCTATGAGTTCAAGGCCAGCCTGGTCTACAGAGTGAGTTCCAGGACAGCTGGGGCTACAGGGAGACCCTGTCGTTAAAAGACCAAAAAAATTTGATATATCATCAAACTGTCTCTAACTAACTATGTTGATATACATAGACAAAAGGTACTATTAGCCTTAATCAGAAAAGCCTCTCTTTATAAACTTAGAGTTTCCTAAGATGCAAGAATAAGTGACAGTTGAGGACTTAGCTACAAACATTACTCCCTCTAAGGCTCAGAAAGCATTGCAGAGAAGAAGTAGGATATATCTAAGAGAAGATAGGGTGAAAGTTGTGCAAGAATGCACAACTGTAATTACCTACTGTCCTAGTTTTCTATCTGTTGCTATGATAAACACTAACCAAAACCTACTCAAGGGGGAAAGGATTCATTAGCTTACTCTTCTAGGTTGTAGTCCAACACTGAGGTTAGTAAGAGCAGGAACCTGCATAAAGGAACTGAAGCAGAAACCATCAAGAACAGTGGTTACTGGCTTGTTCCTGTCTTGCTCAGTAAGTTTTCCTATACAACTCTGGACTACCTACCTAAAGATGGCACCACCCACAGTGGGCTTGACCCTCCTATATTCAATTAGCAACAAAGCAAATTTCCCACAGACACAGCCAAGCCCAATCTAATGGAAGAAATTCCTCAGTTGATGTTTCCTCTTCCCAGGTGTCTCCAGTTCATGTCAAGCTGACAAAAACTAACCAGCATATGTTCATTGGGCCTGCACAAGGCAGGTCCTGTCAACAGTCAATCATGGAAAGAGAAGGGGCTCATGGGGCCATACCCCTTACTGCTGAACTATTGGCTATTGGCAATTTCTGGGAGAAAGGAAATCATTGCCCCAGGTTGTGTACTCACTGCCGAGCCCATTAGACTTCAAAGGGTAGCTCCAAATCCATGGTCACACTGACAATCTTGGTTAAGCTCAGTGGGTCACAATGCAACAAATAGACATGAACCCAAGAATGAGATTTGTTTGGAAATGGGGTTAGATAGGAGTAGTAGGGAGTGGATGGAAGTGGAGGTAAGAATAATCAGTACATGTAATATGCACATGTGAAATTGTCAAATAATAAAATCAATAATGATATTGTAAAATATACGTATGATGATTATACCACTAGATTAAAATATGTTTCTCTAGTTTTCTTCAGGATAAAGTCTAATCTCTTTACAACCTAAATTTATTTTGGAACTTCATATTTCTTTCCTTTTCAAATAGTTTTGGGTACATATAAATAGGTGAGCATTCTGTCATGGCTTTCTCTTTTCGGTCTTGAAAAGATCTACATATACTTAAAGAGTCAAATATTTCCTTCTCTTTCTTTCATGCCCTATATGCCACTGCACAAAGATCTAACTTCTTTTTTCTCTGTACTTAGCCTTTACTGTATTTTACAATTGTGCATACTTCTGCACTGTGAGGCACACAAGCTCAATGAATGTACACTGCACATTCCCTCTGTGTGTAGCACTGGGCCTGGCACACAAGAAGGCCCTTAGCAAATGTTTGTTAAGTGAATAAGCAAGTGATGGTGCTATAATAAATAACAAGAAATGAGAAAGTTATGGATGTATGTATACATCGCTCCAACTTGGAAGAGCAAGTTGAGGTCAAAGAATAGTCTTGGTCTCTTACATTCCACAGCCTCCGACATCAAGTCTGCTGGTGTGGTATGGGGCCTTGGAGCAGGAAGCAATCCTGAACAGAGGGCTCTCCATGCCTAATGTACCCTGAGCCCAGGTGCTCAAGACAAAGCACCTGAATGAACACAGAACTCAGAGTACCTTTGTCAGTTACCTTCAAATGCTTGAGCACCTAGTTTTTGTCTATCTTTGGAACCAGTTGATCTGTTTGGCTTTAACTATTAGAAATTATTTTGTGAACTATCAGCCAGCTTAAAAAAAAACATAATTTGAGAGTCAATAACACATTAAGAGAGACATAACCCTTGTCAGATTTTTCCATTTATCTTTACTTTAAGGTTATGGTCAGAAGCCAGCAAATTCCAAAGAAAGCTTAATTGTTTAATCATTCAGCATGTAAATTGTTCTTCAAATTCTTCTAAAGCCAAGATAGAGATTTCTTCCTGGATTTTCATCTTTCTCTACACTATTATCCCATAGAGTGTTAGTATCTTGTAGGTACTTAATACATGTTGATTGAAAAAAATGGTCAAAGGAAGCATGCACTTTGAAACATATTTCCACTTTGTTTTTACCCCAGGCTTATTTCTTCTAAACCTGGGTAAACAGGAAATACAAACCTATTCTCTAAGGCACAAATTCATGACTACCTTCACTGTGGCCTTGTGCTATTACCATATAAGTCACAAAGCAATAGATCTACCTTAGAAGGAAGGTGGGGCGATATCTCTTACTTTTTGTTTTGTTTTGGATCTTTTTGAGTCACAGTCTCCCTGTAGCCCCAGCTGTCCTGGAACTTACTATGTAGACCTGGTTGGCCTTGGCCTTGGCCTTGAACTCACAGAGATCCACCTGCCTTTGGCTCCCAAGCTCTGGGCTTAAAGGCGTGTGCTATCGCAACTGGCCTATCTCTTACTTTTTGTGTGATAGTACTCTAGTCATTGGAATTTTGAAAGGTTTGAATATCAAGAGAGCATTGTAGAGATATTGAAGAAGTCAAATGAGGGGGAGAAAAAACACACTTCATCAAACTATACAAAAACTGCCATTGTGTTCTGAAAAATGTCTGAATATTAGCCATTTCATAAATATTAACCTAATGGCAAAAGATAAGGTGAAATGCAGGAAAAAAATTTTTTTTTCGTGTCATGTTACTGCTCTGAAGAATTTCACAGAAGTAAATCTGCCCATCAGCATAGCCAGAGATTCTAGAGCATACTAGTTAGGACATGAATTATGCTGTTATTTTTAAGAGCTTAAATTTTTTAACTTACAAATAAATTTAAATATATTTATACCATGCAGCATTTTTTTTTTTTGAGGGTTTTTGTTTTTGGTTTTTTTTGGGTTTTTTTTGGTATTTTTGAGACAGGGTCTACCTGAAGCCCCAGCTGGCCTGGAACTCATTCTGCAGACCAGGCTGGCCTCAAACTACCAGAGATCCACCTGCCTCTGCCTCCCAAGTGCTGGGATTAAAGGTGTGTGACACCATACCCAGCTCTAGCATGTTGTTATTAAAGATTTTATATATATATATATATATATATATATCTATATACTGGTGGAATAACTAAATGGAACCAGTTAACATATATCACCTCACACATTTATCATGGGATGATGGGATGGGTATGGAAACACCTAAAATTGACAATTTGTACCTTTTGACTAACATTTCAACTGTAAGCAGATACTCTTTTATTCAGAAAGTTCTTACATGTGATGTTGATATTGAGAGAAGACCAAGCCTATGTGTTTTTTTTTTTTGTGTGTGTGTGTTTTGTTTTGTTTTGTTTTTGTCTTTTTGAGACAGGGTCTCTCTGTAGTCCCAGCTGGCCAGGAGCTCCCTGTATAGACTAGGCTAGCTTTGAATTCAAGAGATCTCCCTGCCTCTGCCTCTCAAGTGCTGAGATGAAAGGTGTATACCACCATGCCTGGCAACCAAGCCTATTTGTTAAACTCTGACATGTAGTCAGAATATAAACTATGAAAGATCAGCTCGGATATATAGTTTTTAAATTATGTGAAGTGTTTTTCTAGAAAGATGCTGGTAGAGATCTGTAAATTCAGAAAGAAGAATGAATTCAAGAATGTTATCATGGCTTTTCTGTGGATTAATGGAAAAGACATCACCGATTATAGGAAAAGTGCTTTTATATAACTTAAAGTGATAGAACTTGATGTACAACTTCTAACACCTCATTGACGAGGAATGTATTTATCCCTAAGGCTCAAGAGATTTAAAGCCACATGAAGTATTTCATTGTCTTGTGACTCATAATGCTGGGGCATCTAACATCACATGTAATTAAAGAACAGGGCCTGTTTCCACACACCACACTCCTACAGACACTGAGGAACAAGAAGGCAAATGGCACTGTCAGAAGGAGAACTTCTGCTACAGCAAACATCCCTTTTCTTGGCTTGACGGCTTGTTAGCTGTTTCTGTACTGGATTTTGAAAGTTTTCGCTTCCAATATTGCTGTGTACTCATATTTTTATTGCCATTTGTTTGGTTTGCTCTGAAGTAGGTGGCTGCTACTCAGAGAATTCCTCTACAGGTTTTTGTTTTGATTATCGAAGGAATAAATCAGTGTGGCAGACTTACTAACTTCACCATTTGGTTTCATACAGAATGAGTTCAAATCCAGAAGCTAGCTCATTTTAGTTGAAATCTTATTGTAAAATAGGCATAATATTAACATTTACTCTATTTGACCATTGAAAGCATCTGCTGCATACAGGCCACTCAACAGGCTACTCAACAGAGCATCTGATGCATGTAAAAGATAAAGCCAGGTTTAACAATGTTTGGAGACTTACAGGACTTAAAAGACATTTACCAACCAGGGTGTGCTCTCATGAGGAGTCCTGGAGCAAAGTACTTGCTGTATGCACTTGATCTTAATTGCTCACTTCACCTTTTTTTTTTTTTTTTTTGTAGATAGAGACTCTTAACTAAGTTGGGATAAAGAGAACAGAACTAAACGTATTTCTGAGAAGAAAGAGTAGATATACTTTGCTCATCCTATTGACTGTAACCACAAATTCAAACAAACTCTGAAGACTATGGGACTCAAAGAATATCTTAGAAAAAGAGTCCTTAGGCTTGCTTTTTGTTTTATGTATCTTGGTTTCTAGAAAAGCCTATAACTCACTAATTCTGTTGGCACAGCCCAAACTGTAGGGCTCCTCTAAAAGACTGCTTTACCCAACCTAAAGACTAGGAAATAGATAGCCTAGAAATCCAGAAACCTTGGAGAACATTATCAATCAACTTCTGCCAAATACCACAAAACAAGAGTGTCCCAAACCCTACCAGGAAAAGCCAAGTGTGGAGGCTGGAATTCTATCTTCCGGCGGAAGTGAAGTACCCCAACTCTCCCACAGCGTGGCTGCAGAGGAAGCCAGGCAGGGGCTAGAAGCTGTGTTTCCCATTAGGCAGAAATGAGTGTCCCACCACGCCCTTCACAGCATAAGCCATGTGTAGAGTTCCTTCTCCTCCTGGAAAATCTGAGACGACTTTCACCCCTGCCCTGTGGTAACAAGCCTGGAAGAGGTATCTGCTTTAAAACCCTCTCCTGGCCGGTGGTGGTGCACGCCTTTAATCCCAGCACTTGGGAGGCAGAGGCAGGCGGATCTTTGTGAGTTCAAGGCCAGCCTGGTCTACAGAGTGAGTTCCAGGACAGCTGGGGCTACAGGGAGACCCTGTCTCAAAAACAAAAAAAACCCCTCTCCTGATCATCTAGCTTATCTCACAGGTAGGCCTTGGCAGCTGTTGAGGGTTTTGTTGTTGTTGTTGCTGCTGCTGCTGTTTTGTTTTATTTTCTTTCTTTCTTTCTTTTTTTTTTTTTTTTGTCTTTTCGAGACATGGTCTCCCTCTAGCCCCAGTTGTCCTGGAATTCACTCTATAGACCAGGCTGGCCTTGAACTCACAAAGATCCGCCTGCCTCTGCTTCCCAAGTGCTAGGATTAAAGGCGTGTGCCACCACGCCTGGCTGTTTTGTTTTATTTTCATTGAGAATCTGATCTTCCTGGTTCTTGGAATGACAAATGATTTTTTTTCACGTTAAATGGGTACATTTGGTATATTATGAAACTGAGTCAGGAGTTTTGTTTCAGCTAGGTCCTCAGTGGTGGTTTGAATGAAAATGTTCCCCATAGCTTCCAAGTTCCTGGATTATTGTCTCCAGTTGGTGGCATTGTTTTGGGTGGCTTTAGGAAGTGTGGCCATGCTAGAGGAATCACTGGGGGAGGGTTAAATCTTGTCAGATTTCCAGCTGCTCTTTGCTTCCTGTGTCTGCTTGAAGATGTGAGTGTCACACGTACTGCTCCAGCCACCACCTGCCACCATGACAGAATCTAATTCCCTTGGAGCTGTAGGCTGGAATGAACTCTTCCTTCTATAAAATCCTTTGGTGACAGTGTTCTATTACAGCAACAGAAAAGTAACTAAAATAGAAGTTGTTACCAGAGCCTAAGCTTTTGTTGTAAAGAACCTGACCATGTGGGGTTTTGGAGGAATGTGGAAGATTTTGGAAGTTTAAACTAGAAAAGCACTTGAATGCTGCAAGAAGAGTTTAACGAGCTGGTCTAGTAGGAGCAGGGAAGAAAGTGGTGCTGAGAGAAGAGTAGTTCTTGAGGGAAATTACTTTAGCAACTGGGATATTTTAGCAAAGCTTCTGACTGCAGTCTGTTCCCCCAGCCTAAGGGCTTGCCTGAGGCTAAGTTGAAAAATAATGGACCAATTTCTTTGGCGGAGGAAATTTCAAGACAGCCTAACTTGGAATCTTGGTGGCGTGGTTATTAATGGTAACTATTATGGAGCTCTACAATGAAAACAAGTAAGCAGGGTAGAAAGAAATGCAAAGTTACAGTTCGGAGAAAAATAGGCACCAAGAAGCTTAATAATGTTGAAGCCAAAGCAAGTACCAAAGAAGAGGCTCTCTTTGACAAAAAGATTAAAGCTTTTGGTCCGGCGTGGTGATGTACGTGTTTAATCCCAGCACTCAGGAGGCAGAGGCAGGTGGATCTCTGTGAGTTCAAGGCCAGCCTGGTCTACATGGTGAGCTCCAGGACAGCTGGGACTAAAGGGAGACCCTGTCTCAAAAAGACCAAAAAAAGAAAAAGTAAGCTTTTAGGGAGAGGCCTAAAGATTTGCACTCAAACAGTAAGAAGGTTACCTTCAGGGCAAGACCATGCCCAGCTAAGCTTCCAACTTGTGAAAGGAAAAAGCCCAAGGTGTTTTCTCCTGGAAAACCACAACCCACAAAAGCTGTTGGTAATGTGGATGAAGTGGGCCAGGGTCCATCCCAAACTGGCAGCCAAACTTGGCAGTATTATTCTCTAAATGTTGTGCTGGTTTTAGAGCCATAACGATGTAAGAGTGCGGGGGTCACCAGTTTCTCCTCCACAGTTTGAGAGAGATGCTGAGGCCAGGCAATGTGCAGCAGGGGTGTCTTCATATCAAAAAGACCCTGACAAGCCAAGAGGCTTGTGAAGGTGAAGCTTGGTCAGCAGTAGACACCCCAAGAAGATGGTAGAGATGTTAAAGCTACATAGGGATGGGTACCAGCCTAAGAGAGAGAAGCATGTCGCACAGAGCAAAGCTAGTGGCCAGAGCCTTCTAAGCCCTTGGGAAGAAAAGTCCCAGAAGTCAGACATGGAACTACTGTGTGTTTGGTCTTTGCCCTGCTTGTTTTCAGTCTTGTTTTGGTCTGGTATTCCCTCACTATGCCCCCATTCCTCCCTTTGGAATGGGAGTGTGTACTCGGTTCCATTGTATGTTGGAAGTATGTAATGTGTCTTTTGATTTTACTGAGGCTTACAGTTAAGAGATTGCCTTGAGTTTCAGAAAAACTTGTGACTCTGAACTTTTGAATCTTATGGAGACTGGTAAAGACTATGGGAACTTTTGAAGGAGGAGTAAATATGTTTTTGCGTTTTACATGGTCATGAATTTATGGGGGCCAGGGAATAGAATGTAGTGGTTTGAATGAGCATATTCTTCATAGGCTTCAAGTATTTGGACATTTTGTCTAGCTGGTGGCACTGTTTTGGGAGATCTTAGGAGGAGTAGCCTTGCTGGAGGAAGCAGGTCACTTGGAGGGTAGACTTTGAGAGGTCTTAAACCTTGCCAGATTTTCAGTCTCTATTTCCCAAGCCTGCTTGAACAAGTTATTGCTTGGCTCTCTGCTCCAGTCACCTCCTGCCACCATGCCTCTCCTACCCTTACAGACTCTTACCCCTTTGGAACCATAAGTCAAATAAACTCTTCCTTCTAAAAGTTGGTCGTGGCGTCATTTATCACAGCAACAGAGAAGTTATTAATATATCTTCTGACACCACTTTAACAAGGGAAGATAGGTAGTGGCATACAAGTCAATGAATGAATAATTACAAACATACTTGATGAAGTATGTACATCTGAACATACAGATGAAAACTTGGCAGGAAGTTTCAGTGAAAGACTAGGAGATATTCTGGGTATGGTGGCATATGCCTTTAATACCAGTACTTGGGAGGTAGAGGCAGGCAGATCTGTATGCGTTTGAGGACAGGCTATTCTACATACCAAGTTCCTGGCCAGCCAGGGCTTTATAGTGAGATCCAGTCTCACAAAACAAAACAAAACAAAACAAAACAAAACAGGGCTGGAGAGATGGCCTAGCAGTTAAGAGCACCGACCGCTCTTACAGAGGACCCGGTTTCGATCCCCAGCACCCACATAGCGGCCAAGAACCGTCTGAAACTCCAGTTCCAGGAGAACTCCAGTTCCAGGGGAATCCGACACCCTCTTCTGACCTCCGCGGCATTGCATGACATGGGTGCACAAATTTGCATGCAGACAATACATTCATACACATACAGAAATAAATAAAATTAATAAAAAATTAAAAAAGGGTAAAACAAACAAACAAAACAAACAACAATGAAATAAGCAAAATCAACAAATAAAAATAAAGAGAAATCTTTAGAAATAAAAATATAGTAACATAAATGAACTTCTTTCCAGAAGTAGAATATAGAAGATAAAAGAAAGGACCAGTGAACTGAAAGACAGAACAATAAAAATTAACCAGTATAAATAGCACTAAAGACATCTGAAAAAAATAGAGCCTTAGGAATCTATGCACCTAAAAGAAAAGATTCAAAACTTGTTTCTGGCAGTTTTGAAAGGAAAACAAAAAGAAATGACTAAAATGTCCCTGTCCAAGCACCCCATTTGCACACAGAATGGCTAAAGGTGACCCAAGAAGCCAAAGGAAAGATACCTGTTGAAGTTTTCTCTGTACAGATGTGCAGAGAATAATGCAATAAGAAAACCCATATATCCCTGTCAAAGTTTGCAGACTTTTCCAAGAACTACCTCGAGAGATGGAAGGTAATGACTGGAAAAGAGAATTGCTGCGACCTGGAAATGGAAGACTTTGGACATGCTAAGGGACACAAGAAGGGAAAAGGCCCTAATGTCCACACAGATGGCCACCCGAATTCTTCATGTTCTGCTCAGAAGTGCGCTCTGACAGCAAATCCACAAACTCTGGCACCTCTTTTGGAGACGTGGCTAAAAACCCACGAGTGAGATGTGGGACAATTGAGAGAATCTTAAGTAATATAACTAAGACGGAGGTATATATACACATATATATATATGTCATGCTTAGTCTAGCTTTAACAGATTGATTGTTCTCTGCAGCTTCCTTCTACAAGTGTTGTTTACTACTAGGAAAGGTCCAAGAGCGCTGAAACTGGCAGGCTCCATTAGGTGTACATGAGTTGGCACTGTTTGCTTTCTACTCTCGTGAACATGCTTGAAGGACACTCCTCTCTTCTCTTGGATGTTTGCTGCACCTGGGTAATAAACCAGTATGCTTCTGGAGTGAAAGTGAACCTGCCCAGCCCACAGGCTACAAAACTCACCAGGACAAGCAGTGCCTGCACACAAAGAAAAACCTGAAGTGAATGCAGTTCTGATCCTGACAACTTGACACTGACTATACAGCATATAACAGCCACCCATGGGAGCAGAAACCAACAGGGCAGTAGACCCTGTCGATGGTCCTCTATCACCCCTCACCTGACCCAGTTCTTACTTTTCTTTCTCCTTCTCCTAAATTTTATTTATTTTATTTTTGTATGTTTCACTTAAAGAATCCTTTGTTTTTAAATTTTTATTCTTCTTGCCTTTATCTAATTTTACTTCTGTACTCTTAAAAATGCATACAGTTTGTTTTGGTACTGGTCTTGTCCCAGTGCTTTCTTTTCTCCTCTTTAACTGGAACTGGGAATTGAGCCCTCAAGAGAAATTCAGTCACTCGGAAGACACCTACATAAAGCCAGATGAGAAATAACAACATAACAAGAGAATCACAGATTGCAATATAGAAATACAAGAAACATGAAAAAGCAGGGCAACATGACTCTTCACAAAGTTCATAACTCTTCAGTATGCAAAGAGTTTGACATGGTTGAAATGTTAGACAAATATTTAAAAGTTGCCAGGTGTGGTACACACCTTTAATCCCAGTACTCTGGAGGCAGAGATAAGCAGATCTCTGTGAGTTCAAGACCAGCCTGGTCTAAAAAGTCAGGTCCAGGCCAGCTGGGGCTACAGAGACCCTGTCTCAAAAAAAAAATTTTTTTTAAGTGAAGTTTTTTTTTAAATTTTATTTATTTCTGTATGTGTATGAATGTACTGTCTGCATGCAAGTATCGTGCAATGCCACGGAGGTTAGAAGAGGGGGTCGGATTCCCCTGGAGCTGGAGTTCTCCTGGAATTGGAGTTTCAGATGGTTCTTGGCCGCCATGTGGGTGCTGGGGATCAAACCTGGGTCCTCTGCAAGAGCGGTCGGCGCTCTTAACCGCTAGGCCATCTCTCCAGCCCTTAAGTTAAGTTTTAAGAATAACCATTGACTTTGACCTTAAAGATGGTTCAAACAGTTGAATTAAGTAACAAAGTCAATTCAAGATTTGGATGAGACATCAAAGAGAGATACATATCCTGGGAGGAAAAAGGAACAACGACAAAATGGAAATGAAGACTCAATAAATAAGAAACTCAATAGAGACTGGTATGATGGCACAACCTTCAATCCCAGCATTTGGGAGGCAGAGGCAGGGGGATCTCTATGACTACAAGGCCAGCCTGGTCTACACAGTGAGTTCCAAGCCAGCCAGGGCTATACAGAAAACCCTGTCTAAAAACTAAAAACTAAAAACCTTTATGCAATATCAATAGACTAGATCATGGATTGAAGACAAGTTTCAAGAATTATATTCAGGGGCTGAAGACATGACTCAGCAGCTAAGAGCATGAATTGCTCATCCAGAGAGACTGAGTTTGGTACCCAGTACCCATGTCAGGTGGTTCACAGCCCCCCCCCCTTTTTTTTTGGTCTTTTTGAGACAGGGTCTGTCTGTAGCCCCAGCTGGCCTGGAACTCTCTCTGTAGACCAGGCTGGCCTTGAACTCACAGAGATCTGCCTGCCTTTGCATCCCAAGTACTGGGATTAAAGGTGTGCACCACCATGCCCAGCTGGTTCATACAACTTTTAACTCCTGTTCCATGGGTATCTGATTCCTCTGGCCTCTGAGAGCACATGCACTCATGTGCACATACCCATACAACATACATACGTACACATAATTTAAAATAATAAAAATAAAACTTTAGAAAACAGAACTATGATACAGACTAAAGGCATAGAAAATGTATTTGATCATATGACAGTAGAAAATTCCTTACCCTTAATGAAAGAATAGACAATCAAGATGAAAAAGGCATTTCAAATACAAAGTACACATGACCAGAATATAACCTCCTCACATACTATGTTAAAATGCTGAGAACATCCGGGCATGGTGGCACACACATTTAATCCTAGCACCTTGGAGGCAGAGGCAGGCAGATCTCTGAGTTCAAGGCCAACCTGGTTTACAGAGTGAGCTCTAGGCCAGCTGGTACTAAAGGGAGACCCTGTCTCAAAAATACAAAAAAAAAAAAAATGCTGGAACAAAGGATGAATACTTCAAGTCCCCTACTTGCAAAGGCAAACATCAGAGTAGAAGCAGACATCTCTGTAGAAATCAAAAAGGTCAAGAGGACATGAAATGGTGTATTTTAAGCCCAGGAAGAAAAGAACTGCATTAGCATCCATTAAAACCAAGAGTAAAGCCCAGTCTCTACTGAGAACTTACTCCTTCCAGCTCTCTTGGAACCATGCTCTCAAACAACAGACTTGCTCTCTTTTTATTGAAACAGTACATCCAGCATGATAAGGAAAAGAAGGATTTTCCCTTTCAGATACCTTACTGATTGACCCAGAACAACACACACACATCCACAAGTAGCTGTTATCAATCTAACCCCACCCATTGTTTACAACATAAATGGGATAATTTGTTGCTTCCAATGAATATTCACTGCTTTCAGTGCTTGCTATTTCTTTTTTATTTTTAATTTTTATTTTTTGATCCAGTCTTTTTTTTTTAGCCTGTCTTTTTAAAATTGTTTTATATATATATATATATATATATATGTATGTATATTTGTACAAGATTATGTTACAAATCAAATCTAGACCTGTGTCCCCCTCCCTACCCCCCCACCCCACCAGAGCTCATGGATTCTGCCAAACATGTCAGTGCTCGCTATTCTACAACATATGCACATACGTACATTATCTTGGGTTAGGAGTAAAGAAGGGTCGAGAGAGATTAAAGCTGTATGTTTAGGTGGAGCTGAAGAAATGGCTCATCAGTTAAGACCACTGGTCGCTCTTGCAGAGGACCTGGGTTTGCTTCCCAGCATGCACAGATGAGCTAAATTCATCCATAACCCCTAGAAAAGGGGCCCAAATCTCTGTTCTGGTCTCTGTGAGTATTGCACACACATAGTGCACTTGCATGTATACAGGCAAAGCATAAAATAAAAATAAAATAAAATAATATGTTACAAGATGAGCCCAAGACCTAGTAAGCTTGTTCACCATTATAAATAAGCTGAGATAGTGTTAAATGATCTCAAAACATATATATATATATATATATATATGTTAAAATAAAAGGAGAAATAAAGACCTTCCATAATAAGCATAACATGAATCAGTTTAGGACCCCTAAGCCAGCATAGAAAATACATAAAGGAATAATGCACATAGAAGAGTTAGAAAGATTTTGGATAGGGTCCTACAAAAGCAAAAGGATATAAGGATATTCAAGGATAAAATAGAACCATTAAAAAAGATCTAGAGCTTTAGTAATATTATTGGAATGACATTAACTTTCTGTTCTTATTGTACTATGGCTGTAAAAATTGTTAACTGTATGAGACCTATGATGTAGACTAGCAGGGAACTCTTCATCCTAGTTTTTGGAGGTGTTTATAATCATCCCCAATTAAACATTTGGTAAATTAATACTTTAATGTCTTATGTCTTATAATATTCATCAGTATATAAAAACCACAAAAATATGAGAAGGTGTTTCGTGTCTTTGGCCATCAGGGAAATACAAATAAAAAATACACTGAGATTCTGTCTCAGTCCAGCCAGAATGCTATCAACAAGAAAGGAAAAAAGCAGCCAATGCCCGTGAGGAGATGAGGAGAAAGAACTTTTATTTACTAGTAGTGGGGATGTAGATTAGTTCAGTCATTGTGGAAATCAGTATGGAAGCTCCTTAAAACTAAAAATAGAGTTACTATATGGAACTGCTACACCAGTCCTGGGTAAATACACAAATAAATCAAATCTAGCATACCACAGAGACACCTGCATTGTCTATGCTGATTATAGAAAGCACTTGTCACAAGAGCCAAGTTAGAGAATCAGCTGAGGTGTCCATCAAATGGTACGGTGTACACAATGGACTGTAATCAGCCACAATGAAAATCTTAACCATGTTGTTTGCAAGAAGATGGATGCAGGTCATGTTAGACAAAGTAAAGCAGACTCAGAAAGACAATTATTGCCCATTTTCTCTGATGCTCAGAGTCTAGGCTTAGAAAAAAAGGCATGAAAATAAAAGGGGGGCTGATTGGGGGAAAAACCAACAGGAGATGGAACTGAAAAAGGAGAAGGTTGCAGGAGATGAATACAGTGGAGTATATTATATACACTTAGAAAAAAACCCACAACGAAACCCACCAGTGTGTAAAGTCAATATATATAAAGCAAAAACATGGGCATGTTGCTGAGCAACTGGATTTTCATTTGAAAAAGTGAAAAACCTGTTTCAGACTTTATTAAAAAGTTTACTCTATCACAATTCCTCACTGAGAGAAAAAAAAAGTTTACTCTAAATGGACCATGGGCATAAATATAAAGTTTTTAGGAAAAAATAAGGAGAAAAATCTTTTGAGATCTAGACAAAGAGAGCTTGAACCCAATGGCAAACCCATAGTCCAGAAAGGGAAAATGGGCTGCAGGTGGCTCACTAGTGGCACTTGCTTAGCACACAGTAGCACAGCATTGCAAAGTAGAATCAAAAAAGAAAAATGAATAAGTTAGAGTTCAACACAATTAAAATTGAATGTTGAACAGAAGATCCTACAAAGCACATGGAATGACAAGGACTAATGTTTAGAATATATGAAGAGTTCTTAAAATTCAGCAGTTAGGGAAATTCTATTATAAAATCCCCCAAAGACATTTTGCTGAAGAGAACATAAGGATAGCAAATAAGCATAGGAAAAGTTCTTTGACAGCAATCTCCATCAAAGAAAAACAAATGGGAACTTCAGTGGCCTAGCACCACACCCTCCAGATGCCTAAGGTAGAAGAAAGGAAGGAAAAAATGACCAGAAATGTCAAACTCCCATCAGAATAGGGAGGTCCTAGACTGCCTCTCCAGTGCTGATAAAATGGAAAAGAGTGTGGCAATTTCTTTTAAAATCCAAAATGCAATTACATCATGAGAGCAGTTGTGCACTTGGGTATTTATCCCAGAGAAATGAAAACTTACAGCTTACCTGAGTACACAGATGTTCCTAACAGGGTTTGTGAAAGCTCAGATCTGGTAACAACCCTGTGCCCTTCAATGGTGAGGGGTCCGCACCATGGAATACTCAGCGTTAAAAAGGGGGTAAATATCACACCCTGATGAATCTCTAGAAAATTAATTACCTTGAGTAGAAATGTAAATGTCAGGGTCAGTAAGAGGTTCCGTGAGTAAGGGCACTTGCTGCCGAACCCGATATCTGGGTTCCATCTCTGGAGTCCACATGGTGGAAGTAGAAAAACAAAGTTGTCTTCTGATCTCCACAAGCCTGTTATGCTGTGTGTGAGTGTATACACACACACACACACACACACACACACACACCAACTATATGTAAATATATATTTTAATGTGGATTCTTGTCTGTGATTAGTTCAGTGGTATAGTGCTTACTTAGCAGTGTGCCTGAAGTTTTGGGTTCAATCCTCAGTACATACACACACACACACACACACACACACACACACACACACAATCCTAAAGGGGTACGTGCTGTTTGATTCCATTTGTATAATATTCTGAAAGGCAAAAAAACCAGAAATGTCACAAATTAGTGATTCCTAGGGGTTAGGTGTGGAGAAGTGCTCGTATAACATGCAGAGGCATTAAAGGAAGTGAGGGGACCTGGTGGTGAGATTGTCTCGGTCTTGACTGTATTCAAGCCAGTACAACTGTGCAAATGCACTTGAGATTCCTCTATGTTTCTTTTCTTTTTTTATAACTAAACGTGACTATAATTACCTGAAAACAAAAATTTTAATTACAAAAACAAAATAGGCCAGAAAACCTGGGTTCTGGGTCTATGTTTAGGTAGTTTACAGAAACTTTTAAATTAGTCACGGCTTCCTGGAATTAGACAAGTAACTCGGGAGATACTAAAAAACTTAGACACAGCACTCCAAACTTGAAATAAAGACTCCTGGAACAGAGGAGTATTGGTAATTTTCTATTTCATTGGTCTCGTGATTTTTTTTCTGTGCCAAGGTTTAGGTACTGAAAGATGGGAAACAGGGCAGGAGCTACCTCTCACACCTCCTGTTCTTCTAACATCCAGCGCCCATTCCCTTCCCCTCTGCCAGGCCCTCTGTGTTCCATATTAAGATTCTGAAGGCTTTTGCAGTGGGGGAAATGGCTTTCATTTAGGGAATTTTTAAAGCAACACCTATTGTTTCAGTCTTTCATTTTATTCATCAAGAGACAAAGAGCCAGTGAGGTTCAATACCTATGCAACATGCTGAGATCTTTGGCGGGGGCTGGAGAACAAAAGTTCTTCATCCTCAGTTTCACTAAAAAGTCATGTCTTACATTCTTACTGATTTTCCAACATTTTTCAGTCATTAAATAGCTCCTTAAGCAGATGATAATTTACCAAAACCACAATTTCCAGTTGTATAAGGCATACTGTTATCCAGTCTTACTTGGCAGATGGCTAGACCTGTTGGTAGCAGTGAGGTGAAAGATAGTTTACAGGTGGATGCAAGGTAAGGAATAGCTTAAACTCTCTGGTTTAGTGCACGTACCAGGAAAAGCTCGTTGGCGCCACCTAGTGGTGTGATTGGTAGCTATGGCCAGCAGGAACTCAGATTTTAGCATCGTCCTTTGCAAAAGTTCTTTCAACCTATATACAACATCATTGCCAACTTTCAGCCACTTTATTCCTATAATGTTGTAGGCTAAAAATGCTTTCCACAATACAAAGGAAGAAACTGACTTCGGTTTAGCTATAAGTTTATCTCTGCTCATTAAAGACTTTAATATCTTCCTTTTTGATAGAATAGTGAGTATATTGTATTCAAGCATAAGGCCTGTGAGATGGCCCAGTAGGCAAAGCACCTATTATATAAGCCTGATGCAATTATATTGCCTAAATGCAATCTCTGGAACCCACATTAAGGTGGAAGGAGATAAAAGACCTCACCATGATGACATCCTGCTGTCCTCTGCCCCCCTCAAGTAGCATTTGTGCCCCCCTCTCATAAATAAAACAAAAATTTAAAACTATATTCAAACCTAGATTGTTTACTATTCTGAAGTCAGAATAGCAAGCTATTACTTAATACCGATCTATATGATTCCTGTAAAATTAATCACTGTGTTCAGTGTGTCTAAGACTTCTAACACATTCTTTTTTTTTTATTTTTATTAATTTTTTATTTACTTCTGTATGTGTATGAATGTACTGTCTGCATGCAAGTCTGTGCACCCGTGTCGTGCAATGCCGCGGAGGTCAGAAGAGGGTCTCGGATTCCCCTGGAGCTGGAGTTCTCCTGGAACTGGAGTTTCAGACGGTTCTCGGCCGCCATGTGGGTGCTGGGGATCGAACCCGGGTCCTCTGCAAGAGCGTCGGCGCTCCCAACCGCTAGGCCATCTCTCCAGCCCCATAACACATTCTTAAAAAAAAAAAAAAAAAGAAGAAACCCTCCTTATCCCAGATTTTCTTTTATTAAATCAGGCATCACTCTGGAAAAACATCTTGTGGCTATATTGTAAACTAATATCATAAGAGCTGCAATTAGAATTAAGTGCGCAATTTAATCATTAGAAGGCTTTAACTGTTTGAAGTTTCTTATGCACATACATTTCACTCAATGGGAAGTTATACTGATCAGATATAACCCTCGTCCTAACATCAAAGAAATGTTCTGAGCAGAACAAACCCATCACTCCAGCGATTGAACACTGAAACACTTAATTACACGTACATGTCAGCATATAACGACCGTGTTTCTCACGAGAGGTCATGAAGAGTGTGAATCATAAAATAATTTGTTTGTTCAAGGTGTTATTAACTGTAGAAATTGCTGCTTTCTTGAGCTGGCTTGCTTATCAGAGCTGTTTTCAGAATGATTATGATAGTGATGAGTAAGGACTCAGCCCAGAGATGACATGTAGCAGACTGGAAAGAGGGAAGTTGTTAACAAGTCGACGAAGAGAAGCAAGAATAGCAGGGACCAACACGGCCAATGAGAGGGATGGGGTTATTGACAGGAGGAAGAGGAGAGGCTTTCCGGAAAGAAGACGCATCACGGTGAAGGTATCATGTGAGCTAATGTTTGAACAGGTCGGAAAAGTATAATCAATGGGAGGATGTTGGGAAATGAATTTAAGTGTCTTGGGCTATTGGGATGGCTCAGCGGGGAAGAGTTCTTGCTGCCAGAGCAAGCCTGACAACACGAGGTCGCTCCTGGAACCCACATGGTGGAAGGAAAAAACTGAATCTGTAGGTTGTCCTCTGCTCTCCATGTGCATGCGGTGGCAAAGTTGCCTGCGTACGTATGCATGTACGCACACTCAATAATTAAATAAACTATTCAAATTATTTTGCTTCCAGTTGTTCCATGTTTATTTCAGAATAGAATTTAAAATTTCTTCACTTATTTATTATATTATTATGAGTGTTTTGCCTGCTTGTATGTAAGTGCACCTGTGTCATGCGATGCCTGGAAAGGTCAGAAGAGGGTGTTGGATCCCATGAAACTGTAGTTACAGATGGTTATTAACTGCCATGTGGGTGCTGGGAATCAAACGTGGGTCCATTATAAGAACAACCAGTGTTCTTAACCATTGCACCATCTCTCCAGCCTCAGCATAACAGAATTTTTTGTGCGTGTGTGTGTGTGTTTTTTGAGACAGGATCTCCCTGTAGCCCCAGCTGTCCTGGAACTCGCTCTGTAGACCAGGCTGGCCTTGAACTCACAAAGATCCGCCTGCCTCTGCCTTCCAAGTGCTAGGATTAAAGGCGTGCACCACCACGCCCGGCTCAAAAAAAGATTTACTTTAAAAGCATATAAATGCAGCCCATTTCTAGTGGGCAAGGCTCAGAGATGAAGTTCAAGGGGGGCAACTCATCAACCACATCTGGAAATAGTGAGTTCTTCTCGTAGATCTTCACTGACACACTGGAGACTATGTCCTCTTAAAAAAAGTAAATCAGCCATTCATAATGGCGCATGCCTTTAATCGTAGCACTTGGGAGGCAGAGGCAGGTAGATTTCTGTGAGTTCAAGGCCTGCCTGATTTACATAGTGAGTTTCAGGACAGCTGGACTAATGGGAGACCCTGTCTCAAAAAGACAAAAAAAAAAAAAAA
>VZQC01003726.1:946476-1029928 GCA_009823505.1 Rhizomys pruinosus | reverse complement strand
AAAAAAAAAAAAAAAAAAAAAAAGGTGTGCGCCACCACTCCTGGCTGTAATGTAACTTTTTTTTTTTTTTGGTTTTTTCGAGACAGGGTCTCCTTGTAGACCCAGCTGTCCTGGAACTCACTCTGTAGACCAGGTTGGCCTTGAACTCACAAAGATCCGCCTGCCTCTGCCTCCCAAGTGCTAGGATTAAAGGCGTGCGCCACCACGCCCGGCGTAATGTAACTTTTTAAAAACATTTAAAATGTATTAGTTCTGGATACAAAATAGTACCTAATTATGCCTATTAAATGTACAGTTTTACAATTCAAATCCACTGAATGGATCTTTGTGTCCTTCCTTTAAATAAATCCTTTAAAAAACTAAGCCCATCTTTTTGGGCAGTTCATTAATTAATTATTTAATTAATTACTTAATGTGTATGAACTTTGCAGGATAATTTAACTTAAGGAATTAAGTTTGCTTCCCAAATTAACAACATACAGTCACCCAAAAAAGCTTGGATAAATTTAATGAAATTTACACCTTGATTCCTGCCTATAGGTATGTGCACTACAACTGCCTTTTTGAGACTCATGGGTCAAAAATAAAAAAATTAAAATAAAAAAAGGGGGAATACAGTTACATATTAAACCTTTCTGTCAAAAACTTTCAATTTAATCTTAAAACTAACTATGGGAAAAGATTTATATGTTCCCACAGGTCAAAACATCACCAACTCAATGGCTGAGAAAGAAAAGACATAGCCTTCCATCGTGTAGGTTGTACCAAGAAATACCAGCAGAGAAGTTGCCCCATCTTAACACTAAAAGCAAGAAAAGCCTCAGACTGCTACAGGCATCAAACATCTCTGAGGACCATAGGTGTAACAACTGTTTATAGTGAGTCCTAATGAACCTTACCTTCTAGGTGCAGCACAGTTTCAATATGAGAGACCTCCTTACCTCTTTTTCATAGAACAAAGAAAAACATGGTAGTAATGAAGTCATTCTCTAACTGTACATTAGAGCTGACTATTATAGAAGTAATCTCTTATAAAACTGGTAAAACTGCTTTCTTTAATTGACTAATAGACATAGGAACTGTAAAAGGGATTATTCTCTATTCAGAACTAAATTTAATACTAAAGTCTCTTTAAGCAATGCATATAAGCAAAATATATTAATACAGGAGAGCACTGATAGCAGCAATGGATTATTCTGCCAAGGAGATGTTGGCCAGGGGATCCAAGCCCCCCCCAAAACGTAAAGGCTTCTTGCCTGTAAACTGGGATACCTGCAAGAAAAGAGGCAGTAAGGCCCTGCTGTCAAAGAACTGATGTAAGCATGAGAAGGTTGTATTGAGACCGCACTTGCAAGTATACAGTTGGTCTCTGAAATACCAGAGAGTGTTACCAAAGGCCACTGAACCAATAAAGCAAATGTTGGTCTCCTTGAGTCAAGCAAGACTCCTCCACCAACATCAGCCACACCTCACCTGCTTGGAGATACTGTGAAGCAGTGGCAGCCATATGTCTGTATATCCCAAATCTATTTGGCTATTAGCTCTCTCCTTGGAGGAATAACTCATGGATGTTGCCACAAGCTTATATCCTCTAGTGATTAGGGGATGTTATATGCCACAGTAAGACCTTGTCATCTTTCACAGGAAAAACAGTAATCCATGGATTAACACACCATCCAAACATCTGTGTCTATACCAAAGTAACCTACCATAGTAATTAGCAATGTTTAAATACCTATATATCTAATCGCTTGTGCTTCATTAGTAGGATTGAAAGGTTATTCCTGGCCAGGCGTGGTGGCGCACGCCTTTAATCCTAGCACTTGGGAGGCAGAGGCAGGTGGATCTTTGTGAGTTCAAGGCCAGCCTGCTCTATAGAGTGAGTTCCAGGACAGCTGGGACTACAGGGAGACCCTGTCTTGAAAAGACCAAAAAAAAAAAGAAAGGTTATTCCTGGACAAACGGTCAGCCCATGAAAGGAAACAGCCAGAACTGATCAGAGTCCAAAACGACATCTCCAGACAAAGTAGACTGTTCTGCTTCTCGTCCACCTGTGGCCCTTTTCTAAGCCTAAGGAACAATCTGCGGAAGAGGGGGAGTGGTAGAATGTAGGGGCTGCGATTGGGGTGAATGGTAAAACTACGGCAATACAGTCTGGACACTTATTTGATCAATTCGATTGAACATTCAAGCTCCTCCAGCTAGATGGTGGGATGCTTGGGCTGTGTGGGTTTGGGCACAACTGCTTGCAAATTGGTTTTATATGAAAGATGCTTGTACTAATAAAAAAAAAAAAAAAAAAAAAGGGCTAGATACTGAAAAAGTCTTTAAAAGCGTTTTCCTGCCAGGCCTGAAAGAGGCCAAGAACTTGGAGAAGATAGTCATTAAATCCACTCTGTAAGATTTGCAGTTTAAAAAGGGTATACTTAAAAATAACATATTTACCTATATCGAGAGGTATTTCAGTAGAGATTTAATACAGAAATACAAATAAACCATATAAGTTAATGACTTGATTTCTCTGAAGTCATAGTTCAGTCATATAGTTTTAAAGAGCAAATGTTGGGCTGGAGAGAATGGCCTAGTGATTAAGCGCCTGACCGCTCTTGCAGAGGACCTGGGTTGGATCCCAGCACCCACATGGCGGCTGGAGGGAACCATCTGAAACTCCAATTCCAGGTGAGCTCCAGTTCCAGGGGCATCGAGACCCTCTTCTGACTCCGCCGGCATTGCACGACACGGATGGCACCGCCTTGCCTGCAGGACTAGTTTACCTTCCTACACATAAATTAAATAAAAATTAAAAAAAAATAAAAAAATAAACAAAGAGAAACTGTATATTGGATCAAATATTTAGCAGGTAGTCAATTCTGCCCAAGCTTTATCCACTTAGTATAGGATATTTTAAGGCTTAGTGAAATGTTTCAATTAGATAAATCTGGTTGTAGGTTTTAATGAAAATGGTAATACATCTAAAAAAAAAAAAAAAAAAAAAAAAAAAAAAAAAAAAAAAACAGGCATGGTGGTGCACGCCTTTTTTTTTTTTTTTTGCACTTGGGAGGCAGAGGGCAGGCGGATCTTTGTGGTTCAAGGCCAGCCTGGTCTACAGAGTGAGTTCCAAGACAGCTTGGGGCTACCAGGGGACCTTGTCTCAAAAAGGACCAAAAACAAAAAAAAAAAGTTAAATTTGTTTTAATTTATAATTTGTATTGACCTTCCAACAAGTAACTTTGGGGTTTAAGGTACACAAATGGTCTCTATCTTTTTCTGAATTATACAACATCATATTGTAACACTTTCTTTTACCTGTAGGACAATTTAAAAGGACATTAAGCTTAATTTACTTCCCAAATAAGTAAGCATACAGTCAGGCGGAAAGTTTGGGTACATTTAATGAAACTGCTTGGCTCCTGTTTATGGGTCTGTGTAATACAACTCGGCATCTATAGGTCAAAAACATAAAAATTTAAAAAACAAAAAAGAGGATGTAGGTGGGATGTGGGGTAGTATCCCTTCTGGGATACCAATGGACAACCTCTGTGTTCCATTCCTATTGATAAATTTTCACTTTTGCGATCTTGAAACTAACAATGGTAGGAAGATTTGTATGTTCCCCACAGGTAAAAATCCCCAATTCTAAATGCCTGAAAACGTACCACTTATGGCTGTGCAGGATGAAAAGGGGAATGCCAGCAGAGAGGCTGACCATCTGAACATTAAAGAAAAATGAACCACAGATTGCCTGAGTTACGGACACTGAGCATCTCTCCGAATTCTATTGGGGTTAACTGTTTATAATGGGCCCTAACGAAAGTTACCTTCCAGCTCTGAGAAACTTCCTACCTCTCCCTTTATGCGAAAAAGAAAAAAGAAAAAGTGATGGTTATGAAAATCATTCCTAACTGTACATTAGAGCCCATTTATCGTGCGTCCTACCCTTTATTATAAAACAGGTATGACTACCCTTTTTTTAATTGACTGATAGGCATGGAAACTGTGAAAGGATAATTCTCTATCTAGAGCCAAATTCAATGGTAAAGTCTTTATAAGCTTGTGTAATTAACAAAATATATTAGTACAGGATAGCTCTGAATCAGGCACTGAATTATTCTGCTAGGAGATGTTGGCCAGGGAGTGGTCGGGATTCAACCCCCCCCCCAAAAAAAACATTCAAATTGCTTGTGCGAGACCCTGGGCAAGCATGAAAAAATTATTTTGAGACCATCACTTGGTACTGTACCAAACTGGGCCTCTGAACATGCCCAGAGACGATTACCCAACGACCACTAACGCAATACAGAAAAATACTTGGTCTCATTGAGCACAAGCAAGACTCCTCTGTCAGTACCAGTTACACCTCACCTGCGTGGAATTGCTGTGCAACATTGGCAGCCATATGTCTTAATATCCCAAATCTAATTGGCTATTAGCTCTCTCCTTGGAGGAATTAACTAACAGCTGATGCCACAAGCTTAAGTACTCTAGTGGTTAGGATGATGTTTGCTGTTATAAGCCACAATAAGCCCTTGTCCTCCTTTATAGAGAAACCACAGTTTGTGGCTTAGCATACCATCCACGCATCGGTGTCTATGCTCAAAGCTTTGCTTGACATAATAATTAGTATGCTTAAATGCCTGTACATCCAATTGCTTGTGCTTGTTAGTATGACTAAAAAAAGTATCACTAGAAAGCTGTCAACCCATGAAGGGAAACAACCTGAACATTCTAGAGTCCAAAATGACATCTCCGAAGAAAGTAGACTGTTTTGCTTCTCAACCACTTGTGCCCCTTTCCCAAAGCCTAGGGAACAAATTGGAGAAGAGGAAAGTAGAAGAATGTAAGGGCTGCAGAGAGAAAGGAGTGAATTGTGAGACTACAGCATATAGCCTGGACTCCTAATTGATCACATGCCTGTGCATACAAGCTTTCCACTGGACTATGGGAACCTTGGGTTGTTCAAAATTTGGACATAGATACTTGCAAATTGGTTTTACATGAATGTTACATTCATTGCTTATGCTTAATAATTTGGCTCACTTCAAAAAGAAAATGCACCAATTACCTAATTGTACGGCAAACTGAGTAACATCAATGTTATCTGAAAACAACTGTGTTATTACATTGTAGAATCCCTTAAAAAATAAACAAATAAAAGAGGAAAAAAAGTGTTCTGCATTGAAAAAAATTTAAAAAGTTTGAGAAAAAGATGCAAGACATGTATGGCAGAATCCATGAGCTCTGGTGTTGGGGGGCAAGGAAGGGGAATGGGCTAAATTTGACTGAGAAATGTTGTAGGAAATGCACAAAGCTTCATTTAGAAAGTGTCATTGGGATTTTGATAGGAAAGTTTGCACAGAATGTCTAGATTGCATTGTATAGTCTTGGTCCATGGATATGGGACCTGTCACATCCATTTGTGCCGTTGTCATTTATCAATGAGTTTCAGTCTGCAGTCAATTATTTATGATTTTTTATTCTGCAGGACTATGACTTCATTAAATTTTACAATATTTTATTTTTTTTTTGTAAAGAAATTTTATTTTTTTCAAAAAACATTTTTATTTTGCATTTTTGTTGAATTTTTGTGTATTTTATACATAACAACTCAATCGATATTGTCTTTATACTCATTCTCCATTAGCACCTCCTGACACACACTGGAGTTCGTACATCTGTCATTTGTGTTAAGGCTTATTGTGCGAAAGTGGTAGATGCTCCTCAGTGCATGTTCATCCACTGAGCTATAGTCAGCCTACCCACAGATGAGAGGAAGGAGGATGAACCTGGGAATAAACCCCACACTTTCAACCACAGGCATATGCAAGGAATTCCTGAGGCTGTGAACATCATGGAACGTTTTTAGATGTTTTTGATGCTTTGATACTTGTACACAACACCCTGTGCTCACATCCATCTCTCACCTCTCTCTCTCTCTCTCTCTCTCTCTCTCTCTCTCTCTCTCTCTCTCTCTGTCTCTCTCCTCCCACTTTTACAAACCGTTTCTTCCCAATGTTCCCAGTCTTACCCTAGTGTCCATCCTATCCCCCTCCCTCATCCCATCTTTTCTTTCCTTCTGTTCTTCTCTTTCCTTCCCGTCCTTCCTCTCTTCTCTCTCACCCATCCCCCCCCTCTTTTCTTTCCTTCTTGTTGCCCATGCTGTACAGGCAGTTACAGCTGATGCGTGTTCATGATTACAATAAGGCAACTTGCAACTCTTCTGCATCCGTTGGTTCCCACAGTCCTTCCACCCTCTCTTCCACCGTGTTCTCTAGGCCTCCAAGGCGGTGAGACAGATGTCCTAAGCACTTTGGGGCTCAACACTCTGTACTCTGTCCTGTTGTATCGTTTGCCCACTGCCAAAACAGGCTTCTCTAAAGAAGACTTTCTCCACATCTGTGACGTGACGTGACATGACGTGACGTTACTAGCACCCATTCTCTGGTCCCTTGCCCTCCCATTTCCTCGTCTGTGCCTCTGCCATCTTAGCTAACATCCCTGCAGGAAATGGTTTCTTTCATATACTGGCTTCTTGGCAGTCAACCTCTCTGGTCTTAGAGGGGAAGGCAAGCTAAGATTCAGTGGTGCTACTGAAACTGTATTCCATTTTATGAATGAAGAAATGCCTCATTAAGCTGAGCTGGTCTTTCAATGTTTCGATAGCCATGAGTATTCTCTTTCTACGTCACTTAACTAGTTTTGTTTTCTATCATATGCTTAAACTGGTCCTAAAAATAGATTCAATTTGTACAAATATAAAGGGAAGAAATGCCTTACTTCAGGACCTTAGACAAATGCAAGACGCACTGCTGACCGGTGGTCTAGTGGGAGGAGCTGATCTTCTATCTGCTGCAGCAGAAGCACAAAGCAGCATCCTCAGGACCTGAAGGAAACAGGACTGCAAATATAGCAATATTTTCGTAGTCTTGAGAGGCCCAGAGGAGCAAAGCAGGCCATGGGTGAAGGCAAGGGTAGGGCAGAAAGGGGTGGGGGGATCCTGTTCTGAGAATGCATATATGCTAAGAGGCAAATCAACATGTCACTGAAGAAGCAGGCCTAGCCCACCACCTGGAAGATCACAGGTGCTCCATCAATGCTGAAAGGAACAAAACAAAACAATGGTCTACATCATGCTTAAAGTCTGCCCATCACGTTAAAATCCAGGGGTCTAATCCTTGTTCATGAAGCCCTGTATTTCTGCCCCCTACCTCTCACCCACCTACCATCCTTCCTTCCTTCCTTCCTTCCTTCCTTCCTTCCTTCCTTCCTTCCTTCCTTCCTTCCTTCCTTCCTTCCTTCCTTCCTTCCTCTTTCTTTCTTTCTTTCTTTCTTTCTTTCTTTCTTTCTTTCTTTCTTTCTTTCTTTCTTTCTTTCTTTCTTTCTTCTTTTTTTGAGAGAGGGTCTCTCTGTAGCCCAAGCTGTCCTGGAGCTCACTATGTAGACCAGGCTGACCTTGAACTCAGAGATGCTCCTGCCTCTACCTCTCAAGTGCTGGGATTAACCGCATGCACCACCACGTCCAGCACCTTATTTCTTACCACTCTTCATCTTGGCTAGTTCTATGTTGGCCCAGTGTCTCCTCCTCCCTGTCTGTTACTTGTCCCAGGCCAAATGTTTCCCTCTTGATGTCCTTTTCCTATCCACCTGATCTGGAATAATCACACATACTATAGACAATGTTAGTGCCCTTCCAAACTTTCTGTGTTAAAACTTAATTCCTAATATGATAGTATTAAGAGGAGAGTGTTGGTGAGTGGCTTGTCCTTATCCCGGGGGATCTGGTGTCCTTCTGGAGGAACACCTGGAAGCTTCCTTGTGTAAAGCTGCCTGTGATCCAGGAAGCATGCTTTCAACAGACACTGACTCTGCCAACACTAGATCCTGACTTCTTAGCCTCTAAAACTACAAGAAATTTCTGCTGTTTATAAACCACCCAGCCTATGACAATTTGTTACAGAATCACAAACAAAAACATCTCTACACACAGTTACTATCTATCTACTTCTATTTTAATTCTTTAGTAGTGTTTTGTTTTGCTTTGTTTTGTTTTGAGACAGGGTCTCAGGATACAGACTTGGCTGGCCTGGAACTTGCCAGGTAGAATAGCCCAGCCTCAAACTTGAGGTGATTTTCCTGCCTCTGCCTCCAAAGTGCAGGATTGACCATACCCATTTTACACAGTACTGGGAATGGATCCTAGGATCTTGTATATGCCACACAAGCTTTCTACCAACTGTTATATCCCTAGCTCCTTTAGCTGTTCCCTAGCTGGCCTGAAATGGCCCTGAACTCAGAGTGATCCACCTGCTTCTACCTCCCAAGAGCTGGGATTAAAGACATGGCCCACCACACCTGGCATAGCCCCTTGATTTTTTTTTTAAGGATGCTTATTACTACCAATCTTGTGTCCCCCATCTGTTAATATTAGATTTTTTTCACTAGACTATTAATTTAGTTACCAAAGGTAGTGATTTCAGTGTGCTTACCAATGTTAACACTAATGTCTATATACAGACAGTTTTGATAAATTATCTGTAGAAGGAAAGGAAAGCGAGGGGCCAGTTGGTGCAAAGCTTTGAAAACAATGCCCAAACCTACAAGACATTGTCTCAGCAGTCAGAGAGATTCTCTGTAAGTTCTTTTCATCCTTTCCTTCACTAAACAGGGATATATTAAATACCTAGCATGAGAGGGAAGAAAAGGAAATCGATATTTATTAAATCAAATATTTATTAAGTACATATTTTTGCCAGCTTCTGGAAATCCATTGATGAACAGGACAAGTCTGTGCACACAGAGCTCAGAGTGGAGCAGGGAGAGGTACCGTCAAGCACAATGAGCAAGTTACACAAACGAGAAGGCAGTCAGGCTTTCCAGAAGATGGATGTTTATCAGAGGTTGGGATGTTCCGGCAGGTATTGGAGACGTGAGTCAGGCATTTAGAAAGGGAAAGATAAAAGAGTAACCAGGGCCGGGCGTGGTGGTGCACACCTTTAATCCTAGCACTGGGGGCGGGGGGACAGAGGCAGGCGGATCTTTGTGAGTTCAAGGCCAGCCTGGTCTACAGAGTGAGTTCCAGGACAGCTGGGGCTACAGGGAGACCCTGTCTCATAAAGACCAAAAAAAAAAAAAAAAAAAAAAGAAAAAAGAGTAAGCAGGAAGTAGCATACAAGAGGGACCTAAAGAGATGAGGGAGTCTTCTGCGGCTGAGCCCTGTGCTCTGTCTTCTTAGTGCTTATCATCCAGGTGGGAAGAGACAACATAGGCATGGGAGGTAGTAAAAACCTGCAAGTGGCTGTGCAGAAAAGAGCACTGGCTATAGACAGGACTGAGACTGCGAGTCCCAGGAAAAGGAGAGGAAAGGTAAGGAGGTCGGGCTAACCGGGCCTGCAAGTCCTCCGAGAGCAGAAAGAACGCACGCAGAGCCTGCGAGGAGGCTGGGACTTGCAGACAGGTAACCGCGGCTGAAACAGTTTATAATCCCAAAATGGAGGAAGAGAGGATAGAATTTGACAACCAGGTTACAAAAGGGACCCTTGAAAACAAGCCTGAAGAATTTAGACTTTAACTTGAAGGTGACTCGGAGACAGTGAAAATAAAGTGACAGGAAATAACTAACTCAATAATAAGTATTTATTATCATGTATGAAGTATCACAACTACACTCTGCCCACACAGCAGTGAGTACGGCTCCCATCTTCACAGAGGCTGCATACAAAGAAAGCATTTACATTTAAAAAAAAATCATTTTAGTTCTGGGTAAACTGGCCAGGAAGGTTTGACTCACCAAGAGGAAAGGGTCTTGTGAAATGCATGTTGAATGGAGGCAGAAAGGTCTTGGATACTTGGATCTGCCCGAATGTGGTACACCAAGGCAAGAAGAGTTTGGGATTTTTGTGCTTTGCTTCCCTTTCCCTTCCAGTCTATGCTGAGAATTTACCGCGATGTTAAGACTTCAAAAAGCTTGTACTGGGGGCTGGAGAGCTGGCATAGTGATTAAGAGCACCAGCTGCTCTTACAGGGGACCTGGATTCAGTTCCCAGCACCCACATGGTGGCTCACAACCATCCGTAACTCCAGTTCCAGGGGATCTGACACTTTCTTCTGACTCTGCAGGCATTGCACACCACGGGTGCACTTACACACATGCAGACAATACAGTCATACACATAAATTAAAAATACAATAATAAAAGATTTTTTAAAATTGTACTGTATGATGCCTGAGATTTTCTAGGTTACTGAATGTGTGTGTTGTGTGTGTTATGTGTGTAGTGTGTTGTGTATGTGTTGTGTGTTGTGTGTGTGGTGTGTGGTGCGTGTGTGTTGTGTGTGTTGTGTGTGTGTTGTGTGTGGGGTGTGGTGTGTGTGTGTGGTGTGTGTAGTGTGATGTGTGTAGTGTGGTGCATGTGTATGTGTGTGGTGTGGTGTGTGTAGTGTGATGTGTGTAGTGTGGTGCATATGTATGTGTGTGTGGTGTGGTGTGTGTGTGGTATGTATGTGTGTGGTGTGGCATGGTGTGGCGTGTGTGGTGTGGTGTGGTGTGGCATGGTGTGGCGTGTGTGGTGTGGTGTGGTGTGGTGTGTGTGGTGTGGTGTGTGTGTGTGGTGTAGTGTGTGTATGAGTGTGTGGTATGTGTGTGGTGTGGTGTGTGTGTGTGGTGTGGTGTGGTGTGTGTGTGTGGTATGTGTGTGTGGTGTGGTGTGTGTGTGTGCTGTGGTGTGTGTATGTGTGGTGTGTGTGTGTGTGTGTGTGTGTGTGTGTGTGTGTATGTACTTGTATACGTGTCCAAGGCCACAGGTCAACTTTGGGTGTCTTCCTCAATCCGTCTCCAGCTTGCTTTTTCATTTTGTGTGAGGCAGGTTCTCTTCCCAGGACGGGGCTCACCAACTGGCTAGACGGGCTGGCCAGTGAGCATTGGGAAGCTCTCTGACCCCGCCCTCTGCCATGGGCTCCAGGTGTGTGTCCTCACGCCCAGCTTTTATGTGGGTGCTGGGGATCCAAGCTCAGGTCCTGATTCCTTATGGAGCAAGCACTTTACCCACTACGCCCAGTGCATCTTCTAAATCATTAAAAATTTCAAGTTGTTTGACAATTTTATAACAATCAGAATTATTTAAGTTTCTCTGAACTTCTACATTGCCTTACTCAAACAGCTTGTCTAAACCAGTCATGAACTGAAAAATATGTCTAAAAAGAAACAATAGTAAATTAGAAACAGTGCACTGCACAGAAAAGCATCCAGTAAATACCTGTTAAATGAAGGAATAATGTTTTCTAATGACTTTCTTTAATAAGGTAAAGCAGATTCAGGGGTTTTGATCGTAATGTTCTCCTTACTTGTTATAGTCCTACTATTCTTTCCTAACCAGGTAAGGGAAAGAGGAGCAGGGAGAGCCTCGCCGCAGGCAGAAGGGGCTGTCTCCAGGCCTCCAGTTTGTCTTATCTATACTTGACACTACCGCATGGAAAGCACTGGAATGTCACTCACCCATTTTGTGTGTTCTGAAGAAAAAAAATTCAGAGCTACTGCAAAAAAGAAAAATCCCAAAGCCTAGTCACTACCAATCACTGGCTTTTCTTCTTTAATATTCCATCCTGGTTTACATCTAAATGCACACACATAAATGGTAAATATTTATTTTAGATATGTTCATTTTAATGCAATGTTAATCTGAACATTTAAAGTAAATTATAAATAAAATATGCACAGCTATTTATGTAGATTAGTTTACTACACAAGGTTATCCAGACTGTTTAGAAATTATAATTCGAATTTAGCAATCATTTAAGACTAATTACCTTTTTTATGGTAGAGTTTCTTTAGCCTTCCCTAGCACCCCTCTACCCTGCACAAGTATTCTGTTCTTACCCAACATCTGACCAAGGATGACCCATGTTCTGTGACCAAGCACACCTTTTACATTACCTTATAAACTTCCTACTATCAGGGATATCTTTATTCCATGCTAATTCTATGCATCAAAAATAATGTTTACTGCCGGGCGTGGTGGCACATGCCTTTAATCCTAGCACTCAGGAGGCAGAAGCAGGTGGATCTTTGTGAGTTCAAGGCCAGCCTGGTCTACAGAGTGAGTTCCAGGACAGCTGGGGCAACAGGGAGACCCTGTCTCGAAAAGACCAAAACAAACAAACAAACAAACAAAACAAAACAAAACAAAAATAATGTTTAGTCAAAAAACCAAATACCATATTACAGAAAATTCAGAAAACAAAGGAAAAAATAGTCAGTACAAAGTGGTGCCTATTCTTCCAACCCTTTTCTTCTTTTTAAATTAACAGAGAAGACAACTGTATAAATTTGTTATATGAGAGGTTATATCATGTTCATACATGTGTGCTTGGTATATTTAAAGCAGTGTAAATGCACTAATCTTTCCAAACACTTATATTCTTCTGGGCTCCATAGTACATTATTCCTATCTGTACTCACCCTACTGTACAGCAGTAGGACTGTACAGAACTGTTTTCCCCATCTAACTTGAACTTTGCCAACTTTTCCTCATCTTTGTCTCTTCTCTGTAATCTCTGGTGACCAGTCTTCTTACTATTTTAAAATTATAAAAATAATACAGAAAGGGTTAGAGAGATGACTCAGGAGTTAAGAGCACTCACTGGGTTCAGTTCTCAATATCTACATGGTGACTAACAACTATTAGTAACTCCAATTCCAGGACATCTGACATCCTTGTCTGGCCTCTGTGGACATTGCATGCCCATGGTGCACTTAGATATATGCAAGCAAAACACTCATACGCATAAAAGAAAAATACAGAGGTTTTGGATCCATGGCATGAATCTTATATCACACTAAGCCTCACCTGATAACAGTTATGGATTCTGGGCAAAAAACAAACAAACAAACAAACAAACAAATAGCCAAAAGTGTATACAAACTGTAAGGGAGCTTGAAGACACTTTGCAAGCTATGTATTTAAGCAGATCTTTCCTTGTATTTTCCAGTCTGTACTAGAAAGGAAAATTTGAGAAAAATAAAAACTAGAAAAAACACTAACCTGGGGCTGGGGAGATGGTAGACAACCACTTGGATGGTTAAAGCACTCACTACCCAAGTGTGAAGACCCAAGTTTGGAATCCTAGAACCCACATAAATGCTGGGTGGGTGTGGTGGCCCACCTGGCCTGTAGTTCCAGCCTTAGAAGGCAGAGACAGGGGATACCTAGAGCAAGCCATCCACTAACAGTAGCTGTATCTGGGAGCTTGGGGTGTGATTCAGAGACCCTGTCTCAATGAATAACTGACCGAAGATGATTTCTGACACCAATCTTGGGTCTATACATGCATATGCACACACATACATGCACATCTACACGCGTGCCCATACTCATGCAAAACATGCATACACACATGCATTCCACACATACACACATGAACATGGGAAAAAGAAAAAGAAAGAAAAAACACTAACCTAAAATTAATTCTAGAAATTGAAAATGTCCAAACTGAACAATCTCTTATTTCTATTCCTAAAATTTCCAGTCCGAGACTATAGATGGTGGGAGGATCAATGAACTCAAAGTCACTGTGAAATATCCATCAGAAGAACAGACAGATGTGTCTGTAGAAAGCATTCTTTTTATCCATGGCTCTGCTTGGTCACCCAGCCATTTTCATCTGGCTATTCCAGCTTCAGTGTCTGCTGATTTTACTCATTTGCCCATGTGTGTTCCCCACCTTGCCCCCTAAAGCTTAACACAGTAATCATAATTATTCAATTTTTTTTTATTTATTTCTGTATGTGTATGAATGTACTGTCTGCATGCAAGTGTGTGCATCCGTGTCATGCAATGCCGCGGAGGTCAGAAGAGGGTGTCGGATTCCCCTGGAACTGGAGTTCTCCTGGAATTGGAGTTTCAGACGGTTCTTGGCCACCATGTGGGTGCTGGGGATCGAACCCGGGTCCTCTGTAAGAGCGGTCGGCGCTCTTAACCGCTAGGCCATCTCTCCAGCCCTCAATTTTTCTATCAACAGTTCTAACATCCATACTATCTCCAAATCAGATTCTGATGACTGCTTTGTCTCTTGAAATATTTTTTCCAGATCGTCCTTTTTAAATGTTTGATGCACATGGCGCATAGATGAGTAGCGATTAAAGGAAATAGTAGTAAGAACCATTCATTACAAAGAATCTATCTCTTCCTTTGCTAGACTTGCAGAGGGTTGAGTCAACATGCTTAGAAATTGAGCTGGGTTTGACTTTTGTTATTGCCTTGTTCAGATGAACCTTCTCCTTAGGTAAGAGTCCTGGGTGCTTTTTCCTCAGGGTTCTGAGGAAGCCTTCTCCATGAATCTGTGGCCCTTTCCCAGTCTCTACATGCCTTTGTTCCTTCCACAACAGTAGTCTTCCATCGCTTGTAAATCGGTGCTTGTTGCTGGGTGCAGCCCGCCTTTAATCCTAGCACTCTGGAGGCAGAGGCAGGCGGATCTTTGTGAGTTCAAGGCCAGCCTGGTCTACAGAGTGAGTTCCAGGACAGCTGGGGCTAAAGGGAGACCCTGTCTCAAAAAGACCCCCCAAATCGGTGCTTACTGCTGGGTCTGGTGAGGAGCAAAGGACCTGGGCAGACCTTGGACCTCGTGGATAGAGTTTTCTCAGTGATCATGTCTATTTCCCCAAAGAAGAAACTTCTAAGGGAATGGGTATTTTCTTTTTTTTTATTATTTATTTTTATTAATTAATTTTTTTTATTGATGCTTTGTGTATTTCATACATCATTTTCCAATTCAGTTCAGGCGTATATCCCCTTCTCTTCACCCCACCCCACCCCTACCCATCCCAGCTCATGCATTCTGCCGTAACTTTTCTGCATCTTTCTGTTTTTTTTTGTTTTGTTTTCATTTTTTTTTTTTAAGCAAGAAGTGATAAGTTTGTGAGTACAAGCATCCCTTCATGTAAAACCAATTTGTGAGCATTGTGCCCAAACCCACACAACTCCATGGGTCCCACCATTCAGCAGGGGGGCTTGTATGTTCAATCAAGTTGATCAAATGAGGTGTCCAGGTCTATATTGCTGTAGTTTTCACCATTCATCATTCAATTCACCATTCACCCCAATCGCAGCCCTTACATTCTACCACGCCCCCTCTTCCGCAGATTGTTCCCTAGGCTTAGAAAAGGGGCACAGGTGGATGAGAAGCAAAACAGTCTACTTTCTCTGGAGCTGTTGTCTTGGTCTCTAGTCAATTCTGGCTGTTTTCTTTCATGGGCTGCCAGCTTGTCCAGGCATAACCTTTCAATCCTACTAATGAAGCACATGCAATTAGATATATAGGTATTTAAACAGTATAATATATAGCCTTTCGGTCCTACCAATGAAGCACTCCCAATTGGATATATAGGTATTTTCTTATACGTCCTCCACAGCTTTAGAGGTTTGTTCTTCTTCATCCACCCAGATGCAATGGTATATCATCAATATCCTGGAGACTCAGTGCCGTTTGCCGCCTTACCCTAGCTACACAGGGAAGGAGAGTCTAGGCAGAGAGCCGAGTGCAGCCCCTTCAGGAATGTGCACTCTCCTTTCCAGGCCCACACCACCGAAGGTGACATCTCGTAGTGTGCAGTGCGGCCCACTGTCTTTCTCATCTATGCCCAGCTGTGTGGAAAAAGCTTCCTTAAACTAGCCTTGATCCCTGACGTTCTCATGGGGTCCGCATTCCCTTAGTGGAACCAATAGCCGTTCACAAACTGTTAGACGCTTTAGCTCCATTCTTCAACCTCTGTCCAGTAAATTTGCCTTCCTCCCATGTTCTGCCACAAATAAGTCAGGGTTTTCAAATGCTCTGTTCTTGAAAATTCCAATCGTTCCTTAGATTTTTTTTTTTAAGCTCATTTTGGCATCTTATTGTCCTAGTTTCATTTCTGTTGCTGTGATAAAATGTCCTGACCAAAACCAGCATGGAGAAGAAAGGGGTTTGTTTAACTTACAATACCAGATCATCGCAAAGGGAAGTCAGGGGCAGGAACTTAAGCAGCTATTCACATCACATCCACAGTGAAGAGCACAGAGAAACGAATGCATAGATGCTGCCTATTTCCACTCATCTAGCTTTCTCCCGGCCTGCAGAGTTCAGGACCCTTCTGCTTAGGGCGTGGTGCAGCCCACAATGGGCTGGCTTTCACACGTCAATAATAATCGAGGCAATGAAGGATGCTTGTACTCATGGATTATCACTTATAGCTAAAAAATGGAAAAAAAAACAGAGAGATATGCAGGATAGTCATGGCAGAATGCATGATCTCGGTTGGGGTGGGGGGGGGAAGGGAAGGGGAGATATGCCTGAACTGAATTGGAAAATGATGTATGAAATGCACAAAGCATCAATAAAAAAAAAAATTAAAAAAAAAAGGAAATTAAAAAAAAATAATAATAATCGAGGCAATGGCCCATAGGCATGCCCAGAAACCAACCTGAGAAAGACAGTGCCTCAACTGAGACTCTTCCCAAGGGATTCAAAATTGTGATGGAAAATTTACATTTAAAACAGTAAAAACATGGGGCTGGAATGATGGCTCAGCAGTTAACAGCACTGGGTGCTCTTGCAGAAGACCCCAGTTTGGATAACCAGCACTGACATGGTGGCCAACGACTGTCCATAACTCCAATTCCAGGGGATCTGATGCCCTCTTCTGACCTATGTGGGCAATGCACAACAAGGGTGCACTTAAATACATGCACTCATACACATAAAATAAAATAAATGTTTTTAAAACATTAGAAATAAGGAATCTTTTAGAGCTAGAGCTGTAATTTTTGGAGGGGTTATTTCCTGGGAATCACACCTGAGCCTTCATCCATACTAGGCCACCACTCTACCACTGACCTACATCCCCAGCTCATCATTTGTGAGATGCTTGAACAGTGCCAATAACGAGAATGGGCCAAAGGTGATGGATCCAAGAGAAGAATCAGAGAGAGAAGAATGTTAGAGCTCAGCTTTCTCCTTTTCTTCTTGTTCCATCCAAGGCCCCAACCCATAAGATAGTGACAACCACATTCAGTGTGGCTCTTCCTTCCTTGGTTCTTCTTTAATGCTCTCTCTCTCTCTCTCTCTCTCTCTCTCTCTCTCTCTGTCTCTGACACACACACACACACACACACACACACACACACCTAGAGCTGTGCCCAATCTTCTAGGTGATGCTAAATTCAGCCAAGTGTCATTCTCAGGAACACTGTACACCTACTTTGAGACATTGTCTAGGAACTCACCAATTAGGCTAGGTTGGGTGATCAGCCAGTCCCAGGGGTCCTCCTGTCTCCACACCCCTGGCATTTTTATGTGAGTTTTGGGGCTCAAACTCGGGCCCTCATTCTTGCAAGGCAAGTACTTTACTGAGCAAGCCATCCCCCAAACCTGATATTAAAAGAAATTTATGCTGATATGTGTAGTTGTTCATCTATTTTTAAGGAATATATATATATATATATNAAGAATATAATATGTTATTACTAACTATAGTCACCATGTTGCATGATAGATATCCTGACATGTAGTCTTCCTAACTATAATTATGTATCTCTAATAATATCTCCCTCTGCCTCAAATAATTTCAGTCTCTGGCAAATACCATTATGATCAAGTTTTAGATTCCATATATAAATGAGATCAAGTGATATTTGTCTATGACTGCCTTATTTCACTTCATATAAGGTCACATACTTTTTCTTATGCTGTCACAAATGGATGTTTCTTTTCTTATATAATTTTTATTCATTACAAAATTCATACAATGTATTTTGATTACATTCAGAACCCCTCCCTGTTTTAATCTATTTTGAAGTGGGATTAAGTTGAACTGGGACCTTACTAGAAAAGATATAGTCTTGGGCTGGAGAGATAGCCTAGCAGTTAAGAGCACCGACTGCTCTTGCAGAGGACCCGGGTTCGATCCCCAGCACCCACATGGTGGCTAAGAACCGTCTATAACTCCAATTCCAGGAGAACTCCAGTTCCAGGGGAATCCAAGACCTTCTTCTGACCTCCGTGGCATTGCACGGCACGCGAGCACAAACCTACATGCAGACAGTACATTCATACAAATAAATAAATAAATAAATAAATAAATAAATAAATAAATAAAAAGATATAGTCTTAAAAAAAAGATACAAGGCTGACCTTCAACTTTCTTTTTGTTTATTTAGCTTTTCTTAATTTTAAATTGAAGTTTTGTGCATTTCCTACAACATTTCTTAGTCAAATCTAGACCCATTTCCCCTTCCATGCCCCCCACCCCGCCAGAGCTCATGCATTCCTCTTCTCAGTCTTTTTTAAGTTTTTTGATACAGAAGTTTATTGTTTTGGGCAGAAATTTACTGTTTCAGTCAGTTCTTTGACCCAGTCCTTTTTATTATTGTTATGCCTTTCTATTTGTATCACTTCAAAACATGAGTATATGCATGTCACACACATACTAAAATTATGACATCTGAAAAGAAACTATAGGATAATTTCAAAACATGTTTAGGGGATTGACATTTTGAGTGTAGGGTTGCATGCAGGTAAAGAAAAAAAATATTAGTTTACATTCCTATTTTACATAGCAAGTTGATGAATAGCCTTCTGCATTATATTTACTAAAACAGAAAGAAAGAAAAGAAAAAAAAGAATTATTCAGTTTGCCTTACAAATAGATATGGGAAGATCCAGTTTGAGTCAGGGGGCTAGCTTTTCAGCTAGCATCTCCCAGGGAGCATAAGGTGGAAGTCACAAGGCTCCCCGGACCCCACCCCATGAGACAGCAGCTTGTGACCCAGTACATGATGCTGGGAAGAGCAGAAGCAGGTGATCCAGTGATGATTACAGGTTCAGGGGTCTGGGATTTGCCCTGAGAGATGATGACATTCTGCCTATTAAAGTTACCTGCAGCATACAATAAAGTGGATTCTTCCTTACCATCAAAGCATGATCCCCAGATCCGTTTCTTTGCATAGATACAGGCTGGAGCAGGCCTGAGTTTTGAGTGTCATGTGGTAGTGGTCTAGACAGGGGTCCATCAGACCACTAGCCTGGTATGCTAGCTTGGAGCTGGAAGGAGACTAATCAGGTCACTAACTGTGGAGAGTTGATTGCTAGTGGTGTAGACTGGGGAGAGCCAAGTAGGCACCAAGCTGAAATTCCAGTCTTGAGTGACAACAGCTCCTGGATTGGTGAGGATTAGCACAGCCAGAAGGGTGGTGTTCCTCCACTTTAGGCTAAGGACCTGAGAGGGCCAGTAGTCACTCAGGTTGAGCTAGGAAAGTAGTCATCGGTAGGATGATAAAGTTTGAATTGGAGGCTAGTTCTCAGCTAGCATGCCTCAGGGCACCACATGGATGAGAATCAAGGGATTTTGCTGACCCCGCCCCAAGGAGGAGCAAACAATGTGGCCTAGCTGGAAGATGCTGGGTGGGGCAATGGTGTCCAGTGGTACAGAGTTGGGGGGCCTATGATTTGCTCTGGGAACTGATGTCATTGGGTTTATAAAAACAGGCTGTAGCAAGGAGTAAATATGAATTTCCAGTAACATCATCATGGAATTCCCAGCTGTCATTTTTTAAATTATTGCATGCATATAGGCCAAGGTAGGCCTGCATTTCGTTTGGGTGGCCAGTGGGTTGGAAACAGGTCCCCGTGGGGACCACCAATCTGGGTAGCTGGTGTTGTGAGTGGACATAGGCTGAAGATAGGCCAACGGCCATCAGCCTGGAAATTCCCGTCCAGGGTTCAGCAGCCTCTGGGCAGGTGGGAAGTCACGGCCAAGAGTGGAACACGTGTCTCGTGGGTCCAGGCTAAGGGCCTGAGTTGGAAGTACCACCCAGGCTGGTCTACAGGATGTAGCCAGCTGGTCTCTGTGCCGAGAGGCCAGCTTCCTACAGCAGCTGCTGGCAGGTGCTGTGTCCCCATCCCCTTAGGAGGGCCGAGTGGAGTGGTCCCTGTTCAGTGCGTAAAGAAAGCTTCCTACAGACATCTGGCTCCTGCGATGAGGATGCCACTTACCCAGGGAGGCTGGCAGCAGCCTCCCTTAGCAGGACTGAGTTACATCTCTCTTAGAATGAGTGTGTTACTACATATGGCACAGCAACTTGGGCAGTAAAGCAACTTTGGTGAGTCCGAACACCTGCAAAGGGAGCTGTGTTTTGGGCGGGAGGGCTTATTCTGGAATGTATGGCACATGATTCTTGACTGTGCTCCCTGGTTCTATATTTTTTTTTTTTTTTGCTATAGCTATTGTTTTCTAAGCTCTGTCCCAGCGACAGATTAGTGTCTCTGAACCTTTGCAGGCCCAGACCAAAGACAAAAGCAGAAAAAAATTCTCCTCTTGTTAATTCTGCTGTGACTGTGGGTGGCGCTGATAGGGGCTCAGCCTCTGTTCTGGGAACCCTCTTCCAATAGATCTTGGGAACTAGCTACCCAGAGCCTGCACCCTCTTGCAGCCTGCCTCTACGGAGCCCCTGAATGCTACTTCTGCCTCCTCAGATTGGAGACACGTGTTGGTCTCTCAGGCCTCACAGGTGCTCAAGGGAGTTGGGGGCGGGGAACTTTTCCTCTCCGGTCTACCCACTTTCTAGAGGCCTTTTCAGTTGGCATGGAGCCTACCCTACAGCGAGGCTTCCGCGCACTCTTTTTTCTCTCCACTGTTCAGGCAGAGAAGTGCACGGGGTGGAGGGGAGCAGGCAAAGGGAAGGCAGGTTTTGGAGCGTTTGTGTGGAGCAAGCTCAAAATTTACCACAAGACTTCTATGAGGTGCACACATTAGCATGGGGAGGGCTTGGGAGAGGCTCCCCACCTCTGACGGTGCTGCCTGGTTAGATACATGAGAAACAAACCGAAAAAGCTTCCAGCCTAGGTGGGGCACTATGGACCACACTAATCCCCTGGCTTGCTGGAATTGGGAAGTTACTAACTTCCCACTTGGGAATTGGCTTATCAGAATAGTGCTTTGCACTGGAAGTATGTGAGCAGTGGTTTAATTGTGTCTTGAAAAGAGCCACCCCATCTTCCTTCTTCAAAGCTAAAATAAGTTCCTTACTTTAACTAACTTAACTCAAGCCTTCCTCTTCATATGCAAAATCCTCCTAGCCTTGATCTGATACTGAACTCAGACTAAGAGCTCAGGCCTCTGTAATGCTAATTTAGGTATCAGGCTCCAGCTTTTCCAAACTGCCTTTCCTTCTGTAACTATTTGTAAATGCTCTGTTTAATCTAAATCAAGGTACATTATTTTTTGTCCTCTTCCTTTGACTGTAATATGAGCGCTAAATTTGGACAGGAAGCCAATGGGCTAGTGAGCACGTGACCGGATGTTTTGCTGAGGACTGATTCTATCTTACAGTTGATGTTAAAGGGATAGCCATGGGAAAAAAGGTCACCTAATTATGTTGTCTTTATGTGTTATTTTTAGAGATAATTATTAATCATGGCCATGTCAAAATTCGTTTGTTCCATCTTAAAATACCAGACTAAGATGAAATATTTTACTTTAATCTTTGTGTACCCTACATATCTTGTAAGAGAAATATGTACACAAATAATTACTGGTTGATCAAAAAGTCCTAGGCATCAAAAGTTATTCTAATCTTTAAATAAAAAAAATTTTTTTTGGTCTTTTTGAGACAGGGTATCCCTGTAGCCCCCAGCTGGCCTGGAACTCACTCTGTAGACCAGGCTGGCCTTGAGCTCACAGAGATCCGCCTGCCTCTGCCTTCCAAGTGCTAGGATTAAAGGCATAAACCCAGCAAGTTATTATAATCTTTAAATTCACCCTACTTTAAAGCTTTGCTCAAAATTTAATCTTAGTTTCTAAACCTATATATTGAAGAGAACCCCCGAAAAAAGGAAAGACTTTTCAACCTATAGACTTCCTGGCTGCGCCCAGCGTGTCTGGTGATTTGTTTTGTGATCTGTGTTCAATGTGACTCCTGAGTGTGCTTGCCCTAAGGCAAAGAATACAGGCTTTGGTTTTAGCACACTGGAGGCAGAAACATGTAGACTCCTGTGAGAGTTCAAATCCAACCTTGGCTACATACAGAACTTCAGGATAACAACTGTGAGGAAACACTAACTTACATTGCCTTTTACAATTTATTAAACTAAAAATCTTAGTCTAATTTAAATGGAGACTTTGGGAATAATTTCATGTTTTTCTTCATATTTCAACAGTCCATAATAATGAGGCAAGATAAACAAATTAGTCCCAAACTGCAAACATCTGTGACCTGTCTGCTTTTGGCCCTTCCCTAACCTTTGACTCTTTAAAAGAAGAGGGACAGGCAGTTAGGGTCAGCATAAGGACAGCTTAGGGACAGTTGGTCAGTTAGGGTCAGTATAGGGAAAGTACAGGGACAGACAGTTAAGGGTCAGCTAGGTTCAGCTGGATGGTTAGGAGAGGGCCCAGGGTCCAGCAAATGTGAGGCTGAATCCATTATGGCTGAGTATAAGAGAGCTGGCTTCTTTCCCAATAATCTTCTAGTAGATTTCACCCCCAGAAACCTAAAAGGCTGGCAGGAGATGAGAGCCACTCTCACTTGTCATATCAGACATCAGGCATCTGCAGCCCAACCCCCAGGGGACTGTACCTTGAAAAGTAGCATTCCCAAGTCTTATCCCTCCTGAGGCATGTCTGCCCTGTCCTCTAGAGGCAAGTGGTGCAAGCTATAAGCTTATCTCCGGGGCTATGGTGGTATTCCTGCCATAAAACTTAGCCATTGCAAAACGCACATACGCTTCTCTCTCCCACCCACCTCCTGGTCAAAGAGCCCAAGAAACGTATGTAAGAGCTTGAACCCCTGCAATAAATGAGTTTTGCAACTCCCAGGTCTTCAGATCTGTTTGGGTTTACCGCCATCTTGGGGACCGCTCTGCTCTCTCCCACTTCCCTTCTTGCACCCCTGGCAATTGAGTCACAGCTGGGCATGACTGCCATAAGTAGGGCTAAGAGCCTGGTGACCTGGGAAGCTGGAACCTCATGACTCAGAGGAAGCCAACAAGCAAATAAATCTCAGATGTTTGTATGTTACTGATATGTATTCTAATTATGTAAAAAAATCATCCCTACAACTGTAGGAAGCTTCTCTTTTTATGCCGAGAAGGGACCATGCGGTCCTGCTAAGAGGAATGGGGACACACCGCCTGCTTTACGGACACTGTGGGGAACCGGCCCCTCTGCACAGAGACCAGTGCCTTCCCGCAGCCCAACCTAAGTGGTAACTCCAACTTAGGCACTTAGCCTGGACCCACGAGACACGTGTTCCACTCTTGGCTGTGACTTCCCACCTGCCCAGAGCTGGGACAGGAATTTCACTCACAACACCAGCTACCCAGGTTGGTGCCGCAAAAGGAACTTTTTCCCAGCCCACTGGCCACCTGAATGAAACTCAGGCCTACCTTAGCCTGTATGCGTGCAATAATTAATAAAAATATCAGCTGGGAACTGTGTGATGATGTTAGTATGGAATTCGATTTACCGGTTGCCACAACTTGCTTTTATAAACCAAATGACGTCAATTCCTAGGACCAATCATGAGCCCCCCACACACACACACTTAAGCCATACTGCTTGCTCCTCCCTAGGGTGGAGCCAGACTCTTGGCCATGCGTTGCTAGTTGGAAATCCAGCCCGCAATTCAAAAAGCCTACAACATAATTTTAAAAACGATTTTGTGTTTCTCATTGAGTATTAAGCAATAATATAATTTCCTTCCCACAGGCTTGTCTCACAATCTTTTTTTCTTTAATACATATGTATATGGGGCTGGAGAGAAGGCTTAGTGGTTAAGAGCACCAACTGCTCTTGCAGAGGACCGGGGTTCAATTCCCAGCACCCACATGGTGGATAAGAACCATCTTTAAGCTGGGTATGGTGGCACAAGCCTTTAATCCTAGCACTCAGGAGGCATAGGCAGGAAGATCTCTGAGAGTTCAAGGGCAGGCTGGTCTACAGAGTGAGTTCCAGCCCAGGTGAGGCTATAGGGAGACCCTGTCTCAAAAACAAAAAAGAAGTCCTCCCCAAACTACATATGTATGAGTATGTATATGTGTATATGTACACTCACATGTATGTATGTGTGTAGGTACTAGTGTTTTAATCCCTCATAACTTTCTAAATTCTTGCGTATTAAAGGGTCAACTCTAAGCCACTATAAAAAAATTAGCCATTAAGTACTTTACTGGGTGTATGGTGCCACCTACTGATTACGCTCCTTCAATGCCCAAGACAAAAATTTGAATAAATTCTTATAGTGTTAAAGGTGTTATAGTGTTATACTCTTTAGAAATATAAAGTAGTTTTAAAAAAATAATTCTATTTTATTTCAAATACAATTTAAAGCATAGTCAAAAGGTGTTTTGCCTATAAAACATTTGACCATTAGATAAAATGTCTTTGGGACAAAGTTTCATGCCAAGCCTGGCTAAAATATCTTCAAGAGTTTAGAAAGGGTTGGTCATTTGAGACCTACTTTATAAGGTTTGTAGTTTAAAATGGTATGTTCAGAGTGCACAGAGCTTAGATCAGGGATTTTCCAGGACCGTCTGAAGCACAGGTAGGAGATGGGTGCTTCAGCCAGCCAGGCAGATTGTTTGGTTTGATTCAATCTTCTTGTGTGGCTGTGGGGGCAGAGTCATCCTGCTAGCTGGTATAAAAGATGGGCCTGTTGCCACTGTGAGACTTAGACTTGAGTGCACAGAATTTAGATTGAGAATTTCCCAGCCCCCCCCCTGCCAACTTTGGAGAACCTTCAGAACAGAAAGGGAAGAGTGAGTTAGACTGCCAATAGAAAGCCTAAAACTTAGAGAAGTCAACACTCCATAAGCAAGGAGAAACACAAATCAATCAGACAAAGAAACAAACAAAATAAACAAGGAAGGCATTTGAAGGAGGCAAGCAACCCTGTGGGAGATTCCTACAGTGAGATCCCCCTGGGGATGGCCTAGGACACAGATCTTAGAAGAACAATTGTGGACATACTCAAAGAAATCAAAGACTATAAGGAACAAGTCAGAGAAATAGAGAGAACGAAAAACTCAAGAAGGACTTAGAGAGAATGACAAACTCTGGAAGGAAGTGGAAACACTGAAAAGATCCCATGTTGAAAAAGAAAAGGAAACAAACCAGCAAAGCAAAGAGCTACAGGAAGAGACTGAGAAGCTCCAAGAGGAAGTAGAAATACTAAAGAAATCACAAGATGAACTGGAAAAGGAAATCAAACATTCATCTAATCAAGAGGAAAGGAATGGAAAAAGCCTCAGAAATAGAATGGAGGAAGCAGAAAAAAAGAATATCAGACCTGGAAGATAACAGAGAACAACTAAAAACCTCAAAGATTATGAAAAATTTAAAAATACACAAAAGTGGAACAACCAGGAACTGTGGGACACTATGAAAAGATCAAATCTCTGCATCATAGGAATAGAGGAAGGAGAAGAATCCCATGAGAATGGTATTGACCAGATCTTCAACAGAATAATAGATGAAAATTTCCCCAAACTAAAAAAAGACAAACCAATACAAATACAAGAAGCACATAGAACTCCAAACAGACAAGATCCAAACAGACTCCACACCATATCATAGTTAAAATGCTAGACACCCAAAACAAAGACAAAATTCTGAAAGCCACAAGAGAAAAACAACAAATGACCTATAAGGGGAAACCTATCAGAATTACAACTAAGTTCTTGGTGCAAAATATGAAAGCTAGAAGAACGTGGAGCAAAGCATTCCCAGTGTTAAAGGACTATAGATGCCAACCCAGGTTATTATACCCAGCAAAAATGTCAATAATAATTGAAGGAGAGAGAAAAACCTTCCGTGACATAAACAAGATGAAAGAATACATGTCCAGAAAACAAACCATTCAGAGAATGCTTGAAGCAATTCAAAGGACAGAAGAAAGGAGCAACTATCCCCAGGCACCTAGAAAGAGAAATTAATAAAAGCATAACTGCAGAAGTAGAAACCTAGACCAAAAATGCAAATGGATAATAAGGTGAAAGGAAGCAACCCACATCTATCAGTTATAAACTTAAATATTAATGGACTAACCCTGTCTGAAAAAAAAAATAAAAGACCAAAAAATATTAATGGACTAAACTCCCCAATCAAACGACATAGACTGGGAGATTGGATTAGGAAACAGAACCCACCTGTATGCTGTCTAAAAGAAATGCATCATAGCTTCAAAGATACTCACCACCTTAAATTGAAGGGATGGAAAAAATATTCCAAGCAAATAGTACCAAAAAGAAAGCAGGTGTTGCTATTTTACTACCAGACAAAATAGACTTCAAATTAAAAGAAATCAGAAGAGACAAAGAAGGCCATTACATTTTTATCAAAGGAAAAATTGACCATGAAGATTTCACAGACATGAATATATAATGCACCAAACTCTGGTGCACCAAACTTTATAAAGAAAATTCTCAAGGATCACAAGGCACAGATTAACCCCAGTACGCTCATAGTAGGGGACTTCAATACTCCCACTGAGCCATTTGGACAGAACAACCAGACAGAGAATAAACAGAGAGACATCTGAACTGAATGAGACAATACACCAAATGGACCTCACAGACATCTACTGAATATTCCACCCTAATACCAGAGGATACACTTTCTACTCAGCACCCCACGGAACATTTTCCAAAATTGACCACATACTGGGACACAGAAGAAACCTCCACGAATAAAAAAAGATTGAAATAATTTCATGCATTCCGTCAGACCACAATGCAATAAAGCTCATTGTCAACACCAGGATAAGCCCTACCATCTACAAGAACACATCGAGACTAAACAACACACTCCTGAATAATGAATGGGTCAAGGAAGAGATACAGAAAGAAATAATCCAATTCCAGGAGAACTCCAGTTCCAGGGGAATCCGAGACACTCTTCTGACCTCTGTGGCATTGCATGACATGGGTGCACAGACCTACATGCAGATAGTACATACATACACATAAAAATAAATAAATAAATAATGAAAAAAAGAAATAAATAAAAGCTTTCCTGGAACTGAATGGCAATGATAATACAACACAACTAAACCTATGAGATACTTTAAAAGCAGTCCTAAGAGGTAAGTTTATAGCCCTGGGTGCCTACATTAGAAAAACAGAAAGAGCACAAGTGAACGCTCTAACACTGTAACTAAAAACACTTGAGAGACAACAACAGATGAACCCTAAACACAACAGATAGGAAGAAATAACAAAAATCAGAGCAGAAATCAATGAAATAGAAACAAAGAAAACAATACAAAAAAAAAAATCAAAGAAGCCAAAAGTTGGTTCTTTGAGAGAATAAACAAGATAGACAGACCTCTAGCCCAGTTAACCAAAAGAAAGAAGGAACAATTCCAAATCAATACAATCCATGATAAAAGGGGAAATATCACAACAATGAAAAGATCCAGACAATCATACGGGAATACTTCAAAAACCTATACTCTACTAAGTTTGAAAACCTAGAAGAAATGGATGAATATCTGAAATCCTGGGAATAATCAAAGCTCCACCAAGAAGAGATCAACAGCTTAAACAGACCCATAATATTTGAAGAAGTTGAAGATGTAATAAGAAGTCTCCCAACTAAAAAAAGCCCAGGACCAGATGGTTTCATGCCCGAATTCTACATTCAAAAAGACTTACAACCATTATTACTCAAAATTTTTAGAAGGATACAAACAGAGGGAATTCTCCCAAATTCCTTCTATGAAGCCAGCATCTCTCTAATTCCCAAACCAGGCAAAGATACAACCAAAAAGGAGACCTATAGACCCACCTCATTAATGAACACAGATGCAAAAATTCTCAATAAAATACTTGCAAACTGCGTACAGATCCACATCAAGAACACCATCCATCATGACCAAGCTGGATTCATACCAGAGATGCAGGGATTGTTCAACATATGAAAATCAATAAATATCATCAAGCGTATAAATGGACTGAAAGAAAAAAACCCATGATCACCTCAATTGACGCAGAAAAATCCTTTAACAACATCCAGCATCCCCTCATGCTTAAAGTCCTAGAGGGAATTGGATTGGAGGGATCATTCCTCAATGTAATCAAAGCCATGTACAGGAAAACCACAGCCAATATCATCCTAAATGGGGAATCGACAGAAGCATTCCCTCTAAAGGGATGCTAAAAACTCCATCAGAAAACTCCTAGAAATGATTAAGAGCTTCAGTAAAGTGGCAGGATACAAAATTAACCTAGAAAAAATCAGTAACCTTTCTTTACACCAACAACAAGCAATTGAAGAAGGAATTCAAGGAGACCCTCCCACTCACAATAGCCTCAAAATCAATAAAATACCTAGGAACAAACCTAACCAAAGACACCAAAGATCTCTACAACAAAAATATTAAACCCCTGAAGAAGGAAATTAAAGAAGACCCCAGAAGATGGGAAAACCTCCCATGCTCATGGATTGGGAAAATTAATATAGTAAAAATGTCCCTTCTACCCAAACTCTTGTACAGATTTAATGCAATCCCAATTAAAATCTCCAAGAGTTTCTTCACAGGCTTGGAAAAAAAAAAGTCCTTAATTTCATTTGGAAAAACAAAAGACCCCGAATAGCCAAAGCAACCCTGAGTGAAAAGAGCAATACAGGGGGGGATCTCTATACCAGACTTCAAATTATACTACAGGGCTACAGTCATAAAAACAGCCTGGTACTGGCACAAAAACAGACCTGTTGACCAACGGAACAAAACTGAAGATCCAAACTTGAGCACATACAATTTCAGCCACATACAATTTGACAAGGGGGTCAAGAAGACTCAATGGAGGAAAGAGCGTCTTCAGCAAGTGGTGTTGGCAAAACTGGATCACCATTTGTAGAAGAAAATTAAACCCCTACTTCTCGCCCTGTACAAAAGTCAACACCAGATGGATCAAAGAACTCAACGTGAAACCCCCAACACTGAAGGTAATAGAAGAAAAAGTTTGCAGCAGACTACAAGACATAGGCGTAGGAAAAGACTTCCTAAGTCAGCAGCTGGTGCACAAGAATTAAGGTCAACAATTGACAAATGGGACCTCATTAAATTCAAAATCTTCTGTATATCAAAAGAAACAATCAAGGAAGTTAAGAGAAAACCCACAGAGTGGCAGGAAACATTCACTGCAGATACATCTGACAAAGCATTGATTTCCAGAATATATAAACTACTCAAAAAACAAAGAAGAAAGAAAATAAATGACCCACTCAAAAGATGGAGCAAAGAACATAACAGAGACTTCACACATGAGGAATTAGAGATGGTTGAGAAACATCTTAAAAAGTGTTCAAAGTCACTAATCGTTAAGGAAATGCAAATTAAAACCACTTTAAGGTATCATCTTACTCCAGTAAGACTGGCTAGGATCAACAAAACAAATGATACCAAGTGCTGGAGAGGGGAACCAAGTGTGGGGAAAGGGAAACACTCATCCTCTGCTGGTGGGAATGTAAACTGGTACAGCCGCTATAGAAACCAGCATGGAGAACCCTTGGAAGACTTGGAATGAACTTGCCACCTGACCCAGCCACACCACTCCTGGGTATGTATCCACAAGACTCATCTTACCTCAGAGATACATGCACAGCCATGTTTATTGCGGCTCTCTCCACAATAGCAAGGAGCTGAACCAACCCAAATGCCCCTCAACTGACGAGTGGATAGAGAAAATATGGTACATCTACACAATGGAGTTCTATGCAGTGGTAAAGAAAGATGACATCGTGAACTTTGCAGGTAAATGGATGGAGCTAGAAGATATCATGCTGAGTGAAGTAACACAGTCCCAGAAGAAGAAATGATGAATGGTATCCCTCATCTGTGTATGCTAGCACCAATTACCTAATTGTATGACAAACTGAGCAACATCAATGTGATCTGAAAACAACTGTGCTCTTATATTGTAGAATCCTTTAAAAAATAAATAAAAAATATGGTATGTTCAAAATGACTGTTGTACATTTATACATAGAGGTATTTCAGTAAAAAATTTATACAGAAATACAAAATTAAAACTAAGTATATAAAATTAAATATAAAATTAAAACTAAGACTTGGTTCCTCTAAAGTCATAGTCTAGTCAAACAATTTTAAAGAGCAAAACGTATGTCTGGTTAAAATTTATTTGATAGGTGTTCAATTTTGCCCAGGCTTTGTCTACATATTATATGTTTTTTTTTGTTTTGTTTTTTCAAGGCAGGGTCTCACTGAAGCCCCAGCTGTCCTGGAAGTCACTCTGTAGACCAGGCTGGCCTTGAACTCACAATGATCCGCCTGCCTCTACCTCTCAAGTGCTAGGATTAAAGGCTTGTGCCACCATGCCCAGCAATTATATGGTATTTTAAGAGAGTGAAAATCAAAATGCCTTTATTAAATAAAATTGGTTAAATATTTTTCATAAAAATGGTAATATACTTGAGCTAATTAGAAATAAAAACTGTTATTAACATTTGTTTTACTCCTAATTTGTACTAAACTTCCAACCATAACTTTGGAGTTAATGTACAGAAATGTTCTCTATATTTTTCTATATCATATATTGCCTGTGACATTTTCATTTCCAACAAAATAATTTAACTAAAAGAACTAAGTTTTGTCCTTCTAAATCAAAAGTATACAGTCCAATAGTAGACAGCTTGGATAAGTTTAATGAACCTTTACTCCTTTTTTCCTGTTTATAGACATGTAGCATAACTGCCTTTAAAAAATTATAGGTCAAAGCCGGGCATGGTGGCACATGCCTTTAATCCTAGCACTTGGGAGGCAGAGGCAGGAGGATCTTTGTGAGTTCAAGGCCAGCCTGGTCTACAGAGTGAGTTCCAGGACAGCTGGGACTACAGGGAGATCCTGTCTCTAAAAGACAAAAAAAAAAAAAAAAATTATAGGTCAAAGTATAAAAAAAAAAAAAAAAATGAAAGGGCTATAGGACTCCCTCTGGGATACAGTTAAATAGAGAACTCTTTACTACAAAGCTTTTGTCATTTTTAAAATTTTCAAAACTAATTTTGAGAAAAGACTTTTGTGTTCCCCCAGGTAAAACAACACTAACCTGGGTGCCTGAGAAATATATGTCCTTGGACCTTACATGGCAGATCAAGAGACACGAACAGAGAAACTCGCCCATCTGACCATCAAAAAGAGGAGAAGCCTTGGACTGCCTGAGTCACAGGCACCAAAAATCTCTTTAGATTCTACTTGAAACAATTGTTTACGTGTATCCTAATAAAATTTAACTTTCCAGATGCTGCTAAGTTTTGATATGAGAAAGCCCCTTCTTGCCTCTCCTTTTTAAAATAAAAAGAAAATTGTGATGGTAAGGAAGTTATTCCCTAGCTACGAAAAGGGCCAACTGTTATGGAAATAATTTCTTATCAAGCATAAATAGCTACTTTCTTTAATCAACTAATGGGGATAAGAACTGTATAAAGGAAAATTCTTTTTTTTTTCTTCTTTTTTGGTCTTTTCAAGACAGGGTCTCTGTGTCAGATAGCTTTAGTATCAATTTGACATGCCTGAGTTGAGGGAGCCTCAATTGGGGAATTGGCTCCATTGGATTGGCCTGTGGCCATGTCTGTGGAGTATTGTCTTGATTGTCAGGCAATGTGGGAGGGCCCAGCCCACAATGAGTAGTGCCACCCTGGGCAGGTTGTTGTGTACTGTATAAGAAGGCGGGCTGGGCATGAGCCAGGAGAGCAAGCCAGTGAACAGTACTCCTCCATGCCCTGTGCTTCAGCTCCTGCCTCCAGGTTCCTGCCCTGAGTTCTTGCCTTGGGCTCCCTGAGAACTGTGACCCAGGAGATGTAAGCTGAATAAACCCTTTCCTCCCCAAGTTGGTGTTGGTCAGAGTGTTTTGTCACAGCAATGGAAGACAAACTAGAACAGTCTCCCTGTTGCCTCAGCTCTCCTGGAACTCACTCTGTAGACCAGGCTGGCCTTGAACTTACAAAGATCCATCTGCCTTTGCCTCCCAAGTCCTAGGATTAAAGGCATGTGCCACCACGGCCAAATGGAAAATTCTTTATTGAAACCTAAATATAATAGTAAAATCTTTAAAGACTATATGGTTAAACAAAAAATATTAATAGAGAAAAGCTTTGGTACCAGTGATATATTATTCTGTCAGAGGAGATGTTGGTCAGAGGGGTCTAATGGCTCTCCCCCAAAATAAAGGCTACTTGCCTACAAAGTTGGGGTAAGCACCACCAGAGGCATTAAGACAGAGTGTGAGCATGAAAAGGATGTTCTGAGACCTTGCCCTGCAAATGGGCAGGTGGCTTCTGTGGTGCAAGAGAGCATTGTACAGGCCATGGAGAGAAAAGAAAAATGGTCTCTTGGGTCAAGCAAGACTCCTCAGCTATATCTCACCAGCCTGGAGACTCATGTAGTTGGTGGCAGCCTCATAGGTGTACACCCCTCCAAAAAAATTAATTGGCTATTGGCTCATTTTTTGAAAAAGTAGCACATGGCTGATACCACAAGCTTACAATAAGCTTACACCTTCCAATGACTAGGAGATGTTATAAGTCACAGTAAAAATGTCATCCTTCACAGGAAAGCCACACTTCATAGACTATCATACCATCTGAGCATTTGTATCTATGCCCATAATGTAACTTGTCATAATAATTAATGCTATTTATTTATTTTTATTTATTTATTTATTATTATTTTTTGGTCTTTTTGAGATTGGGTCTCCCTGTAGCACCAGCTGTCCTGGAACTCACTCTGTAGACCAGGCTGGCCTTGAACTCACAAAGATCTGCCTGCCTCTGCCTCCCAAGGATTAAAGGCATGTGTCACCATGCCTGGCTAATTAATGCTACCTAAATGCCAGTACCTCTCACTGTTTGTCTTTTGTTAGTAGAAATAAGAAAGGATCTCTGGAGAAGCTGCCAACTTATGAAAGGAAACAGTCTGAACAGACCAGAATCCAAAGTGACACCTCAAAAAGAATAGCGTTTGCTTCTTACCCATCTTTGCCCCTTATTTCCAAAACCTAGGGACCAGATGTGGAAGAGGAATCACGTTAGAATGTAAGGTCTGAGGAGATTGGGGTAAATTGTGAGATCACAGCAATATAGACTGGGCTCTTATTTGTTCAACATGCTGTGTATATAAGTCTCTCCAATTGGACTATGGGAACTCTGGGTTGTATAAAATTTGGACATAAATAACTTGCTAATTGGTTTTGTATGAAGGTTGTTTATATTCATTACATATATTTGACAATTATTTCACCTCATAGTTGGTTTGGGGGGGAATAAATTGGTTTTAGTGTAAAAAATAAAATCTTAGGTCTGGCCTGCCCCGATCTGGCACTCAAAACAGGCTTGTGCAGTTGGCTATTCAAAGCCCAGGGTCCTTCATGATGCCAACCTCCCCAATGGGCTCACCTGCTTCTCAGAAAAATTAAATTAAAAGGGGGAGATGTGGGAAGAGCCAGTTTGAGTTATGTATTAGTCACTTTTCTGTTGCTGTGATAAAACACCATGACCAAGGAACTTATAAAAGGAAGAGTTTATTTGAGCTTACGATTGATAGTTCCAGGGAATTAGAGTCCATTGTGGCGGGAGGCATGGTGGCTGGATCTGGAGCAGCAAACCGAGGGTCACATCTCGCAAAGAGCACAGGAAGCAGAGAGAGCAATTGGAGACCCCAAGGCTTGTTAAACTCACTAAGCCTGCCCCCAATATCATACTTCCTCTAGCATGGCCACACCTTCTAAGACCTTCTAAGGAAGCAGCTTCCCTTAGAAGGACTGAGTTACTTCTCTCTTAGAAGGAGCATGTTACTACAAATAGAAGGAGCATGTTACTACATAGAGATTTGGTGCTAGGATCCACAAATGAGGGACACCATATCTTGTTTGTTTTTCTGGGAGTGTGTTACTTCACTTAGCATAATGACTTCGAGTTCCATTCATTTACCTGCAAACTTCATGATGTCATCTTTTTTTACTGCTGCATAGAATTCCATTGTGTAGATGTATCACATTTTCTTTATCCACTCATCAGTTGAGGGATACTTGGGTTGCTTTCAGCTCTTTGCCATTGTGAAGAGAGCTGCAATAAACATAGATGTGCATGTATCTTTTTTTTAAATTTTATTTATTTATGTATGTGTATCAATATACTGTCTACATGCAGGTTTGTGCACCCATGTCGTGCAATGCCGCAGGGGTCAGAAGAGAGTCTCGGATTCCCCTGGAACTAGAGTTCTCCTGGAATTGGAGTTTCAGACGGCTCTTGGCAGCCATGTGGGTGCTGGGGATCGAACCCGGGTCCTCTGTAAGAGCGGTTGGCACTCTTAACCGCTAGGCCATCTCTCCAGCTTATGGTAGGTTGAGTCTTGTGGGTATATACACAGGAGTGGTATGACTGGGTCAAGTGGTAGGCTCATTTTGAGTCTTTTAAGGGTTCTCCACGCTGCTTTCCATAGTGATTGTATGAGTTTGCATTCCCATCAGCAGCCCCCAACCTCTCTCACATTTGATATCTTTTGTTTTCTTCTTCCTAGCCAGTCCTACCAGGGTGAGATGAAATCTTAAAGTAGTTTTAATTTGCATTTCCTTAATTATTAGCGATGCTGAACACTTTTAAAGATGTTTCTCGGTCATCTTTATTCCTCACTTGTGAAGTCTCTGTTCAGCTCTTTACTTTTGAGTGAGTTGCTTGTTTTCTTACTTGTTTTTTTGAGTAGTTTATACATTCTCGATGTTAATGCCCTAAAGGATGATCACTGATGAAGGTTTCCTCCCACTCTGTGGGTTTTCTTTTCTTCTTTGATTGTTTCTTTCACTGTACAGAAGCTTTTGAGTTTAATGAGGTCCCACTTGTCAATTGTTGACCTTATTTCCTGTGCAGCTGTCTGATTTAGAAAGTCTTTTCCTATGCCTGTCTTGTAGCTTATTGCCAACATTTTTTTCTATCATTTTCAGAGTTTTGGGTTTAACATTGAAGTCTTTGATCCATTTGGAGTTCATTTTTGTACAGGGTGAGAGGAAGGGTTTTAATTTTATTCTTCTACAATTGGTGGTCTGGCTTTTGCCAACACCATTTGCTGAAGATGCTGTCTTTCCTCCATTGAGGCTTCTTGGCCCCTTTATCAAATATGAGGTGGCATTTTCGGCCTTCTTTATAAAGTGAAAACACAGGAAATTTGAGCTGCTAACCTAGTCTGACAGTTATGCCAGCCTCTTCTCATGTTCCAGTCTGAAATACCTCAATGCATAGTTTTTGTTTTTTCATTGTTTGCTTGAGGCATGGTAGTAGTCTTGGAGGAGCTAGAATTTTCTGTGTAGACCAGGCTGGTGCCTGCCTCTGCCCCTCAAGTACTGGAATTAGAGGTGTGTTTCACCATGCCTGGCCTTCAGTGTACTTTTAGTTTGTACTTCATTAACAGAGAGGTTGCACAGGAGGAAGTATGAAAACATGTGGAATACTTATCAGCCATTGGGTTTTGTTTCAGGCACTTTTCTGTTGCTGTGATAAAACCAACATGACCAAGGGAATTTATGAAAGGAAGAGTTTATTTGCACTTACAATTGACAGTTCCAGGGAATTAGAGTCCATTGTCGTGGGGAGGCATGGTGGCTGGAGCTGGAGCAGAAAGCTGAGGTTCACATCTTCCAATGAGCACAGGCAGCCAAGAGAGAGCAACTGGAGACTGGCAAGGCTTGTTGTACTCTCTAAGCCTGTCCCCAGTGACGTACTTCCTCCAGCATGGCACCACCTTCTAAGACGTCCCAAAACAGCACCACCAACTGGGGACAAAATGTCTGAATACCTGAAGCCTATGGGGGACATTCTCATCTAACATATCACAGGTTTCCTCTTCTTCTTTTTTTTTCTTTCTTTCTTTTTTTAATTGATGCTTTGTGTATTTCATACATCATTTTCCAATTCAGTTCAGGCATATTTCCCTTTCTCTTCCCCCCACCCCACCCCATCCCATCCCAGATCATGCATTCTGCCGTAACTTTTCTGCATCTTTCTGTTTTTTCATTTTTTAACAATAAGTGATAATTTATGAGTACAAGCATCCTTCATGTAAAACCAATTTGCAAGCAGTTGTGCTCAAACCCACACAGCCCATGGGTCCCACAATCCAGCAGGGGGGGCCTTGTATGTTCAATCAAGTTGATCAAATGAGTGTCCAGACTATATTGCTGTAGTTTCACCATTCACCCCAATCGCAGCCCTTACATTCTACCATGCCCCCTCTTCTGCAGATTGTTCCCTAGGCTTAGAAAATGGGCACAGGTGGATGAGAAGCAAAACAATCTACTTTCTCTGGAGCTGTTGTCTTGGACTCTGGTCAATTCTGGCTGTTTCCTTTCATGGGCTGACAGTTTGTCCAGGAATAACCTTTCAATCCTACTAATGAAGCACAACAATTAGATATATTGTATTTTAAACAGTGCTATCTGCTATGGTAGGTTACTTTGGTATAGACACAAGATGTTTGAATGGTATGTTAATCATGAATTACATTTTTTTCTGTTAAATATGACAGGGTCTTACTGTGGCTTATAACATCTCTAACCTGTAGAGGAGTGTAGCTTGTGGCATCAGCCAGCCATGTGTTATTCCTCCAAGGAGAGCCAATAGCCAATTAGATTGGGATGTTATACAGGCATATGGCTGCCTCTGCTGCACAGTATTTCCCAGGCAGGTGGTGTAGCTGGTGCTGATGGAGAGTCTTGCTTGACTCAAGGAGACCCATATGTGCTTTATTCGGTTTAGTGGCCTTTTACACTCTCTGGTATTCCAGAGACCATCTGTACACTTGCATGTTGGGTTCTCAATACAATCTTTCCCATGTTAAGTCAGGTCTTCGACAGCAGGGCCTTTTGCCTTTTCTTGCAGGTATCCCATTTTAGTTTAGAGGCAAGGAGCCTTTACCTTTTGTGGGGGGCTTGGATCCCCCTGGCCAACATCTCTTGGTAGTAGTAGATCACATCCATTGCTGATGTCAGAGCGCCTTGTATTAATATAGTTTGCTTAAGTGCATAGCTTAAGGAGACTTTAGTATTATATTTGGTTCTGAATAGAGAATAATCCTTTCACACAGTTCCTATGTTCATTAGTCAATTAAAGAAGGCAGTTTACCCAGTTTTATAAGAGATTACCTCTATAACGGTTGTCTCCAATTTACAGTTGGAGAACGACCTCATCATCATCATATTTCTCCTTTCTATGGGGGGGGGGAGGTAAGAAAGTCTCTTGTATTAAAACCTTTGTGGCACCTAGAAGTAGTTTCATTAGGACTCATAATAAATAGTTGTTAAAGTAAATAGGATCACAGAGGGGTTTGATGTTTGTAGCAATCTCAGGCTTTTCTTCCTTTCAATTGTTCCAGTAGGGCCACCTTTCTGTTTGCACTTTTGGTACATCCTACTCAATGCAAAGCTGTATCTTTTCTTTCTCAGCCATTAAGTGGTGACATTTTGACCTGTTGAAACATACAAATCTTTTCCCATAGTTTAGTTATAAGATTTGAATTGCAATTTTTGAAAAGGTTTCTATCTATCTGTATCCCCCCCCCTTTTTTTAGGTTTTTGTTTTTTTTTGGACCATGAGTCTCCAAAGAAGGTTGTATTATACATACCTATAGGGTGGAATCAAGGCACAGATTTCATCAAATTCACCCATGCTGTTTTGGGTGACTGTATGCTTGTTAATTGGGAGAACAAACTTAATTTTTACATTCAAATCATCTTATAGGTGAAAAGAGAATGCTACAAGGTGATACTGTACAACAGAAAATCATAGAGAACATTTGTTATGTTGCCAATCCAAAGATTATATTGTTATACAGATTTTTGTAAAACAAATGTGGACAACAGCAATTTATAATATCCATTTAACTCAGATGCATTACCGTTTTTATCAGAGTCTGTAAACCAATGTTGTTTAATATACACATATTTACTTTTACTAAGTCCTAAAACACCATGTAACCTGTAGAACGTGTCTGGGCAAAACTGGTATCTTGTTGAACTCATGTCAATTAAATATGCATTAATCGAATATACACCGTGTTGTCCCTCTCCTGCCCCTCCCACCTTCCCAATTCCCATTTCAGCCGTTTTCTGATCAGTCTTTCTGTTGTTTTCTTTACTTATGCATCCCTCTCCATGAGAATATTATAACGGTTATTGGCACTAGCCATCCACAATTGAGGGACACCATTTGTCATTTGTTTTTTTTCTGGGACTGTGTTACTTCACTCACACATAATGTCTTCTAGCTCCCATCCATTTACCTGCAAAGTTCATGATGTTGTTGTCCCTCTTTACCACTGCATAGAACACTCCATTGTTACATGTACCACATTTTCTCTATCCCTCGACAGTTTGAGTGGCACGGGCATGGTTCCAGCTTTTTGCTATTGTGAATAGGCTGCAATAAACATAGCTGTGCATGTATCTCTGCTAGAAGATGTTGTCTTGTGGGTATATACCCGGAGTCGTGAGTGTATGACTGTTCCAAATGGCAGGCTCATTTGAGTCTTCTAAGGGTTCTCCACACTGCTTTCCATAGTGGCTGTACAAGTTTTACATTCCACCCAGCAATGATGAGTGTCCCCTTTCCCACAACCTCTCCAGCATTTGGTAAATTGTTATTCCTGATCCTAGCAGTCTTATTGGATAAGATAATATCTCAAAGTGTTTTTTTTTTTTAATTTGCATTTTTCCCTAATGATTAGCAATGTTAAACACTGTCTTTGTTTATTTTTATTTTTTTTTTTATTTTTATGGTCTTTCTTTTGAGACAGGGTCTCCTTGGTAGCCCCAGCCTGTCCATGGAACTCAATCTCGTATAGACAGGCTGGCCCTGAACTCACAAAGATCCGCCTGACTCGGCCTCTGAGTGATAGGATAGGCGTGCGGCACCACGCCGGCACTGTTGAACACTTCTTTTTTTTTTTTTTTTTTAATTTTTTTTTATTTATTATTTTTTGTATGTGTATGAACTGTATTGTCTCATGCAGGTTTGTGACGGACCCTGTCGTGACAATGCCGCGTGGGTCAAAGAGGGCTTTGGATTCCCTGGAATGGGAGTTCTCCTGGAGACTGGAGTTCTCCGGATTGGAGTTACCAGACGGTTCTTAGCCGCCTGTGGGTGCTGGGATCGAACCCGTGGTCCTCTGCAGGAGCGTCGGTGTCCCAAACCGCTAGGCTAGCGCTTCTCAGCCCCTGTTGAACACTTCTTAGTTTTTTTTTTTTTTGGCTCTTTTAATTTCTCTCATTTGTGAAAGTCTCTTTCGGATCTTTGCTCCTATCTTTTGAGTGATTCATTTGCTTTTTCTTATTCTTTGTTTGTTTCGAGTAGCTTGTATACTCTGGAAATTAATGCTTTGTAGATGTTATCTCCAGTGAAGGTTTCCTCCCACGTTGTGGGTTTTCTCTTCACTTCTTTTATTGTTTCTTTTGATGTACAGAAACTTTTGAGTTTAATGAGGTCCCATTTGTCAATTGTCAATCTTATTTCTTGTGCAGCTGCTGTCTGATTTAGGAAGTCTTTTCCTATGCCTATGTCTTGTAGTCTGCTGCCAAGTTTCTCTTCTATCACCTCCAGAGTTTCACGTTGAGTTCTTTGATCCATCTGGTGTTGACTTTTGTACAGGGTGAGAGGTAGGGGTTTAATTTCATTCTTCTACACGTGGTGATCTAGTTTTGCCAATAGCACTTACTGAAGATGCTGTCTTTCCTCCACTGTGTCTTCTTTGCCCCCTTGTCAAATATGAGGTGGCTGAAATTGTATGAGCTCAGGTTTGGGTCTTCAGTTTTATTCCATTGGTCAACTGGTCTGTTTTTGTGCCAGTACCAGGCTGTTTTTATGACTATAGCCCTGTAGTATAGTTTGATGTCTGGTATAGCAATCCGCCCTGTATTGCTCTTTTCATTCAGGGTTGCTTTGGCTATTCGGGTCTTTTGTTTTTCCAAATGAGATTGAGGATTTTTTTTTCCCAAGCCTGTGAAGAAACTCTTGGGGATTTTGATTGGGATTGCACACTAGTTTAGGTAGAGGTTTCCTCTTCTTTTAATGGGTTTCAGCATCATCATTATACTTCAGGATTAATCCTGGGAAAAAACAGTTATACGTTTGCAGAAATATTCTCATTATACTGAGAATTGCATGTTGACTTGCTTCATTTTTATTTTATTTAAACCTGAATGTAAAAAAAGGTATTCTTTATTAATTCTCTACTTGTATTTTACCTGGCCTATGAACCAAGAAAATTGTCTCTTCCATTTTATTTAAAATACATAAGTTTTCCCTCCACATTTAGGTTTGTAATTTGCCTGGTATTTATTTCTGTATGTAAAATAATAATTGTCAGGATTAAGAATGTTATTGTTTTACTCAGAAAACTAAATTTTCTTCCTTCCTCTTTTGACATGATGTTGCATCTGTGACTTACCAGGTTCCTAGAAAAGCTATGGTCCATTTTGGAGTTTTCTATCACTTGTTTCTTTTTCTACTCCTAAGTAAATTCAAAATTACTTTAATTACTATGACTTTACAATGTTTAGCATAAAGTTCGTACTTCATTCTTATATTGCTTTGCTTAGTCATAAAAATTTTATACCCTCAAAATGAAATTCTTAAATTTGAGCCATAATATAGTTCCTAACCTATCTTTTTAATTTTTTGGTTAGTATATAGGAATGTAATTGTATCCTAAGACCTTGCCAAGTGATTACTTTTAGTAATTGTTTTGCATATTCCTTAGGATTTTTTTTAACCCAAGCAATATCATCTGCAAATGTTTTTTCTTTTCAAAGATATATGCCTTTTGTTTTTCCTTAATATCAAAGCTATATTCATTACTTTTCTGTCCCTGTGATAAAACAACATGATCAAGGCAACTTATAGAAGGAAGAGTTTATTAGAGTTACAGTTCTAGAGGGATAAAAGTCAGTCATGGTGGGGGATGCAAGGCAGGAGACAGCTGGAGCAGAAAGCTGAGGGCTCACATCTTCAAGTACTCAAAGGAAGCAGAGAAAGAACAAATTGGAAGTGGGGCAAGTCTATGAACTCTCAAAGCCCATCCCCAGTGATGTGCTTCCTCCATCAAGGCCACACCTCCTAGGGATTCCAAGGCCTTCCTCCAAACAGTGTCAGCAACTGACCAAATGTTCAAATATTTGAGCCTATGGGAGAGAAACTTCTCAACCAAACCACCACACTAATTACATGTGGTGGCACACGCCTTTAATCCCAGCACTCTGAAGGCAGAGGAAAGCAGATTTCTCTGAGTTCAAGGTCAGCATGGTCCACATAACTGAGTTATTGGCCAATTGGGGCTAGTGAGACATTTCTGAAACCACACCAAACCAGACCAGACCAGACCAGACCAGACCAAACCAAACCAAACCAAACTCAACCAAACAATCCCACTGTATTAGCTATGAATTCCAGTACAATGTTGAATGCAACAAAAAGGGGTAGACTAGAAGGGGAAATTCACCACTTGTTCCTGACTTGACGCACCTTCTGTTTCACTATGATGTTAGCTGTAGGCTTTTAGTGGATGACTTGTATCATAACGCAGAAGTTTTCTGTGAATGGTCAGAATATTAACTGATTTTTCTGTACCGATTGATAAGCTTACATGGTTTTTCTCCCTTTTGTATGTTAATACAATGAATTGTATTGATTTTCAAATTTTAGGCCAGTCCTTCAATCTTGGTATAAACCACATTTGATTATTGATATGATGATTTTCCATTATTATCTATTCATTTTGTTATAGTGCCAACAGTTTTTACATTCATGTTCATGAGGAATATTGGCTTGGAACCTGATTAGGGCATATGGACTGAAAGTGATTAGAGATTAACACAACACAACAGAATAAATTGGGCATACTCTTGTTTTCTGAAGAGTTTGGGTAAAACTTTTTCTTCCATAATTTTTAGAAGAATTCACCAAGGAAATTATTTAGGTCTTTAGTTTTCTGTGACTCACAGCTATTTTAAAAGTTGCATACTCTGTTTAGAGGATTTAAAAGAAATCTTTTATACTGTTTGGTTCTGGATATTAGGCCAAGAGAGAAATATAATGTTTAGAAGGCAGAAATAAAATAGTAGCTAACATTCTAATGGGCTTTGTGGTTACAAGTGGTGAGATATGGCTGCAGATGTACTGGTCCTTCTGGTCTACCTTGTTCTGTGCTTCATGCTCCTCTTCCTAATTGCAGAACGTGGTGACCAACATTACCCAAGGGCTCCCTATCAGAGAAAGAAACAGCACTTTCCATACACTTCATTTAGGTTTCTCTTCAGTCCCTGAGTATACCTGGTTTTCTCTGTTTCCCTGGTAAGCTCATTTGGCAAACAGTTATCAGATCCTTAAAAGGGTTGGCTCAGGACTTTTCCCTGGTCTGTCTGCAATTTCAGATCCTTCAGTTTCTCTCACAGCTGTGTAATCTTATTCTAACAATAAATTTCTTATTCTATAACATGTGACTTCTGCTTCCCTGATAGAACTCTGCTATACTTATAAAAACCTGCATGTCCTGTGAGTCTGCTTCTATTTTGTTTACCAGTTTTTATTTTCATTTGGTTTAATATCCATATCTGGCCTGAACATTTTTCCATTGAATGCTGGATATTATATATAAAAATAAAAATTTTGAGCCGGGCAGTGGCACATGCCTGTAATCCCAGCACTTGGCAGGCAGAGGCAGGTGGATCTCTGTGAGTTCAAGGCCAACCTGGTCTACATTGTAAGTTCCAGGACAGCTGGAGCTACAGGGAGACCCTGTCTCAAAAAGACAAAAACAAACAAACAAAAAATTATAATAATTTCAGGCTGATAACAAATAATGATGGCATTTTATTTCAGATTTTTCTTAATTCTTATTTATTTATTTATTTTACTTTCAGGATGGAGAGAAGATAAGAATGAACCATCTTAATCTTGTTCAGAATTGAGCTAATTTCAGACTCTATGATGGTTTACTTTATTTCAGGCTTGGCCCATCAAGCTCCAAACTGATAAGCCTAGGGTGCTAATGTAATTCCCTCCTATGAGCAGGCTGTGGAGTCCAAAACCATAGGTTTTGATTCTCCTGTCCAATTCAGGTAATCCGTTTTTTGGCCATTAATTATAAACTAGCAAATGCCTTTGTGAAAAACGATGCCAAATGCTGGGCTCATTCTTTGTGCTTCTATTTACGGTCTTGGTCCCTCTAGGCTTCTTGGCCCAATCTTGAGCACAACGATCTATGCTCAATTAGGTTCTTTCTTCTCATCCTCACTTCAGCTACTGAGCTTGTCACAATCACTGTCACTGCATCCAGAGACACTTAGCTCTTACCACAATGGCCATCGCTGTTCCTCGGAAACATTTTCTTCCCTCCCTTGGGTGTCATTCATGTTTTCCTCCTATTGCATTGACTAACCTTTGGTATTCTTTTGTTGATTCCTCTGCTTCCCAGTATCGGATCACAGGATAGCTGGTCCAGGCTCAGGACCCTAATTCTCATTTCAATCTATGCCCTTGAGGATCTCATTCAGTTTCAGGAAATTACAAACACGTGGGTTCAGACTCTCAAATCCAATCTTGGATTTATGCTTTGAACTCAGTATAAGTGCTATAGTCCAAGACAGGACATTCAGGCTTGCAGCTCTGCTCACAGAGGGACATGAACATCAGAAAGAGCTTATTTCACACACCTGCTCTCTGGACCACCAGGTGAGTGCTCTGTTAGCCCTAGAATTCCTTTGACCTGTGGATTAAGCATCCTGGGAGAAGCCTCCACCTGTCACATGTTAGTGTCAGGATTGTTCTATTTGCTGTATATTATTTTGGGTAGGATGGTCATTTTTATTATATTAATTCTTCTAATCGATGAGCATGGGAGGTCCTTCCATCTTCTGCAACTTTTAATTTCCTACCACAAACTTGTTCAAAAACAGTGTACTCTTTCTAAGTTCATTGGAATTCTAAGGTTCTGATTGTTGGGACCAACGTTATTAGTCATTCTCTTACCCCAAGTTCAATTCTATGCTATCTATTGTCAAAGAAAATCTAGAAATTTACCCCTTTTCACTGCCATCACTATTACCCCCCTACCCCCTTCTCAGATGCCACTATTCTCTATGAAGGTAATGCAGTCTTCCAATTAGTTAAGAAGAGCCTTTGCAAACCCAAGTCAGGTAAGGTTATTCTTGAGTTCACACCTTCTGTCATTTGTGCTAGGATCCACTGCGCCAAATTACTCTCCTTGCTCATTCCTCAATGCCAGCTCATCCCCTGAGCTCTAGTCAGCCTATCTGGAGTCTCTTTTCTGCTGCCAATATTTTCTCAGCCAAGGATGGGTTCTGCTGCACATTTCTGCAGTTATGTGCTGGGTTTGTGTCCAGCTGAGCTTGCATGAGTCTTGTGCATGCTAATACTAATGCTATAGGTTCATATGAACAGGGTCCCAGGTGTTAGCAAGATTCATTTCCATTTGGACTCACATTATCAACCTGGCTTTTACAATTTTTCTGCCCCTGTCGCCCACAAGGTTCCCTGAGCCCTGGTTGGGTGAAGCTGAATATAGGCAGCCTGTCCATGGAACCACACTCTGTAGACTCCTAATCTTCATGGTTTGGCCATTCAGGCCTGTTAGAAATCTATGCAGGTGAAAACTCCAAATAAAAGACAGGCACACCAGGCGAAAGGTCACTCTGGGAGTCAGTGCTCTTAACTGCTGAGCCATCTCCTCCAGCCACTCTATAGGTTTTCTCTTCACTTCCTTGTTTCTTTAGCTGTACAAAAGCTTTTGAGTTTGATGAGGTCCCACTTGTCAGCTGTTGTCCTTATTTTTCGTGCAGCTACTGTTTGATTTAGAAAGTCTTTTCCTATGCCTATGTCTTGTAGGTTGCTGCCAACATTTTCTGTCACCTTCAGGGTTTTAGGTTTCAGGTTGAGATCTTTGATCCATTTGGAGTTTATTTTTGTACAGGGTTAGTTGTAGGGGTTTAATCTTGTTCTTCTACAAATGGTGATTCAGTTTTTCCAACACCATTTGCTGAAGATGTTATTTTTCCTCCATTGAGATTTTTTTGGCCCCTTTGTCAAATATGAGGTGGGTGAAGTTATATGAGCTCAAGTTTGGATCTTCAATTTTGTTCCATTGGTCAATGGGTCTCTTTTTTTTTTTTTGCCAGTACCGGGCGTCTTTATGACTATAGCCCTGTAATATAGCTTGAAGTCTGGTAAAGTAATCCCCCCTGTATTACAGTTTTTGCTCAGGGCTGCTTTAGCTGTTTGGGTTTTTTTGTTTTTCCACATGAATTTAAGGATTTTTTCCCAAGTCTGTGAAAAAGCTCATGGGGAATTTGACTGGGATTGCATTGAACCTGTACATTAATTTCAGTAGAATGGACATTTTTACTATATTAATTTTTCCAATCCATGAGCATTAGAGGTCTTTCCATCTTTTGATTTCATCTTCAATCTCCTTCTTCAGGGCTTTAAAATTTTTGTTGTAGAGGTCTTTGGTGTCCTTGGTTAGGTTTATTCCCAGGTTTTGTTGTTGTTGTTGTTTTGGTTTTTTTGGCTGCTGTGATTGGGATGGTCTCCTTATTGTAAAGAAAGGCTACTGATTTTTCTAGGTTTACTTTGTATCCCACCACTTTATTGAAATTTATAATAATTTTTAGGAGTTTTCTGGTGGAGTTTTAGCATCTCTTAGGTAAACTGTCATATCATCTGTGAAAAGGGATAGTTTTACTTTCTCTTTTCTGATTAGCACTCCTTTAATTTTGCTTTCTTGCCTTATTGCCCTACCAAGCATTTCAAGCACTATATTGAAGAGGAGTGGTGATAGCAGGCAGCCTTTCCAGGTTCCTGCCTTTAAGGGGAATGCTTCTAACTTTTCTCTATTTAGGATGATGTTGGCTGTGGGTTTCTTGTATATAGCATTGATTACATTGAGGAATGATCCCTCCAGTACAATTCCCTCTAGGATTTTAAACATGAAAGGATGCTGGATTTTGCTGAAGGCTTTTTCTGCCTCAATTGAGATGATAGTGTGGTTTTTGTCTTTCAGTCCATTTATGTGTTTTATAATATTTATTGATTTACATATGTTGAACCATTCCTGCATCTCTGGTATGATTCCAAATGGTCATGATGGATGATCTTTTTGATGTGGGTCTGTATGTGATTTGCAAGTATTTTGTTGAGAATTTTTGCATCTGTGTTCATTAATGATATGGGTCTATAGTTTTCTTTCTTGTTTGTGTCTTTGCCTGGTTTTGGTATTAGAGTGATGCTGGCTTCATAGAAGGAATTTGGGAGATTTCCCTCTGTTTCCTTCTGAAAAGTTTGAGTAGTAATGGTTGTAAGACCTCTTTAAATGTTTTACAGAATTCTGCTGTGAAACCATATGGGCCTGGCATTTTTTAGTGGGGAGGCTTTTTATTACATCTTCAATATCCTCAAGTATTATGGGTCTGTTTAAGCTGTCAATCTCTTCTTGGTTAAGCTTTGGTGAATCCCAGGATTTCAGATATTCATCCATTTCTCTTAGGTTTTCAAATTTAGAATAGTATAGGTTTTTGAAGTATTCTCGTATGATTGTTGGGATCGTTTCTTTAACTGTTGTGATATTTCCCCTTTCACCATGAATGCTACTGATTTGGAGTTGCTCTTTCTTTCTTTTGGTTAATTGGGCAATAGGTCTATTTTGTTTATCTTTTCAAAGAACCAGGTTTTGGATTCACTGATTTTTTTTTTTTTTGTATTGTTTTCTTTGTTTCTATTTCATTGATTTCGGCTATAAATTTCCCTCTTAGGACTGATTTTAATGTAGCCCACAGGTTTTATTGTATTGTATTGTCATTTCCATTTAGTTCCAGGAATGCATTTATTTCATTATTTATGTCTTCTCTGGCCCACTCATTATTCAGGATTGTATTGTTTAGTCTCCATGTATTCCTATAGTTTGTAGGGCTTATCCTGGTGTTAATATTGAGCTTTATTGCACTGTTGTATGATAGAATGCATGAAATAGTTTCAATCTTTTTGTATTTGTTGAGATTTCTTTTGTGTCTCAGGATATGGTCGATTTTGGAGAATGTTTCATGGGGTGCTGAGTAAAAAGTATATTCTCTGAACAGAGAGTAATCCCTTCCACAGTTCCCATGTCTAGTAGTCAATTAAAGAAAGCAGTTTTACCGGTTTTATAAGAGATTACCTCTACAATAGTTGTCTCCAATTTACAGTTGGTGAGCGACCTCATCATTGTCATATTTCTCCTTGTTCTATGGGTGGGAAGGCAAGGAAGTCTCTCATATCAGAACCTTTGTGGCACCTAGAAGGTAAGTTTCATTAGGACTCATTATAACTAGTTGTTACATGTAGGATCCACAGAGGGGTTCGATGTTTATGGCAATCTGAGGCTTTTCTTCCTTTGAATGTTCAGACGGGTCAGCCTTTCCGTTGCCACTTTTTGGTACATCCTACTCAATGCAAACCTGTATCTTTTCTTTCTCAGCCGTTAAGTTGGTGACGTTTTGTCCTGTTGGAACAAACAAATCTTTTCCCATAGTTAGTTTTAAGATTTGAATTGCAGGGGTTTGATGAAAAGGTTTCATGTCTTTCTGTATCCCCCCCCCTTTTTTTTTTTTAGCGTATGAGTCTCCAGAGACAGTTGTATTATACCATGACTATAGGTGGGTCAAGGCACAGATTTCATCAAATCACCCATGTTGTTTTGGGTGACTATATATGATTAACTTGGAAGCAAACTTAATTTTTACGTTAAATCATACTTAAAGAGAATGCTACAGGTGATACTGTTTCAACAGAGAAATTATAGAGAACAATTTGTATGTGTCAATCCCAAATTCTTGCTCTACAGAATTTTATGTAAGTACTAGGGCTATGCACTCAGCAAAATATATTAATACAGGAAGGCTCTGACATCAGCAATGGATTGTTCTACCCAGGTGGATGTTGGCCAGGGGATCCAAGGCCCCACAAAAGGTAAGGGCCTCCTTGCCCCTAAGTGGGATACCTACAGGAGGAGAGGCAATAAGACCCTGCTGCCGAAGACCTGATGTTAAATGGGAGGGATGTATTGAGACCACACATGCAAGTGTACAGATGGCCTCTGGAATGCCAGAGAGTGTTACAAAGGCCACTAAACCAATAAAGCAAATACGGTCCCCCTGAGTCAAGCAAGACTCCACTCTGTCAGCACAGCTTACACCTCACCTGCCTGGAAATACTGTGCAGCAGAGGCAGCCATTGTCTGTATATTCCAAATCTAATTGACTATTGGCTCTCCCCTTGGAGAAATAAAACCCATGGCTGATGCCACAAGCTATCTCTACAGGTTAGGAGATGTTATAAAGCCACAGTAAGACCCTGTCATATTTAACAGGGGGGAAAATTGTAATTCATGGATTTAAATATCCAACATGTGTCTAGCTAAAGTAACCTACCATAATATTAGTGCTGCTTAAATACCTATATATCTAATTGCTTGTTCTTCATTAGTAGGATCGAAAGTTATTCTGGACAAACTGTCAGCCATGAAAGGAAACAGCCAGAATTGACCAGAGTCCAGTCAACAGCTCCAGAGAGAGTGGACTGTTTTTACCTCTCATCCACCTGTGCCCCTTTTCTAAGCCCTAGGGAACAACCTGCGGAAGAGGGGCGTGGTAGAATGTAAGGGCTACGATTGGGGTGAATGGTGATGAAACTACAGCAATGTAGTCTGGACACTCATTTGATCAACTTGATTGAACAAACAACCTGTCCCCCCCACTGGATGGTGGGGCTGTAGGTGTTTGGGCACAACAGCCTGCAGATAGGTTTTGCATGAAGGATGCTTTACTCATGGATTATCACTTATAGCTAAAAATGAAAAAAAAAAAATGAAAAGATGAGGACAGTTATGGCAGAATGCATGATCTGGGATGGGGTGTGGGGGTGGGGGGAGGGAAAGGGAAATAAAGCCTGATCTGAATTGGAAAAAATGTATGAAATGCACAAAGCATCAATAAAAACTAATTTAAAAAAAAATAAAAAGTATATTCTCTGCTGTTTGGGTGGAATATTCTATAGATCCCTGTGAGGTCCATTTGATGTATTGCATTGTTCAGTTCCAATGTCTCTCTTTTTATTTTTTGTCCAGTTGACCTATCCAAGGGACTCAGTGGGGTATTGAAGTCCCCCACTATTAATCTGTGTCTTGAGGTCCTGAAGGATTGTGTTTCTAAAGTTCGGTGCCCCAGAGTTTGGTGCAAAAACATTTAAGATTGTGAAATCTTCCTGGTTAATTGTTCCATTGATAAGGATATAATGGCCCTCTTTGTCTTTTCTGATTAATTTTACTTTGATGGCTATTTTTTTTGATATTAGAATAGGAACTCCTGCTTGCTTTTTGGTACTATTTGCTTGGAATAGTTTTTTTCATCCTTTCACTCTAAGGTGGTGTCTGTCCTTGAGGGTAAGATGGGTTTCTTGTAGGGAGCCTATAGATGGATTCTGTTTTCTTTCTTTTTTTATTATTATGTGTATGAGTGTACTGTCTTCATGTAGGTTGGTGCATCAGTGTCATGCAATGACATGGAAGTCAGAAGAGGGTATTGGATTCCCCTGGAACTATAGTTAAAGATGGTTCTTAGCTGCCATGTGGGTGCTGGGAATCTAATCGAACCTGGGTCCTCTGCAAGAGCAGTCAGTGCTCTTATCTGCTGAGCCATCTCTCCAGCCCCGGATTCTGTTTTCTAATCCATTCTCTCAGTCTATGTCTTTTGATTGGGGAGTTTAGACCATTAATATTTAAAGTTATTATTGAGAGATGTGTGTTCTTTCCTTTTAACTTATTTTTCACTTGCATTCTTGGACTTGGTATTTATTTACTCTGTTATACTTTTGTTAATTTCTCTCTTGGGTGGCCTTGAGGATAGTTCCTCCTTTCCTCTGTTCTTTGAATTGAGTATTTTCTGAAGTGTTGGTTTTTTTGACATGTGTTCTTTCATTTTGTTTATGTCATGAAAGTTTTTTCTTTCTCCTTCAACTATAATTGACATTTTTGCTGGGCATAGTAATCTGGGTTGGCATCTAAAGTTGTTTAGCACTGGGAATACTTTGGTCCATGTTCTTCTTGCTTTCATCACCTGCATTGAGAAGTTAGATGTAATTCGGATGGGTTTCCCCTTATATGTAACTTGTTGTTTTTCTCTTGTGGCTTTCAGTATTTTGTCTTCTTTTAAGCATCTAGTGTTTTAAGTATGATATGGCATGGGGAATTTCTTTTATGGACTTGTCTATTTGGTGTTCTATGTGCTTCTTGTACTTATATGGGTATGTCTTTTTTTAGTTTGGGGAACTTTTCTTCCATTATTCTGTTGAAGGATCTGATCAATTCCGTTGTGGGATTCTTCTCCTTCCTCTCTCCCTATGATGTGGAGATTTGGTCTTTTCATAGTGTCCCACATTTCCTGGTTGTTCCACTCTTGGGTTTTTAAACATTTTTCATAATCTTCACTTGAGCATTTTAGTTGTTCTGTGTTATCCTGTAGGTCTGATATTCTTTTTTCTGCTTCATCCATTCTGCTTCTGAGGCTTTTTCCCATCCTTTTCTGCTGATTGGATAAATGTTCACTTTCCTTTTTCATTTTATCCTGTAATTTCTTCAGCATTTCCACTTCCTTTTGGAACTTTTCATTCTCTTCTTGTAGCTCCTTGCTTTGCTGGTCAGTTTCCTTTTTCTTTTCAGCCTGAGATCTTTTCAGTGTTTCCACTTCCTTCCAGAGTTTGTCATTCCTTTAGTTCTTTCTGGAATTTATCATTCTTTCCTTCTAGTTCCTTCTTGAGTTTTTCATTCTCTCCCTTTAGTTCTCTGATATGTTCTTTATATTCTTTGATTTCTTTGAATATGTCTACAATTGTTCTTCTAAGGTTTCTTGGTTTCCTTCCAGGGAGATCTTGTTGTCAGGATCTTCTACAGGACCAGTTGAGTTTGGTGGGGATTTATTATGAGCTTTTCCCATATCGTTGCTTTTCCGTTGTGTCTTTGGCATGTGGATTTGGCTTTGTTTGTTTGGATTCTGGTGCTAATCTCAAACGTTAATATGGAAGACTGGTTGGTCACTCACTCTGCTTCCTGTAGATTTCTTCCTCAGCGTTGGCTGTGCAGCCTAAAATCACTGACTCTGCACCTGCTGGATCATCCCAACCACCGCAAGCCACAGCACTAGCAGCTTATCATCTCCACCATAGTACCAGTAGCTTGAGCATGGTGTGTGTGTGTGGGGGGTGGGGGGGCTTACTCCTTTGGCAGTGTTTGTGTGTGGGGCTTACTCTTTTGGCCCACATGCCAGACTCCACCTGGTTGCCGAATCTACATGCAGCTGTCTGCCCCTCTATCCATGCACAGTTCTTCTCTATGGTTCTGGTTCTAGAGGTGGGAGGCCAAGCCCCTGGCTGGGCAGCAGGGTGCCAGATTCCACCTGGCCATCTGCATGCAGCTGTCTATCCCTCTATCCACCTTAACACATTCTTAATTGCTGTGACCAAACACTCTGACTAATAGTAAAAGCTCATGGCAGAAGCCTGGAGGTAGGAACTGCATGCAGCACAGGCTGGGAAGGAATGCTGCTTCCTGGCTTGTTCTGCCTGCCCATGTTCAGCCTCTTGTATTATACAGTCCAATGAAGGCAATTATTGAGGTTTCTTAGCCCATGTGTGTTGAGTTGTCATTAAAACTATCCAGTAAAGCATAGTTTGTTCTTTAAGGTCTATGAAGGCCATTTAGGTACTCAAAGTAGAATGGATTTAAACAATGAAAGGAAAAGATTTAACACAGCTCAGGAAACAAGCCCAAAATAATAAAGAGGCTAAAGCAATACCTATTAGGACTATCTCAAATGAAGGCCATGTCGCTACAATGGTGTAGTTTCTTTCTCTTATTCGCAGATTTTGAATTATAGTTTTAAGAAGGAAAAGGAGAGGAGCATTTTGACATACCTACAGCAGACAGGAAATACTTAATTCACGCTTCAAAGGGAAGCCCTCATCAAGCAAGGCCTGACTTTCTCCTCACATAGATGGAATTGGTAACAGGAGCCAGGTGCAAGGCCTGAGTGACCGCTATGGACCAAAACCTCAACTGACCTTAACAACAAAACTAATTTATCTGAGCTAACTGTATTGTTTTAAACACCTCAACAGGAAACTATAATCAAAAGAAAAAATAAAAATAACTTATACCTTATTACCAGAGAGATAGGAGAGAGATCTGCTGTGCTGTGCTGGAAAACACCTCAGAGATAAGTGACAGGTTTACTGTGCCATGCTAGGAAATACCTCAGAGGTAAGTGACAGATCTGTTAGGCCATGCTAGAAAATACCTCAGAGATAGGTCATGGTTATGCTGGCTCTCATTCTGGAGCTCTGTGTACTAAAACTTTTTTCCAATTCTTCAGAATAGAGTACAGGTCCTCTCTTCCTCTGGAGACTAGACAGGGACCCTCCAGTGGCTAATGCACTCACTAGGCCCCCTGTTGGTATTGGAAGCACATGCACTGGTACACTCATATAAGACTTAACCAGGTTGTCTTTTCAGTTATAGAGAAACTGTATACTAACTGCTGGCCACACTCTATCCACACCAAAAACCACCAGGCACCTAGAGTAGCTAAGATGGATACCAGCCTCTAACCCTCCAGCCTGACATCCCATCCCCCCAAGATTTTGCCCCCCTCAGCCCTGAAGCAGATACAGGTGAGAATGACACCCCTTCCCTTATAATTCAAAGGCTAGACTGTTAGACCTGGCTCTCCCAGAATCCCAAGGGACACACAGATGTCTACTTCCTCAATCTTATGACCTCTTCCCCTTTACCTGAGGCCCTGTCCAATGGGTTTAAATGGGGCTTGTCCCAGTTGCCATCTTGCTAGCTGCCATGGGCCAACAGGTGTGCAAGTCCTGACAATTCCTGAAGTAAGTATGTTCCCAGAGTGACCTTAAGCCTTGTGTGCCCGTCTTTTATCTGGAGTTTGTGGCTGCATAGATTTTTAACAAGGTCCTTTTGAGTTCCGGTCTCCTGTTGCATGGAGGAACTTCCTTAAGGAGAGTTAAAATGTAGTTAATGACTTATTGGGTCCTTGTTCTATGATGCTTGGGGCTTGTGTATACAGGTTGCATTACAGATGTGTTGCCTAGGCATGACCAATTCACAGACCATGTCTGTGTGTGTCCAGTTGTGAGATTCTGTACTATTCTCATCTGGATCAAAAGAAGCTTTTTTTTTCCTGACTGTTGTCTGGGATATTTTCTATAAATATAAGGATACTTCTTTTGTAGTTAGTAAAATGTTACCTTAGCCTAGGGATGCGACAACCTTGGGGAGTTATCTATGACCTTTCCAGTTGTGTGAATCTGGCTATGTTAACAATATCACACAAGAGTTTCCTCCCACTGAGTGGGCTTTAGGTCTAGTTGGTTAGCCACTGATTTCCCCCAAAGTAGAAGTGCCTCTATTGCACCGATGTCATATGCTGTGCTGGTCATTAACATGGACATTTGGTCTTGAGGCTGATGTTGGACCATTGATTGATGTTCTTTCTTAGTGGCTTGCATAGTGCTCTCCAAAGCTGTGAGAGCTAGCAATCAGGGGTATGGCTTCCAGGTCAGATCCAGCTCCACTGCTCAAGATCAAAGTGATATGTCCCGTCTTCAGCAACAGGGTCTTACCTTCAGGTTCTGGGAGGCAATCAAAGGCTGTGGCAATAGCCTGTGTAATTTTGGGAGTCTCTTGGACTACCCTGGCCAACAGCTCAAAGGAAGGTTTCTCCTGTCTGGCACTGTTTCTTGATATGCAGTCTTCATCTTTGCATATGGACTCATGTAGCAGTATTATATAATTTGTCAATAGACTGTTAGTCTAATATGCTTCTCTCAGGTTTTTTTTTTTTTTTAGCTCAGCAGGTATTATCTCTCCTCTCTCCCTTTACCTGTCTAGCCCTCCCTCCATGTCTTCTCCATTTAAAGTATCTCCATTTCTCCCTTGATACTGCCAGTCTATGCCCCCACTTTTCTTGGGCTCCCCCCCCCTTTATCCCTCCTGTCCTTTTATAGCCCTTTCTATGTTATCCTTTCAAGTGGCTCCCAGGCTCTGACTAAAAGCTTCAATTTTTTTTTTTTTTTTTAAGCTAGCGTATCTCACTTGGATGGAGCTCACCAAGATCAGGCTGGCTGGCCAGCAAATCCCAGGGATTCACTCATCCCCCCTCCTAATAGCTGGGATTATAAGCATGTGCCAGCACACCTGGCTTTTTTACCTTGGTTCTGGGATTGAAGTTGGGTCCTCCTTTTTACATGCATGCTAGGGGAATTCAGGCCCGTATAGTTGCATGGCAAGTACTTTACACACTGAGCCATCTCACCAGGCCCACATAGTTTCAATACTTTGTAAATCCACTCATGATCTGGCCTTCCAGCCTTCCCCACTAGTCCTGCCCTTGTTCACTTGGCTCCAGCCACTGATCTCTTGCTATTCCTTAAAGGCATCTGCTTCCTAGCTGCTGGACTCGTGGTTCCAAATGGATAGGGTGGAATGCTCTTTCCTGGCATTCCCGATGGCTCACACTGTCATCTCCTTCAATCATTTCATTCCTGTTTTTCTCCAAGGACTTAAACTTTCACCTATGTTTTTTTTTTTTTAAATGCACATCCAATAAGCTTGATTATTGTCCAGTTTCTGTCAGTTTGTCCACGACCTTATTTATTCCTAGTACCTGTCATTTAGGAGCACTCAATATTTGCATGGATCACTGCAGTCAACTTTCTGATTACATTTAAGTATACCCCTAAAAAATGGTGCACACACTTCAAGGTTTAAACCTTAGTGACAGACTCTTTTTAGATTATATTCCCATAAGATTTGTGTACCCTTTCCCTTTTCTGACGATAAGCTTCTTCCTTTGGGGATGGGGTACTTTCATCTTTTAATGCTAGCCATACAACTTTAATAAACTCTTATCCATAATAGTATAAGACATAAGGACTGACCAATCTATATTCTAGCTCTTTCCATGGAAAGATTAACTCAAGGGATGAAAAAAGACTCCTTTTCTTAGACTTAAGTATTACATACTGGGGTAAGACAAATTATTTCCTTATTTGGGAGTTGTTAATCATTCATGGCCCAAAGTTTCCTCCATTAGCTATATGATGGAATATTATCTGCAATGTGAGAATGAGACTAATGAGCTGAGGTAGGTGGGAGACTGATGACTTGATCATGACAAAGGGCAAGGCACCTCTGAACTTCAAGATAACTTGAGCCAATGTATTTCATCCACCCTTCCACTCCAGCCTCTGGTCATGTGGAGCTGAGACTTACTTGAAACTAATTTACTCATTTTATTCCCTAAGCTCATCTGCCCCATCCTCTCACAAGGGTGGTTCATTTTATAGGGATCCACTAAGAGTTAATTTTGCCTCTGAGACTAATCAACTGCACTATGAATCAATGTGATTAGGAACATTTCCAATCTAGTTCCAAAGATTAATCTCTTCCTACTATTTTTCAGATGAAGAGTCAGCCCTGCATTCTCAGCAATTAGATGTCTCGCTCCCAATTAGTAACTTTTCTTATTTGTGGCCTTGAAAAAATTCTTTAATAATTTAGTTCCATTTCAGTTCAAAATGATTTAGATTTGAAGCCTAATGCTAGCTGTTGTCAAATTTTAGCCTGTAACCCCCTTGAGGGGGTTTAAGACTGCTAGCCAGGATATCTTCACTTTCTGATTCAAGTATTATCAGTAATTATCTAGGGACCTATTATTTGGAACTGATAATGCTGATAATGTTGGTCTCGAGATACTTTTCAGAGAATTACTAATACAGATTCGTGTTTATATGCTCTATTTGAGTATAACACACTTTAACCCAAGACAATTTAGTGTTGTAGTGATGACAACAGATGGAAACTGGTCAGGTTAGGGCAGGGACCCCGAAGAAGCAGTTCAGAGAATGTCCTTGCTGGAGGGCAGAAATGCCAGAAGGGAGTTGTTCCTCATTACTGCTTTCCCTTGCCTGGAAGCTATATACATGAGGACGTGACCCAAACTGGGAAGCACCTGGCTGGGCCAACTGGACTGACCTGATAAACTTGATTGGATTTGTCTGCAGGTGTTTTCTCCTGCCAGGGACTATGTGCTATGACTAAACTATCATCGGTCGTCAACATCTGAGAACTATTTTACACAATCCCCTTTTAACTATTAACGCTGCATACCTACATTTTAAGTTTGTATTTTACTTTTGAACTACTTCCATTTGGAGACAAGTGACATGAGCATGCCATAGGTCTCAAACTAGGGTCCCTGAACCAACAGTATCAGCATCACCTAAGAACTGGATGGAGGTGCAAAAAGCAAACCATGGGGCCCACTCTAAACCCAAATACTGAGTCACAGACAGGGTTCAAACAGATTCTGAATAAACTCCCCATGTGGTTTAAGAATCCCTGCTGTAGAGGCAGGATTAAGTTATTCCTTCCCAGAAGTTGCTGATACTATCTATACATGTGGGTGCAGCACTATGATCTCTGCTGAAGTATGTCATGTATATGACAGCATACCTTAATATAGCTTTCAGAGCAGTATTCATGAGCTGAACATAAAAGCAACAGAAATGCACACAAGGAATTGGGAGGTTGGTTCAGAGCTAAGAGCATTTGCTGCGCAAGCTTGAGGATCTAAGCTTGAGTCCTCAGTTCTTGTGTAGAAAACTTGGAATTGGGTGCACATTACTGTAACTTCAGCATTGAAGACCGAGACGGATGGATCCCCAGACCTTGATGGTTAGTCACACTGGTGAAGACCCTGTCCTAAGGCAGAAAGGAGAGGAAGATACTCACTTGATATCCTACTCTGGCTTCTGCATGTGCACAGACCTGCCCTCATATGCATGCATCACACACATCAATGTGCAAAAAAAAAAAAGACAATGTAAGCTAGGTACATGTTAAAGAAAAAATCCTAGTAACTGATAAGCTCCTTTTATATACTTCTAATAATCAAGCATTCCAAGTGCTGGAGGATGAACCAGGGTCTGCTATATGCCATAGAGCCATCCCTCCCCCATTCCCTAGGTTTTCATTTCTGACTTGGTTATTGGGAGCTTTAGAAATGGTCTGCATTTAAGTATTCACTAGGAGATTCAAAGACTAGGTATAGATCACTACACACCTCAGACTTCAAGTCAATGATCTCTTTCATTAAAAAGTATTTTACAGTTACGTACTGTAACTGTAAAATACAACTTTTTTTATTATAGCTTTTTTTTTTTTTTTTTTTTTTTGGTCTTTTCGAGACAGGGTTTCCCTGTAGCCCCAGCTGTCCTGGAACTCACTCTAGATCAGGCTGGCCTTGAACTCACAAAGATCCGCCTGCCTCTGCCTCCCAAGTGCTAGGATTAAAGGCGTGCGCCACCACGCCCGGCTAGAATCTTAAGTTTTTGGAAAAGGTATATAGGGGCTGGAGAGATGGCTCAGCGGTTAAGAGTGCCAACTACTCTTGGAGAGGACCTGAGTTCAATTGTCAGCACCCACATGGTGGCTAAGAACTGGGCGTCCACACCTTTAATACTAGCACTCTGGGAGGCAGAGGCAGGCGGTTCTCTGTCAGTTCAAGGCCAGCAGAGTCTCCAAGGAGACTCTGTCTCAAAAAGATGCCCCCCCCCAAAAAAAAGAGGAAAAGGTATATAAACAAGGTTTTTGAGGAAGCAAGTCTGATTCAGGAGCAAGTACACGTAATGGGTAAATACCAAAGCACGAAGGGCTCAACCTAGTTCTCTGTCTCTCCTAGCGCTGTATTTTTTTTAATTTTTTTAAAATTTTATTTATTTCCATATGTGTATGAATGTACTGTCTGCATGCAAGTCTGTGCACCCGTGTCGTGCAATGCCGCGGAGGTCAGAAGAGGGTGTCAGAGTCCCCTGGAACTGGAGTTCTCCTGGAATTGGAGTTTTAGACGGTACTCTTTCACTCTAACCATAGCTTTGTTGCTCAAGCCCTTTAAAACAGGTGCAACTTAAGGCCTTAGTTTCTGTCATTTTCTCTGCCTGGAAGTGCTTTTCTCTCAGACACTTGTGTAGTTTTGATCAACCTTTCTGGAAATTTTAATTCAAACTACATTTCCAATGTATCTCTGGTGGCTATTTTCCCTTCATCTGTGAAACCTTACTTTGGTGTTTATTTCCATAGTTGCTAATCTTACAAAAAGCTCATGCGGGCTGGAGAGATAGCCTAGCGGTTAAAAGCACCGACTGCTCTTGCAGAGGACCCGGGTTCCATCCCCAGCACCCACATGGCGGCTAAGAACCGTCTGTAACTCCAATTCCAGGAGAACTCCAGTTCCAGGGGAATCCGACACCCTCTTCTGACCTCCGTGGCATTGCACGACACGGGTGCACAAACCTACATGCAGACAGTACATTCGTACACATACAAAAATAAATAAAATTAAAAAAAAAAAAAGCTCATGCGTCTTTTCAAGCTTTCTGCTATTTCTGCTTCCACAGGGGGCATTTACTTTTGCCTGGTTTGCTTTTGGATGAATTCTCACCACACAAGAGAGCATTTGGCATGTAAGTGCTGAGAGCTTATTCAATAACCAAGACAAAGTCTGCAAGAACTGGAATACTTATATTTACTTCTTGCAGTTTGGGAGTTGAATTTGGGCCTTGTGCATACTAGGAAAACATTCTATTATTAAGCTATACTCCCAGCCCAGCATTGTTTATATGCAATAGCTTAAATTCAGATAGCAGTACATAAATTTAGAAACTTTTCTCAAAACTCTACATGTTACTACAAGGTTATAGCTCAACATTAAAGTATTTGCCTAATGTATATGAAGTCTTTGATTGGATCCCCAGCACTGGAAACACAGACAACACACGAACACACCCTAGATGCTAGGTAGATTTTCTTCCTCCACAAAAGTTATGTATCGTAATTTAGTAGACTTACTACTTCATTATTTTTAAAAACTTATCCTCTGTGTTGAGAGGAGATGGGAGGGACATGCACGGGCCATGGTGCAGCACATGTGGTCAGCAGACAACTTTCAGGCATCAGTTTTGGTTCTTTCCATGAGATACAGGGATTGAACTCAGGTCATCAGGCTTGTGCAGAAAGCATTTTCACCTACCTAGCAAGTCCTATTACTTCCTTTTTAAAATAGGAATGAATACCTACTATGCACCAGGCACTATACTAAATGTTGAGATTACTGGAGTTGACAGAAAAACAAACTACCTTTAAAAAAATAGAAATTATAAGGGCGTGGTGGGCCATGCCTTTAATCCTAGCACTCGGGAGGCAGAGGCAGGTGGATCTTTGTGAGTTCAAGGCCAGCCTGGTCTACGGAGTGAGTTCCAGGACAGCTGGGGCTACAGGGAGACCCTGTCTCGAAAAGACCAAAAAAAAAAAAAAAAAAAAAAGAAATTATGTGTAGAATGTGGTTCACAGAAATGTATTAAAGTTTAATTCTCCTCCCTCTGGTTTTTCTGCTACTGTTCTCAGTGAAGCAATTATTAGGTTTGAGAGATGCAATACAGCACACTGGACAGAGCACGCAGAGGGCCAGTATGTAAACTTCAGACAAGGGTGTTCACAGATTACTAAACTTATTCAAGGAGGCCATTCTGTAGCAGTCTATCCTGAAGGCTGACAGAAGCCCAGTTGACCAGCAGTACAGAAAACCGAAAGGCTCTGTGATAAGCCTTACATTCTAACTGTAAATTGTATTTAAACTAGGGAGTAGCAGTTACTGATTTCTTAAGTATTAATCACACACTAGCCCATACTACCTATCTCTACCAAGGGGGGTGTGACATCCATAAATGTCCTACTACTTTTCCTTGTCTTTATGTCTTCGGTGATAGCTACCAAATTGAAGCTTATAATAAATAAACTCGCAGGCTAACAGTTCAGGGTCTCTTGAGTCCTTTAGAGCAGATGTGGCAGCACGGGCCCAAATGTACTCTGCCTTCTCTATAGCAAGTCAAGTTGTAAATTTTTTAAATGCATGAGTGTATGTGCATGTACTGTACTCATGCATGTGCATCTGTCCATGTGTGGAGGCCAGAGGCCAATCTTGAGTGTCATCCTCAGGCATATTATGCACCTCCCTTGAGACAGGGCCTATTCTCATTGGTCTAAAGCACACAATTAAGCTAGATGGGCTGGCCAGTGAGAGCCAGGGAGCCTCCTGTTTCCACCTCCCCAGCTAACAAGTGAGCAACATCACACCTGTCTTTCTACATGGGTGCTCGAGAACTCAGGTCCTCGTGCTTGCAAGGTAAGTGCATTACCAACTGAATCATTTCCCCAGACCCCAAATTCTAATTACTGAATTATATTAAAGCACTAATTTGTACTGTGAGTTTATCTCACTAGTGCTTTTCACTGTTGAACAGGCAGTAGCACAAAACTTCAGGGCAATACACATTCATACACACTTGTATATAGAACATAAATAAAGGACATTTATTAAAAATTACCAGTCACAGCTGGGCGTGGTGGTGCACAACTTTAGCCCTAGCACTCGGGAGGCAGAGGCAGGAGGACCTCTGTGAGTTCAAGGCCAGCCTGGTCTACAGAGTGAGTTCCAGGACAGCTGGGGCTACAGGGAGACCCTGTCTCAAAAAGACCAAAAAAACCCAAAAAGTACCAGTCATGAGTAAATGCTCAAGAATGATCTGATCACAGTCCAAGAACTGTGAAATAGTAAGCGAGAGAGTCATCTGGCTGTGCAACACAACTGCCTTGAAGAGACTGACTCTGAGCACTATTTTCTTTTTTTGGGGGTGGGAGGCTCTTCTATGGTATTCCACACATAAGTTCACCAGAAGAGAAAAACCTGCTACTACTATCAAAACTGCCTATCTTACCAATAAATGAAGTTAAGCTCCAATTGCCACCTGGAAAAAAAAAAAAAAGATCCATTTTTTGAGGAATACGAAAAGAGTATTTTTTCATAAAGGAATGTGAAATCTTTTACACACGATATACTACTGGTCATGGTCCAAATCTGCTCCATTATATCAACTAGCTACTTGAACATTAGAACAACTCACCAATTAATGAGCAAATTACCCACTACCCTAAAGCTGCAAAAGACTTGTTACCAGATTACAGAAATACAATTTTATACTTGTGGACTTTAGGCTCATTCATATATATAATTTAGTACTTTGTAATCTACTTATTTTGTAGACATGGCATAACAATATGACATGTGTCACTTACCTAAGAGAAAGAACACTATCATTTATATAGTAATTTGCCATAGAGAAGCTTTCCAAAATGGAATTTAGTATTGAGACATAGTAAGAAATATTTCATTTTAAATTTAATACTTTTTGATAACAATATTTATATATATATTATCCCTGTTGAACATGCATGCTTAGAGAACACATTAGTATAAAACAGAGTATCACACAAAAGACTGCATATCAATTATCTTTCCCTTTGTACTAAAGGTTTTCATTAAGATGTAATAATTGTTCACAGAATTTGCTCTGTATTCTACTCGTAAGGCAAAAGAAAATCTATAAAGTTATTATGGCCTTCAGAAAGATGGTCCAGTTTAGAGAGAAGGATTTGGCTCTCCATTTAATTGCGTTTTATAGCAGAGCCTTTAAGAGTTCACAGGGAATCACGACTGCTTCAGATAAGCCAGGGGAAACTAAAAGGAACCGAAATTTTGTTTTTCTTTTCGGCTCTTTTGAGATAGAGTCTCATGAGGATGACCTTGAATTCCTGATCTTCCTGTCTCTCACCCAACTGCTGAGACTACAGGAAAAAGCCACCATGCCCAGTAAAAGTAATAAAGTTTTAGGCAAAAGAATAAAGCCTAATGGATGAGCAAAACTCCACTTTACTTTTCATATGGATATTCTGAGATAGTTTTACAGCTGCTTTTCTTTTGGTTTTTAAATAATTTGTAGCTGGGCCTGGTGGCGCTTGTACTCAGGAGGTAGGCGGATCTCTGTGAGTTCAAGGCCAGCCTGGTCTACAGAGAGAGCTCCAGGACCGCTGGTACTAAAAGGGAGACCCTGCCTCAAAAATACCAAAATAAATAAATAAATAAATAAGGAAAAAAAATAATTTGTATATGAAATGCTTTTCTTTCTTTTTTTAATGGAAGACAACAGTAATACAGCTAATTCTGTGAGCACAAATAGGCAAAGTAATGGAAAAATAAATAACAGAATCCAGTAATTTAGTTACATATTGGCTTACCATAGGGCCTCTACCAAAAAGCCCAAGTCAGAAATTAGAAATGCATCTAAACTACTTACAGCTTCACTGGCAGACTATATTTTGAAGTAATCCAAGTTAGAAAATAATATAATGTTAAAGGACATTTTCAAAGTTTTAAATTTTTTTTAAAAATTTCATGTGCATGAGTGTTTTGCTTGCATGTATGTATGTATGTATGTATGTAAGCACATATGTTGAATGTCCGCAGAAGCAAGAAGAGGGTACCTAATCCCCTGAACTGGAGCTACAGCTGTTTGTTAGCTGCCATGTGGATGCTGGAAACCAAAGTCAGGTATTCTGCAAGAGCAGCCAGTATTTTTAAACACTGAGCCATCTCTGCAACTCCTAAAGGAATTTTGAAAATTTCAATGGAATAGTATCTTCATGTATATTCTTAAACCTATGTTTACAGTAGGTAAGAAAAAAGCAGCAGTTTAATTTTAAACACTACAAATCTTTGTGGAAATGAAATTTTGTGCTATAAGCAACTATCTTGAAATTCACTATTACCATTATTTTTACCCACTTATAAAAAAACTAGTTCTCAGATTCTGCATACAGATAGCTTTATGTAAAATATATAAACATTTGTCCAAACTGGTACACAGATTGCATAAATATGGCAATTAAGATTGCATTTACAGATGTGCATGTACAATGCTGTGCAAATTATCACAATATTACAATTTCAAAAATTATTCAAACTGTTATCCAAGTAATGCAATTAGTGAAAAAAATACCCATGCGGAATTTATATAGCTCAGAACAAATCTGAACTGTTTTCATTAAAAGTTCACACATTTAAAATAGTTTTATTCATTTTATTTGTATATGTCAAAATACATTTTTTATTTTCAAAATAGTGGGTTTTGCAACTAGTTTCATGCAGAAACAAGGTCTGCTCAGTACTACCAATAAAGTCAGTATAGCACAGTAGCTGTTCAATTTTTAGATACAAAGAATAAATAACCTAAATACAAAACATTAAAATATTAGAAACATGTATTTAATCATTCTTCACAGGCATCCAAACTTCACAAACACAAACCCTAGCATCCCTAACTGCTGTGCATCCAGAACACATTGCAGTCACTCAAACTAATTAACTGTCTGTGTATTTTACCTCCATATTAGACCATGAAATTCTCTATATTCAGACCCACCATTCATACAGCTCAAATATAACCAAAAATAAAATCCTCACACCTATCCTTGTACCTTTAAAATCAAGAATCCTGAGCTTGGTAGTAAGAGCATAACCTTGTATCTTCATAAAACCAATCGAGAGAGAGGACTGAAAATCCTACTTACCAAAACACCCTTCCCCAACCCCAAAGTAATCTAAAATAGGCAGTAGAACACAATGACCTTTTAAAATGAAGGGGTACAAATTCACATTTAATATAGTATACAATACACTCAATACAATCAGCTACTATAAGCTTTATAATGTACAGTTTATTCAAATGGCTGAACTGTTCAGTGGTTAAGGAGACAGTTATGTGCCAGGAAGATATATTATTTTTTTGCATGGTTTAATGAAAATATAAAAGCTATTTGTCCAAATAAGAGCCATCTTTATTATGGACGTTGTTTTGCTTTTTTTTTTTCTTCCTTTAAAAAAGGCCACTGAAATGTATAAAATGGTCTGAACATGATGGTGGTATCAAAGTTGATGCCTCTTCACATGGCAATAACAGTGCACTTAACATTTACTCACAGATTAAGTCTGCAAATGATTTCATAGCACTACTTTGGCTAGCACAACAGGTTTAGACAGCACTCAGATAAATACAGGTATGTGAAATGTGAAGCAATTATCTTATGCAACTTTATGGTGGAATACTACCAAATGAAAACAAAAGTAAAAGCATTTTACAGTAGAAAACTTTGTAAAGATAGGGCTCCATATATGTGTAACTTTAAAGTCTCTATATCACATTGTTAGCAACTTTTGTTTTTAACACCATTATGGAGTAGCCTACTTTCCATTAACAGACATTTGAAGTAAGAAAATAGTCAAGCATGCCATGTGGTGATTTAAAATTAAAACAGTACACTTATTTATATATACAGCATCACTCAGTACCTGCTAAAATGAATGTGAAAATTTCTGAATCTAACATCTTATACTACAATAAAAAACAAAAAGTGACCAAGGAAAGCAGAAAATAGGACTTAGAAGATCAAATCTCAATGGACTTTAAAGCATTCATATAAGAAATGCATATTGCACAAACAGTGAAAGCAAACGTTCCACAGAGCAATTCAGTTCGAGGTGGGAGACAGCACATCAGCCTAATACGTGACAATGAGCTTAGAAGAACAAGTTTTCTTTTCTGTAATGAGAAGGTTGTGAATACATAGAAGACTCTGCCACATGAAGAGCTAGAAGGAAAAAATACAAACCCAAACTTAAGATGTAAAGCAAAAAAATTAAATATTGAGAAACTAGAAACTGTGGCACATCAAAAAATGTTGAATAACTGTCTTCTGTGAAAGCTGAAAGTTTCTGTTGACACAAAAGTATTTATGTACAACTAAGGCTTACTGGTTAAATATCTGAGGCATATCTGGCCTTGAACACTTTCCTTATTTGCTGGAGCTGTAAACAAGTTTTCTCAGTCATTAAAAAAAAAAATCTCAGCAGCTGCATTAACATGAAACAATGGTCTTGATAACCAAGGGGCAGGGGAGGGGAACCAGAAAATTAAACGAAACGAAATTCCTAGATAAGAGGGCATTTGGCAGGATATCCACAAGTGACAGTCTCCGAGGATTCTTTCTAGGCTTCCAGTGACTGCCAATTATGGTCCACTGGGTTACTAGTATGTGCAATTCCTGCTGCTTTTTTTTTTTTCCTTCCTACTTGGAAAGTTTGCTTATAACTCTGATCAAGGCCCCATTTTCATCCTTTAGCCTCTGGTTGTCTGCTTTTAAGTCTGGTAACATCTATAAAAAATAGAAAAAGTTCTATTTCAATAAGAAGACAAAACAGTATTTTTAACAAATGTTATACATTCACCACAAAACAAATGATCAAGCTTTGTCAGTTATATGTATTTCTAATGTCTAAAACATGTATCATGAAGGAAAAAAAACATCAGTTGTGAAGCTAATTAGTTTAATAAATGATGGAATGAAAAGCCTATCTCTCAAAGTTACCAACTTTAATTCACTAAACTACTTGATTCTATGACTCACACGCACATCATATTAGAACAGCCATGAAGATGAAGCCTGTTTGGTTAGGCCAGGATCTTAAAGTGAGTTCCCGTGATAGTTCTGTTAATAGTTAAATCGAAGCCTTTGCTTTTAAGCCAGACCTAAAACTGTAATTTTATTGGTTTCATCGGAAAACAAGCCTATTTAGTAAATTTTTGAGGTATCAGGACTTTTTCTGAATTAATATTCCTTAATTTTAGCTTGACTGCCTGATCTAAGAGAGGCACTCATTAAATGGAAGTAATTAATGTAAATAGAATGGTATAAAATTAAGTAAATGTTTATGTACGAAAACATTCAGAGATCAATAAATAAATTTGAAACAAACAGAAAAACTAAAGGAGAGGGTGGAAATGTGAAAATTAAATCAACTTGTAGCCGGATGTGGTGGCGCACGCCTTTAATTCTAGCACTTGGGAGGCAGAGGCAGGCGGATCTTTGTGAGTTCATGGCCAGCCTGGTCTACAGAGTAAGTTCCAGGACAGTTGGGGCTAAAGGGACACCCTGTCTCGAAAAAGACCAAAAAAAAAATCAACTTGTAATTAAGGACAATTAAAATCATATGTGCTTTGGCAGGTTGACCAGGAAATGAATAGCTTTTATTCTGGACATGAAACTGTATTTTGCAAAATATTTAATTATCGTTCTTCAGTTTTCAAAATGTACTAACTAGTACACTGCTTTATTTATTTTTGTACACTGCTTTATTAGATTAAATTTCAACTTTTAAAACTATGCCAGTTTAGTAGCTCAGTTCTTTGTGTTCAGAATGCTTAGATATAAACATAAAGTTTACACATTAAGATATCTATGATAGAGAACCAAATGAATACCAATGGCTCTGAATGAAAATGATCCTATTTAAAAAACCAGTTAATACAGACTTAATCTTTAGTTTTTTTTTTTTTTTTGGTATTTTTGAGACAGTCTCTCTTTAGTCCCAGCTGGCCTGGAGCTCGCTCTGTAGACCAGGCTGGCCTTGAACTCACAGAAATCTACCTGCCTCTGCCTCCCGAGTGCTGGGATTAAAGGCGTGCCACCATGCCCACTAATCTTTAGTTTTGAAATATAATTATTTCTGTTAAATTGTTTATGCTCCACTAACAATGATAAATATTAGATATACCTGAACTAGTTTTGGAGTGAAAGAAATATAAACAAGCTTTAGAAAGGACATACAATTATTTAAATTCCTAAATCATTCCTTCATTTTTTATTGTAGTATATCAGTTGCAATATACAATTAGTGGTATTTTTTAACATTCTGAGAAGCCATGCATAATTAAATAGTTACATATATGTGATAAGCTCCACACACATGGTATTAATTTGTAATTGCGAGCTTTTACAACAACACGCTTACTAACATAGAAACACCTGCCTGGCTCTATAGATTATAGGCTCACAGACTGCAGCTGCCTGCAGAACCCTGAGCGCTTGGCTACCACTCTTGTCAAAGCCCTATTCTCAGTCAGCAGCCTCTCATTTAACGCTCTCAGAGTTTGAATTTGGTTTATTTGGTGCAGGTTCTGCAGGAATCAGAATAGAGAAATTGGAATAAAAAATAAGAAAATACAAGAGTACATAAGAACATAGGGTATCACAGGAATGAATATTAAAATATTCAGACTCTTAAAGGAATATCCCACTAGATTTAGAAAGGTAAACATGTATTCCTAAAATTCCATGTCAAGCTAAGCAATATATAAACAAAATCCAAACATTTTATTTCCACTTTTTGAAGCTACTGAAAATCATGGTCTAACTACAGGTTAACTCAAAATACATTTAAAATCTAAAATTCTAATTTCATGATCACAATTCTCATTTCGGTGTCCAGTATTTGAAAACAAAAATTACCATAGGTAATGCAGTTTGATAAGCTATACCTGTCTAATGTCAGTGTTTTGTTAAAAACACTGGGGACTGAATTTAGGACCTCACACATGACAGGAAAATCCTTTACAACTCAACTTAATATCTTTGACTTTTTTAAAGGAGAACAATTTATTCTTCAGTTTCCTTAAAGGGGAACTAATAAATATTACATCTTATAGTTAAAGTATTTACATTTTTATACATGAATATCAGAAGCACTCTACAAACAGATTATGACTTGGGCTTTATGGCTGAGCCCACCATCCAATGGGCAGTTCCAAATCCATGGTCACACAGATGGCCCAGGTTAAACTCAAAACAAAAAATCATGAATATGAAATTGAGATGGAGTGGAAAAAGGATATGGGAGGAGTTGGAAGGGGAGAGGGAAGGGTAGAAATCATGAAAATATAGTACTTATAGGATCTCGGTGAGATGGCTCAGTGGATAAAGGGGATTTTCCTCATACCTGATAACCTGAGTTCAATCCCTAGGACTTACATGGTGGAAAGAGAGAACTAATTCCTATGAGATTTCCTTCAACCTCAACATGCATGCATGGCACATGCATCCATATATAGACACTAAAATAAATAAGTAATAAAATGGTTTAGGTTTTCTCTTCTAGGTCATTAAAACCTGGATTTAGGAAGAAAAAAAGCACAAGATATTGATAACTCACAAAGTGGGTTATGAGCTTTGAGAACAATATAAACAATATTTGAAGAGTGTTAGTCAAAGTTAAATTCATAAGTAGCATTCTCATAAATGGCATAGCTTACTTACTTTGAGCTCTTCTTCCATTTCAGATATTCTTCTTTCTAGCGCTCTTCGTTCCTAGATCAATTTAAGGACCATTAATTATTTAATTCTATTCATGTCAACTTTTATGTTGTGAAATAGTGATACTTCAGAAGTATAGATAAAATCAGGAGCAGTGTACAAGATGTGATGCCAGTGATGTGTAAAAAGCTTTCCAGAACTGAGAAGTAAATATGAAGGTTTTTAAAATTACTTTTCAAAAGTTCTTTTCTTTAAAGCTATCTTTCTAGTAAGATGCTACTTAACACGTTTAAACCATTTCTTTATTTAACGTAAAACTCAGGGATGGTGCAAACCAATATTCAAGACTGAGGACTGAATAGAAAAGAACATACACACACACACACAGATGCAATTATGCTATAGTGACAGGAGCAGAAAGCAAGAAGCAAACGTGCCTAAAATACGTGTACTTTAAAGTTTCTAAAGGATCTCAGGAAACCTCATTTCCTTTACCCACAGAATTTACTGTGAATTAGTTATCCAACTCACTTCATTACAAATTTATAGTTGATACTGTGTGTAGCATTAATGCGGTGAATCTAGGAGAGCAACTGCAGCATTTATTTTAAACTCATTTCAAAGAGTGACAGGCAAAGCCAACATACAATACATTTTTGCAGTGTATTGTTTTATTTTCCCTTATATGATAAGCATTCTAGAGTGTTATGCGAAAAGCAAGCAGCAGTAAATGATGAACTGTAAAACTGGTTAGGTCATACCGCCCAGAAGATACTGACTCCTGCCGGTCACCTTTCAGATACAAACCATTTACATTTAGTTTAGTAACACTGAAACTATTTATAAGACAGTTTTTCCCAGATCAACAATAATGTTAATATTTAGTAATGTAGTAATTTACTGTCAATGTCAATGTGTTTAAGGCATGTGCTTTTAAAAAAGGGATGGTAGTACACTCACAGTCTTATAACAATGTTAAATTCTAATATTTACATACTTAAAAATTACTGCATAGACATAAATATTACTATCACTATATAGGCTTTCCTCCTAGCTAAGAACACAACCAGGACAAATTCACATAAACCATGTACTTCTAAAAACACCAGGACATGTGGGAATCCATATTTGACCTTTACAACTTTGTGTACTATCAGAAGTACAATATTTCTTCTGCCTGGTAAGTAATATACCCAGGAACTTCAATTTTAGTAGGTGTCTTCAAGATTTTTAACTTGGTGGTAGGGTAATATTAGAACGCTGTTCCCAATTGCCTAATCCTACTGGCCCAAACAAATCATTAACTCTAAAGTGTAAAAATGTGAGTAAATGCTTGGTCCAGTGCCTAATACACAGTGAGTGCCAAATAAATGCTAACACCTCTTAATACTGTAATAATGCTCAGTGTCCAAAAAGAGAGTAGATTAGCTATTTTGTAATTATTTCCATTGGACAAGCAGAAAAGGAGGGCACCTGAAAATATAATATAAATGTGTATGATTCACAAGGATAGGAACCAAAATGATTAATTACCTATGTTTGGTAATATCCTATGTTTGAAAATGATTGTTTCCTTCTTGAGCTAAGGTTTTTTTTGTTTTTTTTTTTTTGTAATAAACCGACTGCTTTCATAAGAAATAATATAGCCGGGTGTGGTGGTGCATGCCTTTAATCCCAGTACTTGGGAGGCAAGAGACAGACAGATCTCTGTGAGTTCAAGGCCATCCTGGTCTACAGAGTGAGCTCCAGGCCAGCTGAGACTAAAGGGAGACCCTGTCTCAAAAAAAAAAAAAAAAAGAAAGAATAAGCATCTTCTAAAGGGTGAAACAAGTAAAATATTAAGCATATTTTATCATGTTTTAAAATATTGATCATTAGTGTGAGCACAAGAACTAGTTATTTTGGTTATCTTAGAGATATAAAATTCAATATTATATATTATAAATAACAGTAAATATAACATATAGTAATATTATTAAATTTAATAAAACAAGTGATTCTGAACTTCTAGCAATTACTAGTTACATCAATTAAAAGAATTCCAAGCTGGGTGTGGTGGCGCATGCTTTTAATCCTAGCACTCGGGAGGCAGAGGCAGGTGGATCTTTGTGAGTTCCAGGCCAGCCTGGTCTACAGAGTGAGTTCCAGGCCGGCTGGGGTTACAGGGAGACCCTGTCTCGAAAAGATAAAAAAAAAAAAAATCCCAAACACCAATTTTATTTATTGATGATTGGTATTTTTAATATCTTTTTTTTTTTTTTTTTTTTTTGGTCTTTTTGAGACAGGGTCTCCCTGTAGCCCCAGCTGGCCTGGAACTCGCTCTGTAGACCAGGCTGGCCTTGAACTTACAAAGATCCAAATGCCTCTGCCTCCCGAGTGCTAGGGTTAAAGGCATGCGCCACCACGCCCGGCTTGATTGGTATTTTTGAGACAGGGTCTCCCTTTAGTCTCAGCTGGCCTGGTGCTCCCTCTATAGACCAGGCTGGCCTTGAACTCACAGAGATCCTCCTGCCTCTGCCTCTGGGATCAAAAGGCATGCACCACCATGCCTGGCTCCAAACATTAATTTTAAGACTTGTTGAAATCGTAATAAAAGAAAACCACAGTAAGGTGCAATTCAATAAACACCACAGACATTAACAGATTGTAGTTTGTATTTTGCTTGCTTATTATCTATCTATCTATCTATCTATCTATCTATCTATCTATCTATCTATCTATCTATCTATCTATCTATCATTTTCTTTTTGAGACAGGGTCTCCCTTTAGTCCCAGCTGGCCTGGAGCTCACTATGTAGATCAGGCTGGCCTTGAACTCACAGAGATCTGTTTGCCTCTGCCTCTGCCTCCTGAATGCTGGGATTAAAGGTGTGCACCACCCCGCCTGGCTGCACCTCTTTTGGGGTGAAAAAGGCAAATTGGTAATTTAAAAAACTGGAAGAAAAATGCTTCCTTATCAACTGCTTCTGATTGTTTATTCTTTGACCTTATGACCACAGCTAACGAGATGTGATCATTTCTCTGTCCAAAACTTCACAAGTTTACCGGCTCTTCTGCTGTTTATAGACATTCTATATACATTTTCTTTTAACTTTGGGATCCTTTTTACATTGTCAACTTGGATTAAACTTGTAGATTTCTTTTTATGGCCACATTCAAACTCCTGAGTAACAATAGTAGGGAAATACAAGTGAATAGTATAATCAATAAAAAACTGCAGAAAAATGGTATAATCTTGTAATTGTTTTGTTTCTAATATCCTACCTTTTATCTATAGAAACAGAAGAAAATATACCATAGCTTATTAAAACAATACAAAGAGGAAATGATTACTTATTCACTAAGATGGACACTTACCCTTTTTTCCATTTCCAACAGTGATCTATCAGCAAATCTTTCTTGTCTCTGCAATAACGTAAAACATTAAAAATGATGTAAAGTGCAATAAAGGAGTGGTGCATAGCGACTCTCCATTAGTAGACAGTAATAGAAGTCACAATTTTCAGGTGGCATAATACATATTTAAGTGGCAAAACAGACAACTATGAGTAAAAAAAATAAAAACAGGATTGTGTTGTAACGATAAAGGATGGAAGCAATGTTTAAGAATGGAATGGTCTTCACAGCTTTCATTTTATATCTATATGCTCACTTTTTACATAGGAGTTTTCAGTTTATTTGAGGATGAAGATGAGCAAATATAATCATATGAAAACCACCTTAGGTCAGATGTTCACATTTGCTTCCTTTTTACTGCACCTTCTAGAAGGGGCTAATTTGACTGATGAGATTCCACTGCCTTGAGTAAAGTATGCTTATTAACAGGTTGTGTGACTTTGTTAGCAAGCAGCCAGGAGCAGCTTTGTGTCTTCTCCCATGCGGGTACCTGAGCTTTGGCATGTGTGGGCTAAAATTTCAGCCAGCATGCTTCAGAGTCACATGACCTCTGTTTACACACAGTGAGTTGGGATGACATGTGATGATGTGGAGGTCTAGAACTGGCCCCTGGGAGGTGACGTCAGGCAATGTGGGGCTGTGTGTCCCAAACCTATATAAGCTGCCTGTTGCATAGAATAAATGGAATTTCTACAACCTGTACCATCTGACAAGATCTCCTAGGTTGTTACTGCCCATGTTATCCTTAGCCAGAACAATTGTGGGGCTGTTAATCTTACAGCTAACTTTCAGCTTATCTGGTTGGGGGAATTAGCAATTCCCTGGTTGATCGGTTGATCCCAGAGGCTAGCAGCCCCTGGCCACAGGTTTGGCTGTGGAATTACCAATGCCACAGCTGTGGATTTGGCAACTAGGCCTTGTGGCTGCACGGGGGCCATGGAATTACCAGTTCCATGGCTCACCTGTGGAGGCCAACCACTTCCTGGCCAAGTTTTAGGTAAGGAATTATCAATTCCACAGCTGAGTGTTTGGCTATGAGACCATCAATCTCATGGCTGCATGTTGGCTGTGAAATCATCAGTCTCTTGGCAGGCCATGGACCAGCAGCCCCCTGGACAGCAGGAACCTACATTCTCCCATATCTATTTTGATTTTGGTCACTGTCTCTAGAGTTTTCAATCATCCAGTTCTTGGACTGACAAGAGTTCATACATGTTCACTTGTAAAAAAAAGTTCAAGCTATAGAGTTGGAGAGATGGCTCAGTGGTCAAGAACACTAGCTGTTCTTGTAGAGGATCTGGGTTTGATTCCCAGCAACCACATGGCGATTAACAACTGCCTGTAACTCCAGTTCCAGGGGATACGACACTCTCCTCTGACCTCTGCAAGCATTGCATGATACAGGCACACTAACATGCAGGCAATATACTCATACACATAAAATAAAAAGAATATTAAAAAAAGCTCAAGCTATACAACTTTCTTTTCCTAGTAAGGCCTTTCATTTTTGTTTGTGCAAATAACATACTATTTTCCAAATAACATCTCAAATTTGAGAATCTCCTGTGATAGAAAGGCTCCTTAGGGCTTCAAGTTACATACTGTACCTTATTCATGAGAGCATCTGTATACTGAGCACAGGCCCAGCTAAAAGTAGCTTAGATTTTTTTTTTTAATTTACTATATTTATTTTATGTGTATGAGTGTAGTACCTGCATGTATATAGGTGAGCCTGTGTTGTACAATGCCCACAGATGTCAAAAGAGGGAATCAGATTCCCTGGAACTGGAGTTAAGGACAGTTGTTAGCAGTCATGTGGGTGCTGGAAACAAAACCTGGGTCCTCTGCAAGAGCAGCCAGTGTTCTTAACCTCTGAGACATCTATCCAGCCCCCTTAGATCTTATTTATACTGACCACTGTACAATGTCTTCCTTGAAATTACTAGTCAATTTACTAAAAACAAATTATTCCCCAAAAGCCAATTTTCTGAATAACTAGTGTTATTAATTTTCCAAAAATGTCTGATAATTTTAACAAGAATGGTCTATTAACTATAACATACACTTTAAAAACACATTCCATTAGCAACTAAGCACAATTTTACTATTTAATGTGGTAACTGTACTTATTTCCAGTGCTGGAAATCAAATCCAAGAACTCATGAACACTAAGAAAGCACGCCATCATTGAACCACACCTCCAATCCCTAAAGTGGTCATTAAAATAATATACTTTCTTTATATAAATTTTTTCTTTTGCTATACTTTTCTGCATTCATGCTTTAATAGCTTCACAATTTATAAACACAAATTATAACTTCTGGTTCTACTTTTAGAATTTCTTCTTTTAAAAAGATTATTTTATTATTTTTATTTCATGTGTGAGTGCCTGCATATGTGTTAAGTCATTCGTGTTGTTCAATGCCCAAAAAGGTCAGAAGATGGCATTGGATCCCCCTGGAACTGAACTCACAGATGATTATTAGTCACCATGTGGGTGCTAGGAACCAAACTCGGGGTCCTCTGCAAGAGCAATCAGGGCTCTTAACCTCTGAGCTATCTTTCCATTCTGTAGAATTCTTTCTTACAGTTATGGAACATAAAATTTAAAGTACTGATACCCAGGAATCCATTATCTTATCTGAAATGGCTTTATGATTTTATGCTTATACTTTCTGGACTGACCTCAATTACTTCTTGTTGGAAATCCAATTCCAAATTTCAAGGTATGAATAGGACTGCTTCAGCTATTTTCTTTTTCATGGTTCAATTTAAACACTTATTTTAACTGCTAGAAAGCAAAAATAAAGGCTGATAGGTCACTTGAGGATCCATAAATGAATCATAAAGACTTAAATTTCTTTTATTTTTGGAGATGGTATTTCACTATGTCATCCTGGCTGGCGTGAAAGTCACTATATAGACCAGCCTGGCCTCAGACTCATGGAGATCTGCCTGCTTCTGCCTTTAGAGTGCTGAGATCAAAGGTGTGCACTATGATGCTCAGCCTCAAGACTAAAAAATTATAAAAATTTAAATGACATTTTAAAAAAGTTCATCTGAATCAGAAATACTAGAGAAATAACATCACATGTAAATTAATAAATTTAAGATACCCCCCCCCCCATTTTCTAGCTGATTTTTTTCCCCTCTCCAGCAGGAATGTTTTTACACTGTGGGTTAAATCATCAACATCAATTTAGCTAATATTTTTATTAATTTTTTCCCCCTACATCTGGTTAAAGATCAGAAAATCACAACTAGTCAATCTGGTGAACTTACATTTGGCAAATAGCATCAAACAAATCAACTTCTCATAAAATGCCTTCCTTCCTTCCTTCCTTCCATCCATCCATCCATCCATCCATCCATCCATCCATCCATAGATAGCATCAAACAAATCAACTTCTCATAAAATGCCCTCCCTCCCTCCATCCCTCCCTCCCTTCCTTCCTTCCATAGCATCAAACAAATCAACTTCTCATAAAATGCCCTCCCTCCCTCCCTCCCTCCCTCCCTCCCTCCCTTCCCCTTCTGAGACTGTACAGGGAGGAAGGTGCTGGGTTAAGACAGGATTTGATATTTCTTAGCTAAATACTACCAAATAGGCCAAAAATCCAAATTTAAAATTCTTTTTTATTTTTATTTTTTTGATAGATCTAGGGATAGAAGTTAAGGCCTCCATATGTTAGGGGCTACAGATTATAAGCCGGGTGTGGTGGCGTGGTGGCGCACACCTTTAATCCTAGCACTTGGGAGGCAGAGACAGGCAGATCTTTGTGAGTTCAAGGCCAGCCTGGTCTATAGAGTGAGTTCCAGGACAGCTGGGGCTAGAGGGAGACCCTGTGTCAAAAAGACCAAAAAAAAAAAAGTTTTTTTAATTTATTTTTATCTTACGTGTACAAGTATTTTACCTGTATATATGTAAGTGCACTTATGTGCATGCAAACCTGTGGAGGCCAGAAGTGGGTGTTGGATCCCCTGAAACTGGAGTTACTTATGGACAGGAACCAAACCTGGGTCCTCTGGAAGAGTAGCTAGTGCTCTTAACTTCTGAGCCATTTGTCCAGCCCCAAGATTAATTCTTAACAGAATGACAGCTCCCTGGGAAAAATTTCATGCAGATATCTAAATTGCCACCATTACATATATGCATGAATAGTGAGTGATGAGAACAGTAATTAAGGGAATCAGGTGGAAGAGTTCACAGAAAGATTCAAAGAATAAGGATGAATGCTCTATAAAGCTGAACAGAAGGATAATGTGCATCAGTATGATGAATTAACCTCATTATTAACTTGGTATCCTTGGCAGGATACTCAACAGAACCTATTTTTTAGTCCAGCATTAAAAAAAAAATCTTTTCTTTCAAGCCCAGGGCTTGGGCAGCCTAAGAACATGCCCTGTCACCCAGCAACAGATACTCCAGGCAGCTTTCTTCTGTATGTTATTCAGTGACCTATGAACAGGACTATGTCCAGCTAGTAGTAGCAACAAGCTGCTCCATACAGGACAGTAACTGGCTGCTTCTGTCAATTCTCCTCTTTTGGAGAGTTTCAGCAAGAGAAAGGAATAATTAGAATTAATCCAAGAGGAAAAATTAGATGACAAAGGATTCACAGAAAAGCAGAGAACAGAGAAGGAAGCTCAGTAGTGGAGACCCAGACTAGCTGACTCCCCATGTAACAGAGACTATGCCAGGGAATAGTGGTGGCCTTACTGAAAAACATGACCAAATCCCTAGAGTGACAAATATGTTCAAAGTACTTGATATGCATATGGAGGCTCAGTAAGTTATGTATGTAACTTTACCTCAAAGCCTGGTAAGTCAGTAGTTTAGACTTATAAGGCATTCCACATCATTATGACACTTACTATGGAACACATGCTTGTTTTCTATTACTTTTCTGTTTATCTTCACAAAAAGCACCCATCAACAGAAGTACTGACTCTTCAATAGTGTACCGTTGGCCTGACCCCTGGACCTTAGCACAGTATCTACTGTGCACTGACAAATGCTTCCCAATACAGTACTGAATATTCAATTTTAGACAAGTGTTTTTAAGAGAAATTAAACAAGTTTGTTTTCTTAAGAATCAGAGGAATCCTTACAGCATTTAACATATAAATAGATCTTATACAATCTCCAAGATTTAAAATATGTAGCTTTTCCTACTCTTTGATCACAGCTTTTTTTTTTTTTGTTCTGAAACAAGGGGCCTGAGGAGGAGAAGGTATGCCTATTACTACTTCCCAGAAATAGTGTTCCATGAGAAAAGATCTTGGGAAATAATTTCAAGGACTTATATACAAAAATTCTGAGCTTTGCTTGGTTACCTCAAGTTTGTTGTCATGTCTGAGTTGTTCCACAGAAAGAAGTTATGAAAGAAGTAAAAATTACCTTCTCCCACTATTACTATAGCTAATCACTTTTTAAAAAAGACTTATTTTTATTTACGTGTATGTTGTGTGTCTGTGAGTGTATGCCACATGTTTGCCAGTGCCCTCAGAGACAAGAGGAAGGCATTGGATACACTGGAGCTGGATTTATAGGAAGCCATGATGTGGGTGCTGGAAACCAAACTTGGAACCTCTAGAAGAGCAGGAAATGCTCTAACTGCTGAAGCCATCTCTCCAACTAATATATAAAATGTTATTTGGAGCTGGAGAGATAGCTCAGCGCTTAAGAGCACTGACTACTCTTGCAGAGGACCTGAGTTTGATTCCCAGCACCGACATGGCGGTTCCGTCTTTAAGCCCAGTGTGGAGGCACATGCCTTTAATCCCAGCACTTAGGAGGCAGAGGCAGGCGGATCTCTGTGAGCTCAAGGGCTAGTTCCAGGCCACCTGGGGATACAGGAAGACCCTGTCTCAAAAACACACACACACAAAAAAAGGTTTAGCAAGAAATTTGGATGGCCGCTACAGCTCCAAGGTAGAACACTTACTTTGCACGAACAAGATTTAGGTTCATTTTATAGCATCGCAAAAATACCTTGAATTTTTACTACAAGAGTATATAATATTACATTTTTTTTCCTGGTGTCTTCTCCCCATCCCAGTGGTTTTCTGTTTTTTGTTTCTTTGTTTTACTTTTTAGTAATGGTTTTTAGCTGATGTTCGTGAAGAGAGTGAATACTTAAGAAATGTACCACTAATGAAAGGAAATCCTATCTAGTGCATTTTTTTACAGAGCTGAGTCATACCATCCTTTGGACCTGCTGGAAAAGTAGAATCAAGTCTCAAATAATGCCTTTTTAATTGTATCCTTTAGTATTATAGATGTAGGATAGGACTATATCATATTTCTGTGAATGCAAAAATATCTTTTTTAAAAACTTTATTTATCTTTGTATATGTATGAATGTAATGTCTGCATGTAGGTTTGTGCACCCAAGTTGTGCAATGCCATGGAGGTCAGAAGAGGGTCTCGGATTCCCCTGGAACTGGAGTTGTCCTGGAATTGGAAGTTACAGATGATTCTCATCCACCATGTGGGTGCTGGGGATCGAACCCAGGTCCTCTGCAAGAGCAGTCGGTGCTCTTAACCGCTAGGCTATCTCTCCAGCTCAAATGCAAAATATCTTATAACTGCTTTATGATGCGTAGTAGTGACCATGCTTTATCAGAGCTGTTTTTAATGATGTTACTCAGAATGTTTTCTTTCCAGATGATGACTGAGAAGCTAATAAAAAAAAAAATGGTGCCAGATACCACAACAGTAACAGTTCTATGCTGTTTTCTGGGATTTTGTTTTTTACTTTATTATTTGTTTTACTGGGGTGTGCTGGATGTCTCTACAATTTTGTTCAAATGACTGCAGAACCTGAAAAAGCTGTTGCTGCTACTGATGCATCACATACTGCTATTATTGGTCTTTTAATATAAATTATATATATATATATATATATATATATATATATATATATATATACATATACATACATATATAATTTGAATTTTTGAACACTTTAGCTGTGCTGTCAACTTTGGAAAAAAAAGTAATCCATTGGCACTGTACAGAAATTAACAGCCATATTAGTCAAGAAATGTTAAACTTAATTTTTTCCCATTTGTACAGGGGTAATGCACTGTATTAAATATGTAAGGTCTTACAGTGGGGTTGATTACAGAAACAAAGTATTCTCTAAATAAAAAAAATAAAAATAAAAGTATTTGTCGGTATTTTTAACTTACTTCTGTATTTTTAACTTACTCTAGAAAAAAGTAATCAGAACCAATATTAGAGAAAATGTCAATACATGTTTTTAGATATGCCAAGTCATCACCATTATCTTGAGAATAACAATGAGAAAAAGGTACAAACCTGGGTAGCCTTTTCCAACTGCAATTTAAGGTCTGTTAGTTCCATATTTGTATCATGTAGCTGTGCCTTTAGCTTTTCGTTTTCAGCTAGAATTTGTTCATAAAGCTAGAAAAATTAAGACAGAAAAAATTATTTTTCTCCTTTCTTAAAGAGATTTCAATTTTTTTTTTTAAATAGAAAGATTAGTATAGTTGTGTAGAATAAAGAATACACTGAAAACATATTTTAGGGGCTGGAGAGATGGCTCAGCGGTTAAGAGCACCACCTGTTCTAGCAGAGGATCGGGTTTGATTCCCAGCACCCACATGGCAGCTAAGAAGCATCTTTAAGCCGGGCGTGGTGGCACACATCTTTAATCCTAGCACTCGAGAGGCAGAGGCAGAGGCAGAGGCAGAGGCAGAGGCAGGTGAATCTCTGTGAGTTCAAGGCCAGCTTGGTTTACAGAGTGAGTTCCAGGCCAGCTGGGGCTATAGGGTGGATCCTGTCTCAAAAAGAAAAAAAACTTTTTTTTAATTACTTCAATATATTATGTACCCTAACACAACTAGATCTCTCTCTCTCTCTCTCTCTATATATATATATATATATACATGTGTTATTCACTCAAGTCTAGAATTCCTTCTTTCTCATTTGTACAATTAATTAATAATCTTCCTGTTGTTGGCTGAAGCCTCACTTCCTCAGGAAATATATTCATTGCTCCCAATTCTTTCTTTCTTATCCATGTTTAAAACATTTTCTCTACTCCAGGGTGACTGCTTCATTAGTGTCATACCATGTGTCTGTCCCACTACAGGAAGATGCCTTAAAAGCAGCAGTTTCTATCTCCACTTGTTTTTGAGTAGAATCTAATTGCTTATCAAAATTCAGCTATTAGTTCTATGCCAAATGAACGACTGAACCCTATTCATAATATGACTCCTTCCCTTCCTATTCTTGCTGCTTTAGCATATAAGCAACTATGAAATTTAGAGTTGCCAGATACCTGGGGAATTTTAAGTGCATTCTCATTCTTCACATTGATGTTTATTCCAAGCTTATAATGTAGGTTGGCGAGTTTCTAGTATTTATTTAATTATAATCTATCCTTAGTCACATTTGAGATATTTTATATTTTTCACTTACTAGGAAAAACTAGAGTCTCCTTTAAAAAAAAATTCTCTATCTGCTTCCTATTAATACACAGAGAAGCTAGCGATAGCACTGCATATCTGTAATCTTAGCACTTGGGAGGCTGAGGCAACAGGATTGTAAGTGTGAGGCCAGTCTGGGCTACATAGCAAGAATTGTCTAAAGAAGAAAGCAACCAATCAACAAAAACCAAACGAAATACAGAGGAAATGTGTGTGTGCATATACATATATCTCTTACCTCCTGAATAGTTCTTTCCACCTCATTCCAGCAATAGCCAGAGATAATAAATGTAAAGGCCTGGCTACTTTCCTCTTCCTTTTATTTATTTATTTATTTATTTTTTATTTTTTGTCTTTTTGAGACAGGGTCTCCCTGTAGCCCCAGCTGTCCTGGAACTCACTCTGTAGACCAGGCTGGCCTTGAACTCACAAAGATCTGCCTGCCTCTGCCTCCCAAGTGCTAGGATTAAAGGAGTGATACATGGCTTATTTACATGCTACCCACCATTACTAGTACTGAAAAGTAAGCTATTTCAAGATAATGATTTCATTACGAGTTTTTCAGAACAGTGTGCAAGTAAAAATATCTTAATACAAAAATAACTTATATTTTGAAAACTAAATAACCCAAGTACCTTTTTGAAGTCAGCTGAGTCATCCTTTTCTAGCCTGCTACTGTAGGGTTTTCTTTCTTCTAAGTAACTGTATGATCCAGAGCGACCCAACAAGGAATCATACCGATCACTAGATGATGTAGAACTGCTATCATATCTTCAAAAGAAGAGTTTAAGTCAACAGCTTTATTACAGGGGCAATTTACATGAACACACATCCTAGGACATATTAATGTGATATTCCCAAATGGTAATATTCCCTAATCTGTCATCCATTTTTATGATACACAAACAAGTTATTCCTAATTTCTGTATCTAAAACAGAAAGATAGTTTTATAAGATGCTAAATGATTTAAAGTCTTAAATGCCCCCCCATTTTATCATCTGATAACACTGCTTATAACTGATGATTTATTATAGCTGAACTCATGGCACCTTTCCTTTTTTAATAATATATACTGGTGTTTGAAAATTAGTGGTATCTTAAGAGTTGATAAAATAGAGTATCCAGTGTCAGATAATGGCTTTGGCCTATACAGGAAAATGTGACTTGTTAGCAACTGTGAATTCTTTTGTTATTTAGTTCTGAATTCAAGTTACCTTTTCTGATAAATGCTATTATCTCTACATTTCAACTCAACAAAACTATCAGTATATAAAATTTATTCTTAACCTTACAAAGGCTTTGGTCACCAACTGTGGGAAATGGATCAAGATTAGATTCAAGGACAGAGTGCTTTTGAACTACGTGGCATAAAAAATATCTTTAGTCCTCCATTTTCTTTTACCTAAGCAGATCTAAAAGAGAAGATGTTGAATACTTAATTCACTAAATTTCTGGCCCAGTGTAGATTTTCATGAGTTTCTTATGTTAACAGAAAACAATGAAATAACTTAGGAAGCACAGGGAAAACCCAAGAAAAGTATCACTATTTGGGGAAAATCTTCTTTCACAGTAATTTACTATAATGAAACAAGTTAAAAATATAGCCTTGGGGGCTGGTGAGATGGCTCAGCAGTTAAGAACAATTCTTGCAGAGGACCAGGATTTGATTCCCAACACCCACATGGAGGTTAAGAACTGCCAACACCCACATGGAGGTTAAGAACTGTCTTTAAGCTGGGCATGGTGGTACAAGTCTTTAATCCTAGTACTTGGGAGGCAGAGGCAGGTGAACCTCTGTGAGTTTAAGGCAAGCCTGGTCTAAGAGTGAGTTCCAGGCCAGCTGGGGCTACAGGGAGACACTGTCTTGGGGGGGGGGGGGGGAAGGCAGAGTCAGTGAGGTGCCTGTGAGGAGGCAAGGCGGATTTGCCTTGACCCTTGGGGGGCTCACCACCCACCTCCCTGGTAAGTCCCAGCTTGGACTCCAGACAGGCGCAACACAGTTAGTGAGGTGCGGGTGAAGCAATGTGGAACTGCCTTGACCCTTGTGGGCCACAGTAACAACCCCCCCCCAACTCCTTAACCTGGTGGAGCTTGGAGCATTGGTGATTGTAGTCTGTGCAGCCACCGTTGAGGTGCCAGAATTCAAAGAAACAAAGACACAAAGAAAAAAACATGGGAAAAGCTCATAATAAATCCACACTAAACTCTACCAACCCTACAGAAGATTCCTACAATGAGATCTCCAAGGAAAGAAGCCATGACTCTGGCCTTAGAATAACAATTGTAGACATATTCAAAGAAATTAGAGAACTAAAGGAAAAGAATGAAAAACTGAAGAAGGACCTAGAGGGAGATAATGACGTATGGTGGAAAGAACTAAGGGGAGAGATTGAAAAACTCAAGAAGGACCTAGCGGGAGAAAATGACAAACTCTGGAAGAAGTTTCATCTTGTTCATGTCGTGAAAGATTTTTCTTTCTCCTTCATGACATGAACAAGATGAAAGAATATATGTCTAAGAAACAAACACTTCAGAAAATCCTCAAAGCAATCCAAAGAACAGAGGAAAGGAGCAACTATCCCTAAGCAATTAAAGAGAAATATCAACAAAAGCAAAATAGAGTAAATACAAACCTAGACCAAGAATGCAAACAAAAAATAAGATGAAAGGAGGCAACACACATCTCTCAATAATAACCTTAAATACTAATGGTCTAAACTCCCCAATCAAAAGACATACAGTAGGAGAATGGATTAGGAAACAGAATCCTTCTCTATGCTGTCTACAAGAAACCCATCTCACCCTCAAAGACAGACACCACCTTAGAGTGAAAGGATGGAAAAAAATATTCCAAGAGAATGGTACCAAGAAACAAGTCAGAGTGGCTATTCTAATATCAGACAAAATAGATCTCAAACTAAAACTAATCAGAAGAGACAAAGAGGGCCATTACATTCTTATCAAAGGAAAAATTAACTATGAAGACTTCACAATCCTAAATGTCTATGCACCAAACTCTGGTGCAACTAACTATATAAACACTACTGTGCAGAACCTCAAGACAGATTAATCCTAACACACTAATAGTGGGAGACTTCAACACCCCACTGAACCCCTTGGATAGATCAATAGGACAAAAAATAAACAGAGAGACATCAGAACTGAACAATACACCAAATGGACCTCACAGACATCTATAGAATATTCCACCCAAGCCGGGCGTGGTGGCGCACGCCTTTAATCCTAGCACTTGGGAGGCAGAGGCAGGCGGATCTTTGTGAGTTCAAGGCCAGCCTGGTCTACAGAGTGAGTTCCAGGACAGCTGGGACTACAGGGAGTCCCTGTCTCGCAAAGACCAAAAAAAA